>JAJOZX010001145.1:0-190000 GCA_023014485.1 Bathynomus jamesi | reverse complement strand
CGCTAACCCGAAGGCGGAGGAGATACGGCAATCAGTGCAGTTTGTCTGTATAGGTATGTGTGTGGGTACTGTATATATCTGCGTGTCAGGGTTGAAAAGCGCCAAGTCGACATAGACATACACATAGACGTGGCGCTTTTTAACTCTGACACGCAGCTATCTCGCCATGATGAATGAACAACGGTTAACCCTAGATTCACCAAACTTGGTAAAGGGGTTCAGTCGGTAAAAATTTGGAAACCAACTTAAAGTCTCGCAAAGCAGTCAAAGGTCAAGATCATAAGGTCAGCAAACACTTTATCCAAAAAGACTTGCCTACACTCTACTGTTACGTTAGGGGTGCTCAAAATTAGGAAATGTCTGAAAAATGTAGCATACTGTGTTTTTTCCCATTATTTGGTCCAAGTGAAACTTTTGGTGCCATTTTCATCAAAATCGAAATTAGCCTAGGAGTCGCTCAAAAGAGCTTAAAGATAGTATGTTTCAGTCATTTACGGTAAAATTCTAACTTTGAAACTAATGGAGATAACCCTATCAACCTGCCCCTCGTTTTGATCCTCTCGACGAGAAAATGTGATTGTAAGCAATTTTGGTGTCGATATGAATTACAGTTTTCAAGATATTCACCACTAAAATATGTTATTATTAATGTTTTCATGTATATGTGGTCATTTTTTCATCCTCATGTAGGACCAGCAAAAATAAAGGGGGAGGAGGATAATAAAATGCCCACTCCGGACCCACCCCTGTCCGGCATGAAGAACAGGCTCCAGCATTTGCATTTTATTATCCTCCTGGCCCCCACTCTTTATTGATGAACAAATTTACAAATTATTCTCTACAATTCTATCCTAGTGTTTTCTTTGAGAAGTCAGGATACTTGTTTCGGTGCTGCTCGACAACCTGTAGTAATCGTTGCCGTTCCTTATCGTTATCAGTTATTATTGTGGCATACTCTGTATTCAGCTTGACACCCCTTTCAGCTGCATCGTTTACCACCTTCAAAGTGCTCACGAAATTCTCTGCGACCTGATAATCCACATCTTGTGGCCAGTCAGCCACAGGTTTCTGTAGCTATTTATTGCTCACATCCAAGCAGCTGAACAAGAAATGAAAATCAGGGCCCACATAGTCCGGTATCTCGCTTTCTGCTGTAACACTGGTGGCTGTGAAAGTTGGCCTCCCGATACCACTTGTGACCGAAGAATTTCTCAAAAGCGGCGTTGGCCACCTCCACGTTTAACTGTCTGAAGCTCATCATGGTAAACCACAGGTAATTGATTGGTGCATCCGATTCCCTGCTTGCTTTCACCCAGTATGGCGTGTAAAACAACTGAATGAAAGTATTCAGTCTTCTTAGCTTCGTCAGGAGCCTCTCATCATAGTGTAACTGTTCTGCTCACATGAACATCTTTTGGGCGTAGAGAACTTTGCCCATCCAACGGGCGTGATACGTTGGACCAGGTTTCCTCTTATGGTGACCTTGAGGAGGCACCTACCCTAGGAGGATCAGTGCGTTCTCTGCACATTTTCTGTAATCGTCCCGAGGCGACTTCTCTCCCGTTGTAAGCACTTCAATCAGGTCTTTCTTTGCCTCTTCTGCACATTTCAGAAGCCAGAGATCCGAGAGTTGAAGTGTTTGATGCGGCAGATTAGTGTCTATGGAGTTCCATGCAGACTTGAACCGATGAAATATGATGTTTTCAGGGGTGCAGGTCTTTCCAAACAAAGTCTCCCACACACTACCAAAAAGAAGTTCCAAACGATGGTGCCTGCAGCCCAGGTAGAACACTTTATTCTCAGTGAGTTCCTCGATGTATTTAGCGGCTCCACTCTTCCAGCCACTTTTATTCGCGGTTCTATAAAAAAATGAGAGCTTTCACTTTAACTTTGATCTACATTTCCAGCATCTCTACAGTTGCTTCCGCTTGAGCTTCTCCAGTAGCATGTGGTAACCTCTGAACACCAAGAAGAAAAATTGGGAGTGGGACTTGAGACAAGTATAACAAGTGCTTCGTGGGCATCACCGTACCTGTTCTTAGTCAACTTACCGTCCCAGTGTAGTGTAACGAACTCTGGAGGGTTCTGTCGAACCAAATTCAGAATTTCTAGCGAAATATTATGTCTGTTTGCTTTTGCTATACGCTCACGGCGCGTAGTGCACCGGGGCAAGCTGAAGCTGGACAAGCTGGCGCCACACACCTTTAGAACTATAGCTAGCAGGCCTAAATCTAACTTGTTAACTGGGTGGGTGATCACCCACCCAGTAAAGGATTTCACCCACCCACTAAATAGATTTCACCCACCCAGTTAAAAACCAAAATAATACTGTATACAATCATCTAAAAAAAAACTCGGTCAAATCCATGGATAAAGCAGCCAAAAGAATACAGCCAAAGTCGCCAACATGGCTATAAATCTAGTCGGTAGTTTGGCATTTGCCATAAAATCCATTGTAAACAAGACCCATGCTAGCCCTAATACTAAAGCAATGAGTGTAATAGCCAGCTTGATCTGTTCATTTCTGTTGTTTTTAATTTAAGTGTTTTTAAGTGCGTGCGTTTTCTATAAGTTCTATTACATAGTTTAATTTTACTCATATTATATTGCAGTATTAAGATACTGACTTGCTAATGCTGCCTTGGTATATAATTGTAATGTGATGGAATCATGGATGGCGGCCTAACTTTGACTATTGAAGCAAATATGAAACAACCTATTTCCTATGTTTATGTGATCGAAATTATTTATTCTAATGCAATTATGCATTTATGCATTCATTTGCATGACTCTATTACATAATGGTTGATATGCAGGTAGCAGGTAGGCATAGCTACAGCTACAGGGCCTAATTATGCCAATCTTGAGCAAGTGACACATGAATGCGTGTTTGGGTCTTTTACAGTGGCAATTTTTTATATTGCATAATTGTATATTTGCATACTGTTTATCCTATTTTATTCTATTTACCTAGTCCAAAATATAATAATTGGTTGTTTTATTATCCGTAATATTTATCACAATATTTTTATTTTCATATATAATGAGACTATATATAAACAATATTACATGGTATTACCTACAAGTGTATATTATTTTTTCGTTAAAAATTATTGAATACTTTATTTATGCTTCTTGTAGGTTCTTCTTCTTGTAGGTTATCTCCCCCCCCCCACTATTAATATTTGTTATTAATAGTGGGGGGAGGGAGATAACCTACAAGACTAATATTTACTACTAATACACTATTAATAATACACAATTACTAATACACAAGACTAATACACTATTAATATTTGTTATTAAATAATAGTGGGGGTTTATACAGGTTATATTTATAGTTTATATACTTTATATAGGTTATATTTATAGTTTATATAGGTTATATTTATAGTTTATATAGGTTATATTTATAGTTTATATAGGTTATATTTATAGTTTATATAGGCATATCAGATTATTGAAACCAATCAGATTTTTTATTGATATTCATTGCTCTTTCAATTAGCTATAAATTTACTTTATTGTTGTTTATTTTATTTCTACTAAAAATATTTTTACTGTTTTAGTAACCAATTCACTTTATTATGCTAAATTAAATTCATACATGAATAATATTGGTTGTCTATTACAGATTGTATTTGCATACTAAAATGTCTAGTCATAAAAAATTAAAAAAAGATGATTCTGTTGTTTCAATGGACATATCTAGTTTTTTCAAGTCGAACAATAAAACACAGCAAAGAACTTCAGTCTGTTGGAATTACAGCTAATGAACGACCATTGACATCTACAACGGCCAGTGATACAGGGTTGACAGGTTCTTCAATTATGCCATCTGACTGTTCAAATACAGCCTCTTCTCAATGTCCATACCCAGAGACCTCAGCTTCAAGTATTGGTCAAGATGCGGATGTGGCCAATTCATCTTCCACTTCTACTGGTTCCACATCGTACTATATGGGCTTACCTCTTAATATTAACAGATTGTTGAACATGTATTCATCGGATTCGGTTCTTACAAGAATTAAAAACAAGGATAAAAGACAAACTCGATTGTTTGTTAAGTGTAATGTTTGTTGCAGTTTCATAGATGATGCTGAGAAGGTTTCATTGAACAGAAGTGTACCTTATGCATCCAGTACGGAAGCACGAACAGAAGGTAAGCTTAGAGCACAGCGCTTAATTGAGCATCTTCAGAGTAAACCACATGCAGCTGCACTAGAGGCAAGCGAATTACATGATCAGTTTCAAAAGCAGAGCGACAAACATCTTTGGCTGAATCTCTTCAAGAGATATAGAATCCAGGAAGTTTCACAACTACTTCGCCTGGCAATGGACTGCTACAATGACACTCAGTGTGAAACCGTATCAGGATATTCCTGGCCATCAAGGTGTCTCACCAATATCTTTTCTGACCAACTTGTACAGAAGTTTTCCCAAGACTGGGATTGCAACATGGAACCATTTAGACCCACAGGTTCAGATCAGTGATGTAGTCGAGACCACCAAGTCCGAGACTGAGACCGAGACCGAGACCTGATCCTGTGAGACCAAGATCGAGACCGAGATCAAAGGTTCGAGATCGAGATCTACCTTCCGAGATCGAGACCCTTAAAATTCGAGACCGAGATCGAAATCGAGACCAAGCTCATGCCCTTTCAATTTGTTTTACACTACTATGGAAATTAGACTAAGGTAAGTATATTAATAAACTAATAACTACTTTCTCAGATGTAGTGTGTTGAATGCAAAAAGTGTACCCTATAAATTAACAAATGAATATATATATATATATACTTTTTATTTATTTACTTCTTTTATATTTGTTACAGAAGGTTTAATGAACGTACCCACTACCCAGTTTGACTTGTGCATTTATTTAAAGCATGATAGGTGCTCATTACACTTAAGGAACATCAGCATGCTCAGAAGATCTGCTGAAGTTCGACTTCTGTGGGGCCTCATTATTATGCCTCCATGGCTAAATACACGCTCAATTGGAGCACTAGAGGCAGGCACTGTTAAAACAGTCATGGCAATATTGGCCAGTGATGGGAATTTATCCCTTTTCTGGTGCCAAAACTTTATTGGAGAGCAGTTGTCTAAAATATGAGATTCATCGATCTCTAAGAGGTACCGCCGCAACTGTTCCCTGCGGTTCAAAATCTTCCCAGTTTCAACGTTCTTCTGCTTGGACCGATAGCTTTGATATTTTGCCATTAGTCTCGGAACTTTGGTTTGACTCTGTTTTATTTCGTCATCGCTGCTGTGAGAATGAGCGCTGTCTCTCTGTATCTGCTCATTCTCCGTGCTTGAGTTTCCTGTATAGCATTTTTTCAACACCATTTCTATGAAAAATAAATTGACATATCGGTACTATAAACAGAGGCATGGCAATTAGCATAAGGTCTAAATAATATATATATATATAATATATGACACTAATTCAACATCCACTTACTTTTACAAACTTTCATAAACATTCTGAACTGTGTCTGTTCAACCAAGCCACCATCATGAGTATGCCAATAACATGTATTTTTCATTACGGTCTCGAGAGGTCTCGAAAGGTCTCGGGGAGAAAAACCGAGACCACGTCTGTCGAGACCGAGATCGAGACCGAGATCTAAATAGCAGAGACCGAGATCGAGATCGAGATCTGCAAATTGGGTCTCGAGATCGGTCTCGAGACCGAGACCGATCTCGAGACCTACATCACTGGTTCAGATATGCACTATCGCACGACAAATATTTACTATGAATTGTTGTCATGCATTGGTGATGTATTTAAGGAGAATCTCATTGAAGAAATAAATCAATGCGATGCTTTAGGAATACAAATTGATGGATCATGTGATCGTCAACAACTAGGCATTAAGTTTGTGACTGCAAGATTGGTGAAAGATGGCGTTATTACTAAACGTTTTCTTGCAGCTGTGGAGCCTGTTGAAGGAGGAGCTAATGGCTTACTGGAGGCTCTCGGTAGAAGCTTAGAGAGGCCTGGCGATGTATCATTTCAGTATAATAATCTAGCGCCAGAAAGCCAAGATTCAAGCGATGATGACGACACCGAGAGCGACAACATGAATGAAATTAACTTCAATGCACCTGTTTTCGACAAGCTGTTATCCCTTACAACTGATGGTGAAGCAGCCAACACCGGTATCAATTCTGGGATGTGGAAGAAACTGAATGATGAACTACAACGGCTGGTTCCTTGCATATGGTGTGTGTGTCATAGAACTGATTTGGTGTTTCACGAGTTAATCACAACTGTTCCTGAATTGAAGCGATGGTATTCCCAGGTGAATGATACTGTTAAATATTTTCATGTCTTCTGTCCGTACCAAGTGTGTGAAAATTGAATGCAAAAAACTAGGGTTGACGTTCAAACAGTTTATTAAATCCACCAGAAGTACGATTTGCCCAACTGTCCAAGCAATGTGCGTCAGTCTACTTAACAATCTGCCAGCATGTGTTGCTTTCTGGGAAAGCATCTCCACCACTGACGATAGAATCACTAAGCAACAGGCGTCTGGTTTTTTGCGTATGTGGGAGGCAGGAGGTCAGCAATATAGACTGACTGGTTTAATGGCTGACATTCTTCATCACCTTGCCTGTCAACAAAAGGAATTCCAAAAAACAGACCTAATACTGTTCGATATTCCGGCAATCCAAACTCGATACATCGAGCGTATCACGACGATGGTGGACAAACCATATATCGGTGGTTGGGAGGAGAAATTGGGAGATGTAGACGAAGGTGCAGGAACAAGTAAACCGACAACGGATGGCGATCAACATAAGGAGGCAAGAGAAGATACAGGTGCAGTTAGAAGGAGAGCAAGAAGAGCAATTTCTAATCAGTTCGTCACGTTATCAAATCGCTCTTTCAGTGCTATTAGGCATGACTTGAGTCAATTAAGAATTTCTTGCAAAAGAGAATGGACGAAGGAGAAAATGCGTCGTTAAAAGAAATTTCAGAGGTTTTTAATTCGACATCTCCTGAAGTTATGGCCAGAAAGGCTAACATTCTTCTTTGGAAAATGAACAGACATTTTGACTCTATGAAACTTACTGACGATTGTATTGATATTTTTATCAACAATCCGAGGTTGAACGAACATGAAGACATCAACACGAAATTCAAACGTATTTCTGAATTTCTGAAGCTGTGACCAAAAATCCTGACTCTCCACTTACAGCACTCGTGAATCTTGTTCTCACTGCAGCTCCACATTCAATGGCAGTAGAAAGAGTGGTATCGCATTATAATATTTTTCGTAGTGACAGAAGGCTTGCAATGTCATTGCAGGGTGCCAACAACAGATTGCTTATTGCATTAAATGGTGTTGGTGCAGGTCATTTTGATCCACGTCCAGCAGTAGCAAAATTTCTTCAGGCTAAGCGTCGACGATACAAAGAGCCACAAACATCAACCTACAAAAACAATCCAGCTGTAAAAAGGTTTTTCCGTAGTAACTTAAAATCGTATTAAACGAGACAAGATGATAAATTAATGATGTATTACATACGTTATGTGCATCTATGTAATGAATAATTTCGCAATATTTTGTATTTTTGTGCTTATTTTTAACTGCCATTATTTTTCATTGAATGACTTATTATTCACTTGTCACTGTGGAGGCAATATGAATATAATTATAAATGAAAATGTAGGTATATATGTTGAAAAAACTTCCTTTAGTCTTACAAATACAGTTTACTAATTGATTGCATTTTCTTATACGATACCCATTGTTTTACTGAACAGCTGTGTTTTAATTTTGCAGATATTGTTTTCATCAATATGTAATATGTATTTCACTTCTCAAAATTTACATGCAGTCTGATCATGTCAAGAAGACAAGATTTTAAAATTGTTTCAAATTAAATGCTGAGCCAATTCGGCAATCGCCTACTGGGAGTGCTGTTACTGGTTCCAAAGATATTCAGTACCGACGTTTGTACCTATGTGGATACTTGTGTAGTCTTAAAATTTTGGACTATAAACTTGTTAGGTTGGAAAGTTTTCTGTAGTGTACAAACAATACAGAAAAGGTGTATTTTAATGCAACATCACAATGACGAGTTTGTGAAATCACCCATCCACTAAAACATCCTTAGGTTTAGCACTGGTAGCTAGTATCATGGTTGCCTCATTAACACTCATTTTGATCCTATTAAATGTCGATGTCAGCTCGGGGTCCTGCATGATACGTTTTGGCGCTTTCAGTACCATGAACTGCGGCCTTGTTGATGGTCCTGGTGAGAAATCGGTGTTCTCAGGCTCTCCGTGGTCCTCTGATGGTGTTCTTAACAGAAGGCTCGGTAGCGGGGTGGCTTCCTTTAGTCATCATCACGCACCGTTTCCTTCCTCTCTTCCCCACGCGTCGACGTGTCTTTTTGGTTTCAAGAAGCACGAGCGCGCGGTGGTCGTAGTAGGTTAAGGGACGGGGGGAACCCCCGATTAAACGCTCTGAACCGTACGCGGCGCATTATTGGCGTACGTTCATCCGTCCCGTCTTGAAACACGGAACAAGGAGTCTATCATGTGCGCGAGTCATAGGGTAGGCTAAACCCTCATGCGCGACGAAAGCGAAAAAGTAAGCCGCTGCTCGCCGTCCTTTCCTCCTCCGTCTTCTCCTTGATCGTCATCATTATTATGCTCTTCCTCCTCCGCTTCCTCCTCTTCCTCCTTCTTGCTCTCCTCCACCTCCTCCCCCTCCTCCTCCTCGTCCTCAGCCTCGCAAGGGGTTGTTGCTCGGGGGTTGGTTGGTTGGTTGGTTGGTGGTCGGGTGGGGCGGTCGGTAGTGTAGGGGTGTGGTGGTGGCGGTGGTCGAGGTGGTGGTGGTGGCCGATATGTAGGAGCGAGGGGCCAAAAGGTTTGGGCGCAAAGGCGAGCCGGTTATACGTTGGGCCGATCCGAGTTTCTTCTGCCGGTGTTGTTGGATGGATCGGGGCGGGCGCAAGTTCGTCGTCCTTTTCTCCAGCAGCCGAGTAGTAGTTAGTGCGGCGCAGGCCCGGGGCTCGCCGCTTACCCTCCCGCGTTCCTTCGTTGCCTCCCGTCGTCGTCGTCGTAGTCGTCGTCCGCCCACCACCCATGCGTGCGTAGGCGGCGGCGGCGGCGGCGCGTCTTCGTTGGTGGACTACCGGGCAGCGTTTCGGTCGTGAGACTAAAACTGATTTTTCGAGTGGTCTATAGGTATTGTACCTATGTGGGACGGACGGCGGGTACCTAGAGCGTACATGCTAGTACCCGAAAGATGGTGATCTATGCCTGGCCAGGATGAAGCCAGAGGAAACTCTGGTGGAGGTCCGTAGCGATTCTGAAGTGCAAATCGGTCGCCGGAGCTGGGTATAGGGGCGAAAGACCAATCGAACCATCTAGTAGCTGGTTCCCTCCGAAGTTTCCCTCAGGATAGCTGGCGCTCACACGATTAGTTTTATTCATTGAAGTGAGTTTCATCCTGTAAAGAGAATGAGTAGGGGTCCTTGGGGATGAAATTTCCTCAGCCAATTCTCAAACTCTAAATGGGTGAGACGCCGGGCTTGCTCGATTGAAGCCTCAGCTACGAATCCGAGATCCTAGTGGGCCATTTTTGGTAAGCAGAACTAGCGCTGTGGGATGAACCAAACGCCGAGTTAAGGGGCCAAAGTATCAGCCAATAAAGAACCCCTGAAAGGCGTTGGTTGCTCATGACAGCAGGTCGGTGGCCATGGAAGTCGGCATCCGCCAAGGAGTGTGAAACAATTCACCTGCCGAAGCGACTAGCCCTGAAAATGGATGGCGCTCAAGCCGATCCCCGACACTCGGCCGTCGGTGGCAATGACGGCTCGTGAAATGTAGAGAGAGCCTCGAAGCTCCGACGAGTAGGAGGGCGCGGCGGTGATCGCGGAAGGTTAGGGCGTGAGCCTGACTGGAGCCGCCGTCGGTGAAGATCTTGGTGGTAGTAGCAAGCACTCGGCTGAGAAGCTGACCTCGACCGGTGGTGTTTCGGAGGAGGCGGCTGCTGCCGCTGCTGCTCTCCCTTCGTGTTCATCATCAGTGACATCGTCCCTCTCTCTCTCATTCTGTCTCCGTCTCTCTCTCTGTCACGTTCGTTCGGGGTTCGGCTTAAACTAAATACAGTAGCTGTTCGTCGCACATGGGGCGAAAGGGAATCCAGTGAATATTCCGGAACCAGGCGTGGGGAAGACTTTACTGAGGCTGGGCGGCCTTTTTACGCTCAAAAGCCCGAAGCTCCTGGCAACGGGAGCCACAGCCGGTGCCGGCGGTCCGGGGAGGAGCTCGCTCTTTCCTTCATAAGGCGCCGTGGACCCTGGAATCAGCTCGCTAGGAGAAACAGTATAGACACACACGAGTGCCGCCGAAGAGCGTCGCGGTTGCTGCGGCGTCTCGCGCGCCGTCGCCGGCCCTTGAAACTGTGGTCGCGGGTGTGCCTTGTAGGTAAAATCTTCGCGCCTAGGCCGTACCGATTTCCGCATCAGGTCTCCGAGGTGCTAAGTCTCTAGTCGGTAGACTAATGTAGATAAGGGAAGTTGGCAAATTCGATCCGTAACTTCGGGAGAAGAATTGGTTCTGAGGGGCGGGCCAGTCGTGCCTGTCGGGGGAAGCGGTCCGCGCGAGGCTGGGCGGCCTGTCGGTCTGGATAAGGAACGAAACCTCTCTCTGTTTTTTTTCCTTCTCCGTTCGTCCGTTCGTCCGTCCTTCCTCTTTCGTCCCTCCGCGTCCGTTTCACCCCTTTCGCGCTGGCGTCGCTGTTTCCCCGCTCGCGGCTCTCGCGAGTTCCTCCCCTCCATTCCTTCGGATGTCGGAGGCGTGGGTGGTGTCGTCGTCGTACGCAAGTACGTATACACCCGCCTCGTCGCCGTTCCGTCGCGGTGGTGGTGTCTCGCGTCTGTCTCGCGATGTCGGGGTTGGCGGAGTTTTTTCGCGCGTTCGGGGCGGTCGGTTGTTCGGTGGTGACTTTTGAGTGGTGGAATAACGGCTTCGACGGTGGGGAAGGGGGAGAGGGACTCTCCGACCCGATGCCGGACCGGCGCGCCTTTCTCCCTTCCGTGGACGCCGGCAGGCTAGGACGGGGGGCTCGGAGAAGGGTTTTTTCTGGGGATCGGTACGCGGTCGGTGGTTTAGTTGGTGGTTGGTAGTGGTGTTGGGTTTGGCGGTTTGAGTCGGTAGCGCTCGCGCGTTTGCGTCTTCGAGGTTGTACGGGTGAAAGGGGGGCCGCTCCGCGCGCGCTCTGTCTTTTTTCCTCTCCACGTTGCCGCCGTCGACTTGCGCGTTCCGCGCTCTTCTTCCCCCTCCTACCATTCCTCCTCCTCCGTCCACCGTCATCGCTTCCGCGTCCTCTTCCTTCTCTTAGCCTGGTCGGTCTTCGTCCTTCGTTGACGCCGGCTACCGTCTCGGCTGGCTCCTAGCGTCGAACTCAGAACTGGCACGGACCAGAGGAATCCGATTGTCTAATTACAACAAAGCATCGCGATGACCGCAACGCGGTGTTGACGCGATGTGATTTCTACCCAGTGCTCTGAATGTCAAAGTGAAGAAATTCAACCAAGAGCGGGTAAACGGCGGGAGTAACTATGAATGTTACTTATTTCCCGTGCCGTGAGGCTTACCCGTAGATCAATCACTTCGGGATGCGTCCTGGACCCCCTCCCCCCCCCCGTCCCGTAAGGGCCCCCCCTCGCTCTTCGTGGAGAAGCGCTTGGGAGGATAGGTGGGGGGGGCGGCCTGAGGTGGGCCAGGCAGCGGGGGGCTTGGCTTTGGTGCCTGTCCTCTCGCCCGTGGCGAACCCGGTGGGCTTCACTGAGCAGGACGGGTAGGGGGACGTCCACTAATGATGGCCTAATCCCTCGGACCCAGTCTTTCGGTGCTCTGGGTTGGGGCTTACAATTCGACTCGGAGCACTGGGTAGATTCCTGATGACGAGGCTCCCGATTCGGGGGGGATAGGACTTTGGTTCTTCATTCCCCCTCGGGAGCAAGGCGGCTTGTCCACCTTGCAGAGTAGAGGAGACGCTGCGACTGGGCGTTGACCTCGGTGGGCCTGCGTGGGAGCCGAAAACCGTGGCTTCCCTTAGCGTGGCCCACGATGGGAGCACTGGCATTGCCAGGCGATATAGGCGACCACGTCCCTGTGGGCATGTCGATCATGGACCACCCGGCCGTGGTTTTCAGACCTGCTACCGCCGCACTGGTGCAGGTGAGGCTTTGCTCGTCCCCGATTTCCTCGTCCACGGTGCGGGGCCCGGTTCGTCGGACCCCGTACCAACGTTGAAAGTGGGAGGTGGGACCGGACACGGACCGTAACCAGTCGGGCGTATATCCGGCAACGCAGGGGTCCTGGGGGGAGGCTGGGGGCTGTAGTTGTTAACCCCCGGAGGAAACCAGGACTCCCGCCTCCCGATAGATAATCTCATCGTGAGGTGGGTTTTCGGAGTAGGCGGGAGCGTAGTTATGACTCTATAAGGATAGCGTGCCGTTAGGCTTACCCCTTAGAGCAATCACGTGTGGGAGCGTCCCGGTCCCCCCTTCCGCCCCGTAAGGGCCCCCTCCTTGCTCTTCGCGGAGAAGCGCTTGGAGGGGTAGGAGGTGGGGCGGCCTGTTGGGCCAGGCAGCGGGAGGCTTGGCTTGGTTGCCCGTCCGACCGCCAGACGCGACCCCAGTGGGCTTCACTGAGTAGGGCGGGCAGGGGTTACGACCTCTGAGAAGGCCGATTCCCCCAGACCCAGTCTCTCAGTGCTACCGTGGCGGGCTTAATCGACCTCGGAGCACTGAGCAGATCCCTGATGACGAGGCTCCCGATTCGGGGGAGCAGGTGCGGAGGTTTCCCGTTGGTACTGCCCCCCCCCCCCGGGAGTAAGGAGGCTTAGGTCACCTTGCAGAGTAGAGGGGCTGCTGCGAGTAGGTGGTGACCTCGGTCGGGCGGTGTGGGGGCCGAAAACCGTGGTCTCCCTTAGCTGCCCGGTGGTGGGATCACTGGCACAGCCAGGCGCATTTAGAGAACCACGTCCCTGCGGGCATGTGAATCATGGACCACCCGGCCGCGGTTTTGAAGCCTGTTACTGTCGCGCTGGTGCAGGTTAGGCTTCGCTCGTCCCCGATTTCCTTGACTACGATGCGGAGTACCAGCTGGTCTGGACTTCGTACCATCATTGAAAGTGGGAGGTGGGACTGGACACGGACCGTAAAGCCGGGCGTATATCCAGCAACGTAGGGGTCCTGTTGGGTAGTTGTGGGCTGTAGCTACACTCCTGGACGAAGACAGGACTTCCGCCTGCTGACCGATGGAATGACAAAGTTGGTTTGCGGAGTAGGCGAGATCGTAGTTATGACTCTATAAGGATAGCCAAATGCCTCGTCATCTAATTAGTGACGCGCATGAGTGGATTAACGAGATTCCCACTGTCCCTATCTACTCTCGAGCGAACCCACAGGCGGGGGAACGGGTCTGCAAGACACTGCGGGGAAAGAAGACCCTGTTGAGCTTGACTCTAGTTCGACATTGTGGAGAGACATGAGAGGTGTAGCATAAGTGGGAGGCCGGGCCGTGTCCCGGGCGTGGTTCAGGTGCGTCGTGGTCGTCGTTGCTTGTCGCCGCTCTCGCGGGCTGCGGCGGTGACGGCGGCTGTGGCGTTTCTCCGGCTCGTTCTGGCCTTCCGTGCCGTCGTTGAAATACAACGACTGTCATCGTTTCTCCACTAACTCGGTGAGACGGATGGGCGTGCCGTTCCCTCTGGTTGAAAGAGGGCGACGGTCACGAGAATTCTAGAATCAAGCGGCGTCCCCCCCTTTATCCTACCCTACCCTACCGTTCCTATAATCCGCTTTAGTAGCTACGTACGTACGTACGAAAGAGTAGGTCGGTGGATGGTGTGGGTGGTGGTGGTGGTGCTGGCTGTTCGTGGAGAAGCCGCGACCCGCTCCGAGGGCAGTGTCAGGCGGGGAGTTTGACTGGGGCGATATATCTGCCAAACGATAACGCAGGTGTCCCAAGGCCAGCTCAGCGAGGACAGAAACCTCGCGTAGAGCAAAAGGGCAAATGCTGGCTTGATCCGGATTTTCAGTACGAATACGGACCGCGAAATCGGGGCCTCTCGATCCTTTTGACTCTCTAGAGTTTTGAGCAAGATGTGTCAGAAAAGTTACCACAGGGATAACTTGCTTGTGGCGGCCAAGCTTTCATAGCGACGTCGTTTTTTGATCCTTCGATGTCGGCTCTTCCTATCATTGCGCGGCAGAACACGCCAGGTGTCGGATTGTTCACCCGCTAATAGGTAACGTGAGCTGGGTTTAGACGGTCTACACAACCCAATGAGGAAGTTGTGAGTTTTCGAAATAGGCAGACTCCTTTCTCACATTGCTACGGGGATTAATTCAACTGGACTAAAACTCACATTCTCACCCCTCGCATAGATGTTACCTACCCATTGAAGCTCACGAGATTGAGGCACTTTTTTAGCCCAATCCGCGGCTTTCCATCTTCGACCTATTGCCGATCGCTAGCCTTAGGGGCCGCCGAAGGCACCGGGGAGATAGCTGCTCCAACGAGCCGAGGCGTTAGTTGCGCGATTGATGGAAAATTTTGGGCACATTCATAGGCCCTATCCGCGCTACTTATAAGTCAACGCGTGGGTCATAGAGGGGTCTGTGGCCGGGCTTGGATCACCCCGGCCCTACCTTTTGATAGGTGCTTTTAGACACGGCCAAACTTCGATAGGAACCCGGGGGGAACCGAGACTTAATTAAACGGCGACAAGCGGCTACTTTACGCGGCTACAAGCCTCGTTCGCAAAAATCTCCAGGTTGTCCCGTACCACGTTTGGACTTATCGGCGAACCCTCGACTCGGGGGACCCTATACCGCCCGGAGATACGCGATCCCCGGCGGGCCTATCCATAGGCTAAAAGATAGGTGAGAAGTTTTCCCCCAGACTACTAGCCCGAAACTGGAATCATAGGCGAACCCCCGAGGTGAAACGGTCGGTCACGTGTCAAAACTTCAACTCCAACATCGGTAGGGGATGGGGGATCTCCTTAGCCCCCTGAGGGGGAGTAACCGGTCGTTCCCCGATAGGGACATAGGTCCTATACCCGGGGAACTCCCGTAATGTCAATTTTACTCCCACGACCGTCGTGGCGTCCGCCAGGTCACCGAGGCGTCCCCGACCGCGCCGAAACGACTCTTGCCGCTCCGGTTGGTCGGTTCCCGGAGCCCCCGGGCCATTGACAACGCCTCAACGGCCGCGACGACCTACTAAGGAGGGAATTACACCCTTCTTTCGGGAAGTTGAGACCGGCGACCGAGGCGTACTCCTCATCCGCCCCTGAGGAGGGGCGGACGGAGTCGGTCACTCAGACCGCCGCGCCACCGTTCGAAAGGATGAATCCCCCGCTTCGGCCACGAATGTCCATCCGCTTTAACCTCGCGATAGTTTCAAGCTCTCTTGAACTCTTTCTTCAAAGTTCTTTTCAACTTTCCCTCGCGGTACTTGTGCGCTTCGGTCTCGTGGGAATATTTAGCCTTAGATGGAAGGGGCAGCGAAGGCTGATGAAGAGAGCTGGAAAGAAGAGGAAGAAATAGAAAAATTCTCCCTTCCCCTCACCCCTCTCTCCTCCTCCGCCGCTCACCTTCCCTTTCTCCTCGGAGCTCGACGACGGGAGAACCCCTAATGACGCGACGAGGGCCCATGGCCCAATGCGCGCGTTGGATTGGCTTTCCCGAAGGAGGCCGTCAAAAATAAATTCCCGTATACACTTTCTCTCTCTCTTCCTCTCTCTCTTTTTCTCTCTCCTTGCGCTGCTGCTGCTGCTAATGATGCTTCTGCGGCGGGTTTTACTAAGGGAGCTCAGCGAGATAGCCTCGGGTAACCATCCTCTACCGACACGACTCGAGCAGCGAAGCCAAGTCGTACCAGCGGACGGCCCTTACGGTCAACCCCGTTCTAGACCACCACCGCGTATACCAACAACGCAACGCGACACAGCGCAACAGATTGAGAGTAAGAGAGAGATAAACAGGGAGGGATACAGGCGCTTTCCCCCCGACTTGCCGCTACGGCGCGGACTAAGTGAGAGCCAGCGGGATACCCCGCGAACCGCCCTCTACCTACACGACTCAAGCACATTCGTATTAAGTCGTGCAGCGGACGGCCCATACAGGCTCCCTCCGTTTGGCGCCGCATTTGCGGACGACGGGAGAAAAACGGGAATTTGTTTAAGCACTTCGTTTAGTCTCCAGGGTACTAGTCAGAGGCTTCGCCTCTCGCAAAGAGATGGGAAATGGCGCTTCGCTAAGGGACCGGCTTCCCGCTTTCATTGAACGCGTTGCCAGACGTTTTTAGCCAAGGACGAAGACGGAGGGGGAATCCGTCAGATAGAGCGCGCGCGCCCTCGGCTAACGGAAGGGATGAATGCTTACCATACTCCTCGCCTTCTTCCATAGGCATTATTAGGAAGGACGAGGAGACGTCACGTCACAGACACCACCTACTGGCCTACTCGGCGCTTGATCTCTTACCCTCGTCCGGAAGTGGGTGGAAGGTGTCCTCCACCCCGATATACAGACGGTCTCGCACAACCAACCGCGAACTGTCTGTCGCTAGAAACAACGCCTACTAACGGTAACGGGCGCCCCGACCGATAGTGAGAGGCGCAAGATTTTTGCCGACGCTTGTCCGGGAGTGCCCGTCCCTGCGTCGAGGCGTAGCTGACGCAACCTGACCGTCCGTCCGTCCGTCTGCCCGTCCGTCTGACCGTCCTTCCTTTCTCTCAACAATACAGTAGAGGAGAGAGAGAGAGGGATCGATTGATTTAGCGGCAGAGAAATTTCTATATTTCTTATATCTCTCCGTCTCGCCTCGTCTCTCCTCTCTCGTCTCGAGCACCCTCGGGCAGGACAACTCGGCCGCAATCCCTTTCTCATCCGTACCGACTTCCCACCACCCTCCCTCGCTCGCTCTCGAGGGCGGAAGGCGTCGGGAAGGGGCCGATTGTCCTTGCTTCCTTAGTTGTTCTCACAAAATTCCATTGGAACCCATCTAGCGGGGACTAATTGCCAAAATTAGGCATGTTCATATCGAAGAAAAGCTCAAATTAAGGGTCTCTCGCCACTGCTACTGAAACTGTTAGGGGTTCTCCACCCATAGCCGAGGAAGCCCTCAATACCTATAACATCTCCGTGCCCCTAGCCTATGCCACATAGGTAATTAATGCGAATAACTTATTTTTTTTCTCTTTTTTTCCTTACTTCTTTAATTTACTTAGGTTTTGATTTCGTCTTTCGCTTTTATTTCTTTACATATATAAAGAAAAAGAGTTCAAGGTCTTTGCCCCGCTATCTCGATCTCGAATATGAGCATTTGGACTTGGAAAAAAATTAAAAAAAAACATTTGCGCGGTCGTACGTACGCTCGCTCGCTCCGTTCGCTCTTCGTCCCTTCGGCGAACGAATAATACGTACTACCGCAGCAGCAGCACCACCTGAGGTAGGAGGGAGGGAGGGAGGCTGAGCAGCGAGTGCGAAGGAGGGGGCCTTTCTTCCGAGGCATCGAAGAAGAGTGATCTACCTCCTTCTTTTTTCTTCATTGCTTGCAGCAACCTCTTCCACCTGCTCCTGTTCCTAGCCTCGGCTCCTCCCTTGCAGCAGCTAATGCTAAGGCTGGGCTGGGCTGGGCTGGGCTCGTTGTTGGTACGAAAGTCTTTATATTCTCTTCCCCTTGAGAACATCATCATCATCATAACGAGCAGCACGAGCACGAGCAACATCGGCGAGGGCTCCGTCCTTTGGCGGAACGAATACCGCAGCCTGAGGAAGGCCTCAAAGCATCGAAGCGTGACGGCTTCTCTGACCTTTACAACCCCTCGGCTGGTACGAAAGTCGTTTGCAAACGATTCGGTGCGTCCACGTCGCTACCCGTCTTGTAAAGAGGACGCCCGCCGTCCATCAGCAGCGAGCGCGATGGACCGCACGAGACGTCCCCCTTCCCCGACAGGAGGAGGAGCCAACCCATGTACAGTGGCGCTCGCGAGCTAACCGGTACAGCGCTCCCGCGCCGTCGTTCCACCCCGCAACAACGACCTGACCCACCCCCGCACTCCCTCGCGAAGAGGAAGAAGATACGGATAGATAGACCGATCGAGAGGGAGAGAAGGAGAGACGCGGGAGTTTGAAGGTGGCTGGGCTCTCCCAGGAGTTACAGAATGTACTTATCTGTGTTTGGCTTAGAAAACGTTGAACGCCCCCGACTAATTTCTTTGGTTTTCGCGAGCCCAGCGAAAAGACTACGGGCGGGAAAGACCGAAGAGCGGACGGGCGACGAAAGCCGCCGCTACCGCGTCCGACGGACGATCCACGCTACCGAAACATCTCGAACGCCGGAGTGCAACGGGAGATACAACGGTCTGGTACGCCTCGCAACGTGGCACGAGCACGCGGTACCGCAGCATCTCCAGAAGGGATTCTGCCTTCAGAGGCGTTCAGGCATAAATCCCGCGGACGATAGCTTCACACCAACGACCTATCGGCCGAGTGCCGCACCAGAGGTCTGAACCTGCTGTTCCTCTCGTACTGAGCAGGATTACTGTCGCCGCGGCTGCAATCTTAGACACTGTAGGGTAAAACTAACCTGTCTCCACGACGGTCTACAACACCCATTGGGTAAGTTGTGAGAATTTCGATTAGGCAGCATCCTACATCACATTGCTAAGGGAATTAATTCAACCGGTAGATTCCGTGAGAGGGTAGGGACTAAAACTCACGTTCTCACCCCTTAGCATGATGTTACCTCCCTGTTGAAACTCACAAGATTTGGGCGCCTTTAGAGCCCAATCTGCGACCTTCCATCTTCTACTTATTGCTGATCGCTAGCCCTATGGGTCGCCATAGGCACCGGGGAGACAGTTGCTCCGACGAGCCGAGGCATTGGGCGCGCGATTGATGGAAAATTTTGGCCCAAGACATAGGCCCTATGACGCGCTACTTATAAGTCAACGAAGGGGTTTATAGAGGGGTCTGCTGCCGGGCTAGGATCACCCCGGCCCTACCTTTTCATAGGTGCTTTCGGCCACGGTCAAACTTCGATAGGTACCCGGGGGACGTGGACCGAGAATTAATTGAACGGCTACAGAGGCTACGATGCGCGGCTTCTAGCTCCATTCTCAAAATTCTCCAGGTTTTCCCCGGTACACGCTTAGACTCATCGGCGATCCCATTACCGGGAACCCAATACGAGGCCTATCCATTAGGCCTATGGCTCTGGGGAGAAGATTAGATAAGATGTCCCCCCGCTTCCTCCTAGCCTTACAAATTCATGGAATCATAGGCTAACCGACGTGGTGCAAGGTTCGGTTTTCGCGTGTTGTCGTACCGCCCGAAAGACTTATCGGGTCCCCTTGACTCCGGGAACCCAATACAGCCTATCCATAGGCTTATGGCCCTGGGGGGAAGAAGATTCCCCCCGACTCCTAGCCCTATAAATGGAATCATCGGCTAATCGCCGCAGTGCAGTCGTCAATCACCTGACCAAAAAGAAATCTATCTACCATTTCATAGGTCCTTTCAGCACGATCAAACTTCGATAGGTACCCGTGAGACGTGGACCGAGAATTAGCTGAACGGCTACAGAGGCTACTTTGCGCGGCCTCTAGCTCCATTCGCAAAATTCTCCAGGTTGTTCCCGGTACACGCTTAGACTCATCGGCGATCCCTTGACTCCGGGAACCCAATACGAGGCCTATCCATTAGGCCTATGGCTGTGGGGGAGAAGTTTTAATTTGAGATTTCCCCCTCATCCGTGCCTTACAAATACACGGAATCATAGGCTAACCGACGTGGTGCAAGGTACGGTTTTCACGTGTTGTCGTACCCCCGAAAGACGACCTATCGGGTCCCCTTGACTCCGGGAACCCAGTACAGCCTATCATTAGGCTTATGGCATGGGAGGAGAAGATTCCCCGTCGACTCGACTCCTAGCCCTAGAAATGGAATGATCAGCTAATCGACGCAGTGCACTGGGTCAATCACGTGACTTGAAATAACACCTCCCAACATCGTAGGGGATGGGGGATCTCCTGAGCCCCGGACCCCTTCGAAAATTCCTTGGAAACCTATGCCGAGGGGGAGAAACCGGTCGTTCCCCGATAAGGACATAGGACCTATACCGTGGGTAACTCACGACCCGCCATTCTTACTCCCACGACCATTTGTATATTTTGCTCTGCAAGGCCTCCACTTCATTTGCATCGCTGATTTTTCTGCTGATCTTTGTATCGTCAGCAAAGGATGTTACTATATTGTTGCTATTTACTCCACTGTTTATGTCTATTAGTATGATAATGAACAGGAGGAAAAGGCAATGCAATCCCTTTTTTTTTAACTTATAAAGATAGAGATGTTGGTTCTTTTTGCTTTTCCGATTTTGAAAATGAAAATCACGATCTCACTTTATTACCGAAAAAGAGGTAAAATTAATTTTGGTTGGTTTCTGCTTTTCACTGAAACCATACTTGTTGTCCAGTGTTCAGTGTGTTTTCTATTCATAATGCTTATATATATATATATATATGTGTGTGTGTATATACAGGGTGAGCCGAAAGTCTGGATCCATAGGAAAATATTTATTTTAATACATAAATTACAACAAATGGTAAATACTTAAAATGAATATCAACTTTAACTCGTAAATGCGTATCCGTGATACTGTACAGTGGTTCGTACTCCAGTATAAACAACAAATTATAACAAATGCTCAAATTGGCGGCCTCTGACATCGAGACACTTAGGGATGGAATTTATGATTTTTAATAATTCTTCGAATTGACGTTCTCGAGATGCGTGTTTCATTTGATAATCTTCTTGTTGACTTTACTGGACTATTCGTTAAAGTTTCACATACCATTGCAGAGGTATTTTCATCAATTGCAGTTTTTGGACGACCAGAACGCCGTCGATCATGTACACTTCCTGTTTCTTTGAAACGTTTAAACAACTTGCCAACAGTCGCATGTGTTACTGGATGCTTATCAGGATGATTTCTATTGAATTCGGTAGCAACTTCTCTGTGTGTAGCGCCCTGTCTTGCGTACATGAGCACAAGTTCTACCCGGTCTTCTGTTGTTAGATTCGAAGCCATTTCTGGGCTGAAATAAAAAAAGTATTTGAGTATTTATACTGGAGTACGAACTACTGTACAGTATCACGGATACGCATTTACGAGTTAAAGTTGATATTCATTTTAAGTATTTACCATTTGTTGTAATTTATGTATTAAAATAAATATTTTCCTATGGATCCAGACTTTCGGCCCACCCTGTATATATGTATAAAGGAAGGAGGGGCCAAGGGCGAACGCCCCCAAAAATGCCCCTTCCCATAGACCAGCGGTTCTCAACCTTTTTCTTCTTCCGTACCCCTTAGAGGATTTTTACTTTCTTTACGACAGTGTGACTTGTGGCCGTTTTTTAATCGTATATAAAATTAACCCTTTATCGGCGCAGTGTGACTTTACTGATTTTGTTCTGGCTAACGCCAGACGAATTTATTCAGTCTTGGAAAGACCTCTGTGCAGTAATGGGTTACGAGACGTTGGTTAATCCTTTACTACACAGAAGTCTTTCCGAGACTGAATAAAATCATCTGGCGTTAGCCAGAACAAAATCAGTGAAGTCACACTGTCCGACAAAGGGTTAAAATGGTTATATTTTCAGGACCCCGTCGCGTACCCTTGGGGTTACGCACAGGGCCTATCAGAGGGGGGTCTAAGAGGGCCATTTGGCCTGGGCCTCAAGTTTAAGGGGGTCCTCAAATTTAGAAACTTTCAGGTTTGAATATAATGTTTTGCAGTGAAAGTAATAATAGGGTTTAGCTACTGTATAGGCCTCAAAAGTTGGAAGTGGCCTGGGCCTCTCTGGACCTCTGAGAGAGCCAGGCTACGCGTACCTCATGTTCAGAACCACTGCCATAGATGAAGGAAAGAGCCGATATCAAGGTCCAGAGATTTCGAGATATCTGGACACTCTGTGTTTGAAAGATTGGAGGTCATAGGCGAAAGGAAAGATGGATTAAGGAATGTTGTTTAAGAGTTGACAGGTTGAGTAAATGAAAGATTGAGAATACCGATCAACCCTTGTGTTAAAGAGTTGGGCATAAAAAAGGTGAAAACAGGGTGTCCAGGAGGAAATGTCAAGAATACACCATTTCACTCTTTGGGTATTTCTAAGTAGAAAGTATTATATCGATGGAGCACCGACAATTCAGCGCAGGACAATTCAGCGCCGACAATTCAGCGCAAGTCAGTACAGTTAAAAGTTTAGTTAAAAATAATAAAAATAAATCGCAATAAATAAAAAAGAAAAATTTGTATATTTGTATATATGCTAAATTGGGTCTGTATCGAAGGAGTGACATTTTAAAGGAGTGACATAACGAAGGAGTGACAAATCGGAGATAAAATTCAAAGGAGTATAATTATTAAAATTTTATTTAAAAAAACAAAATTTGTTAGAATTGTTAAAATTAAGATTTTATTTCAAAAACTAGAAACCTAACCTAACCTAACCTAACCTAACCTAACCTAACCTAACAGTTGCAAGCCTCTCTTCCCTCTGGATTTGTTCTTTCTTCTTCTTTGTTGGTATTTTCGCGCTGAATTGTCTTGCGCTGAATTGTCTTTGCGCTGAATTGTCGGCGCTGAATTGTCGGCGCTGAATTGTCCTGCGCTGAATTGTCGGGTCACGTATATCGATATGGGTCTGATTCCCAACCGAGATACAGGCCTCTACATTTGGGTAATTAAAACATAATAAAAAGGCGATCTTAGATACTATTTAATGACACTTGTGGTTTACAAAAAGTAAACCATTGCAAAACCCATACACAAATAACATGGCTGCGTATTCTTTCGAGAAAACTGCCGGCATGGCTTCAAATGTTGCTTGAGCACTGCACCTCCACGTTTGCAGAGTACACAACACACCCTGAAAAGAAACGTGACTCGGTGAGCAGGTGCTAAGACGTACCTAAATAAATAATGTAAATAAATAATGTGAGGATCTGCACCGTTGCCATTGTATCATTAAATGTCATTGAATATTATCTAAGATCGGCTTTTTATTATGTTTTAGCTACCCAAATGTAGAGGCCTGTATCTCGGTAACGGTTGGGAATCAGGCACATGTCGATATAATACTTTCTACTTAGAAATACCCAAAGAGTCAAATGGTGCATTCTTGACATTTCCTCCTGGGACACCCTGGTGTGTGTGTGTGTAAATATATATATATATATTCTTGGTAATCTTGGTTTCGCTTCCGCCGAATTGCTCATTCTGACGAAGGTCAAGCTTGTCACTCCACCTTAGACCTACAGTTTAACGTGGAATCCGAACCACGTCCCACCACCACACAAACGTCTTAACCACTAGGCTACCCAGGGTACCCATTTATCCACCAACTAATTTCTATTGTATAGAAGGATGAACATCTGGGTTTTCCTGCGCGCCGCCTGCCGTCACCGGATATCGATCCCGAGGCCGATGGATTCGTTGTCACCGACGCTAACCACTAGACCATCGAACCATATATACACATATATATACACTGTGTGTGTGTGTGTGTATATATGTGTGTGTATATACACACACACACACACACAGTGTATATGTATATATATATATATATATGGGAATGAACTCAGAATGGTCCCCTGAGTTTTTTATGATGCACACAGACCGTGCATGGAACAAGGAACTCTTCAGGGATAATTAAATCCACTATAGTCCGAATAAGTAATGGTAAATGACAAATACCATAGTTTTTTTTGTTTTGTTTTTTTCATGATGATGATGAAAAAGAAAAACTATGGTATTTGTCATTTACCATTACTTATTCGGACTATAGTGGATTTAATTATCCCAGAAGAGTTCCTTGTTCCATGCACGGTCTGTGTGCATCATATATATATATATATATATATATATACAGGGTGTTTCAGGAGGAAAGGTCAATACTTCGGGAGGTGATAGTATCGGTCATTGTGAGAAAAAAAGTTCATATGAACATGTGTCTAATTCTGAATGGTTACGGAGATAGAGCTGTTTGAATCTGATGCGCGCGTAGCTCTTCCTCCCCCTTCCCTCCCCTATAACCTTGAACCATGTAAGCTGTAATGTAATGTAAGCATGTAACATAAGCCAGTCGACAGCTGACTGTCGTGAGTGACATGTTTGGTGTTTGAAGCAGTGTTAAGAATGCCACACACCTTCACACATGCCGAATATGCAGATATGGTGTATGTCTACGGTTTTTGCGATGGAAGTGCAACAGCTGCTGTTGCAGAATACCGTCGACGGTTTCCGAACCGCAGAATTCCGGATCGAAGAGTGTTTACCAGGGTTTTCAACACATTGCGTGAGATTGCTACACTTCCCAGCACTCATGTTTCATCTGAAGGTGAAGGTCAACAAGATGTGGATGAAGTAGAAAACATTCTTCAGTTGGTAGAGCGTGTAGTCCTACTATTAGCTCACGAAGAATTTCTACATGTCTCGGTGTACCACAAACAAGAGTATGGCGAACATTACGTGAGGAAGGCTTGCATCCATATCATGTACAGCGTGTACAACACCTTCAACCAGGAGACGCTGCCATGCGACTGGAATTTTGTCATTGGGTAAATGCTAATCGCCGATTGCTTCGATTAATACTGTTCACCGATGAAGCTACTTTCACCCGTGACGGTATCAACAACACTCGTAACTCTCATCGGTGGTCAGACGAAAATCCAAATGTCACTGTGGAAACAAATTTTCAACATCGCTTCTCTGCCAATGTGTGGTGCGGTATCATCGATGATCAGCTGATTAGCCCTGTTACTTTAGAGAATCGTCTTACAGGACAAAGTTACCTAGAATTTCTGCAAAATGAATTGCCAGAACTATTGGAGGATGTTCCTTTGGCTACACGCGCTGGTATGTACTTTCAGCATGACGGAGCTCCTCTACATTCTACCCGTCTGGTGATGCAATACCTAAATCAAACTTTCCCTGGTCGATGGACCGGCCGCGGTGGTCCCATTCAATAGCCACCAAGGTCTCCAGACCTCTCTCCGTTAGATTACTGTTTGTAGGGGTGGATGAAAAGTCAGTTTACAAAAGAAAGGTGGATACACGAGACGAATTGCTCGCGCGCATTTTGAATGCTGCTGCCCGCATAAAGGAACGTCAAGATCAACTCAAACGAACAACACGCGATCTTCGCACACGAGTTGCAAAGTGCATTGAGGTTGACGGTGGGATTTTCGAAAACGTATTGTAAACTGTAACAAATTTGTCATTTCTGTACCTGATACCATTCAAAATGCCAATGTTTAAACATTAAATGTTAGAAACAGTAATTAGTTTCTCTTTCTTGATTACCATTAACAATGCTTTTGTATTTGTAGATTCAAACAACTCTGTCTCCGTAACCATTCAGAATTAGACACATGTTCAAATTAACTTTTTTCCTTACAATGACCGATACTATCACCTCCCGAAGTAGTGACCTTTCCTCCTGAAACACCCTGTATATACGAGTGTGTATATATATATATGTATATATATATATATATATATATATATATATATATATATATATATATATATATATATATATGTATATATATATATATATAATATATATATATATTATATAATATATATATATATATATATATATATATATATATATATATGTGTGTGTGTATATATATATATATATATATATATATATATATACACACAAACTCAGAATGGTCCCCTGAGAAACATATGTTAAACACAGACCGTGCATGGAACAAGGAACTCTTCTGGGAAAATTAAATCCACTATAGTCCGAATAAGTAATGGTAAATGACAAATACCATAGTTTTTCTTTTTCATGATGCTAGCCCGACGTGGGCAACGGGTCTCTCGCAAAGAGGTCCCATAAATATAGTTTAACATATATATATATATATATATATATATATATATATATATATATATATATATATGAACCTTTCATTTCAAAAAGTCTTTCCTTTCATCATAATATTTGTTGACTGCAGCATACGTTAAAAAAAAAATACTGTCTGAATGCAAGATGAAACGGTCAGTATCTGATATGAGTATCATAAACAAATGAGAGCGTACCTGTCTTTAGTTTAACATCTCACAAATGGTCGAGTTGCAGGTACGATCAAATATGACAGACATTCCAAAATTATTGATTGACAGAATTTTGACAAACTCGGAACAAATGTCAATCAAGTTTACACTCTCCTATTTCCTTTCAAGGGACTGCAGTAATGTACTTTAAAAGTCTCATCTCAGTTAAACGTAAACTGTACCCGAGCGAGAGGCCAGTCGACGCTTACTGCATGTGGACTTGGTTGTCTTATGATCTTTGTAGCCATGTGATCTTGATCTTTGACCTCTGACCTTTGCACTCGGAAGCTGTAGATTGAGTTGGGTATAGAGTGACCAAAGTTTGAAAAACCTAACTTCATTTGTTACCGCTTGAACTAAATGAAACATTGTGACCTTATGACATTGTGACCTTTTTGTCTTCAAACGTATAGTATAGTTAGGGTAAAACATGGTAAGCTTATGTACAAAGTTGGTCATCCTAAGTCGAATCACTCGTGAATTATTGAGTTGGGAATCAATAACCTTAGTGACCTTATAATCTTGGACTTTGACCTACGGACTGAAAGTAGTCGGATGATCAGAGTATGGTAATAGAAATGTAGAATAGAAGTTTGGTTAGCCTAACTTCATTTTTTTTTCTTAGCGTAATTGCTTGAACAATATAAGATACGACCTTAACCCTCAACAGGTAGGATGGGGTCAGAATGATCCACGTCGATTTCTTAAGTCGATATTATCACAGTGTATCGAAATGGAAATAAAACTTTTTTGCTCCTTTCTTTGCATTTTTTATTATATCAACAACATATTCTGATATAAATGAAAGTTCAAAGTTGTTTTATGTGGAATAAAAATCCATATTTTTAAAGTTTATTACACAGGGGTCATTTTAACCCACCCTACCACTTATGATTCAGATATTTTATCCTACCTGCTGAGGTTTAATAAATTTGTGACCTTGACCTTTGACCTTTTGGCTTCAAACGTATAGGATAGCTGGCATATTACAATGTAAACTAATACACCGCGTTTGGTGTCACCTTTGTGATCTTCTGACCTTGACTTTTGATCTATGGACATCGCCTCCGGGCGATAAAGGGTTGAAGGTGTTTTTCAAGTATTTTTCCTTCATAAATAAAATTCTGAATTGTAATTTTTCCTTCACATTCAGTCATACGTTGGTCATATTGCAACATTATATCAATACTAAAATTTTTTAGAAGTAAATCATAGGTGAAACAGATGTGGTATTTAGAAATGAGTAGCAATTTTATTCAGACATACACCCATCGGATCGACAAGACTATAACAGTAACACTCTAAAAAACTAACCTAACCTAATCTAACCCAATCTACAATACATTTATCGATAAAATATCAAATCAATCAGATGTCCCGTTCTACTCAACTCCATTTAGATTGTATAACTATTACATTTTTTATTTACCATTTTGTGCTTCAATTTTCATTCGAAAATGTTACTTATTTTAAGTATATGTTTGTTATGAGAAAGTTACGCATCCAAAGTTACATGAAAGTTACTGACAAAAAATATGGCAACGTAACTGGGGTAAGTTGCGTTTACTAATGTTACACATATAAGTTATTTACAAAAAATTTACGGAATTGCTGTGTGGAAAGTTGCACGTAAGAGTTAGGGTGTTCAAAATTAGGAAAATATCTGAAAAATGTAGCATACTGTTTTTTTTTCACATTATTTGGTCCAAGTGTCTTTTGGTACCATTTTCATCAAAATCGAAATTAGCTAGGGGTCGCTCAAAGAGCTTAAAGATAGCATGCTACACTCATTTATGGTAAAATGCTAACTTTGTAACTAATGAAGATAACTCTATCAACCTGCCCCTCGTTCTAATCCTCTCGACGTAAAAATGTGAGTAGTATGACCGCAAAAAGTTAGAGAGCAATGCAGTGATGCAATGTTGCAATGAGTGCCAGTGCCAAACCCCTCCCCCTTGTTGCAAGACCCTAGTGCCAACCCCAGGGTGCCAAGAAAA
Organism: Bathynomus jamesi; assembly: GCA_023014485.1. Classification (NCBI taxonomy): domain Eukaryota; kingdom Metazoa; phylum Arthropoda; class Malacostraca; order Isopoda; family Cirolanidae; genus Bathynomus; species Bathynomus jamesi. The sequence continues at coordinate 161,812 of JAJOZX010001145.1, read as the reverse complement.
GGGGGAAACTCCCCGAGCAAGCTGTGGGAGTCCACCTGACCTTTTTGGGGAAGAAGCTGGGACGGCCTCACCCCCCAAAGGGGTATACCTAACCTAAGAGAGAGAGGAGGAGCAGGAGAGAGAGGAAGAGACCATCCAGCTTCCACGAGAGGCTGAAGCTCAATGACTGATCATGGTAGCAACACTTGACTTAGAACTCGAATTCCGCCAGTTGGCGTAGAAGCTAGTGCCTCCAGGCATTATCAGCCAGTTGGCAAACGCACGTAGATTCCCTATTATTAAACACACAGCTATAACACTGGTCAACAACAATTTTGTCACAAGGGTTTTGATGGGTGTTCTAAGTGTACGTTTTCATGCTGAATCTAAATATGAAATCAGATTTTTTTCTATCAGGCTTAGTTTACTTGTGACGCTATGTTCATTTTTTCCTCATTTAGCATGATCACCGGATAAAAAAATAATAACATATTATATATAATTAAGTATATAACAATATTATAATATAAAACATTATAAAAATAATAAATATAGTAATATATTATATTAATTAATATAACTATAATAAAATATATTAATATTAATATATACGTTGTATTAATTTTTCTGTAAAATTAGTACAATTTATTCCTTTGGGGAGAAAGTTCTGATAATGCTGGCAGGATAAATTTGGTCGGAGCAGCAGACTGTGCAGGTTGAAACATGTTTGTACCTGTTCAGACATGAGCCTAGTTTCTGTGTGTAGAGCAGCTCCAAGTCAGTCTGCTTGTAAATGTCACAGTGTTAACAGCTAGTGTCTGTTGCTTCTTGTTAATTTTACACCAGTGTTGTATTCATATAGATGTTTTGTAATGCCGCGGAACTGTCTGAATCATCTTAATTCCTTTTGTTATGTATGTGGTGATCTAACTTTAAAATCCCAGAAACGTAACTTTACACCATTAGTAAAAAAATGCTATGAACTTTATTTCGGATGTAAAGTAGGCGATCAGGACAAGAGTTGGGCCCCTCACATTTGTTGTGTGACATGTGTAAGACTACTTACAGGATGGCTAAACGGTTCACGTCACATGCCATTTGCTATTCCAATGATTTGGAGGGAACCCAAAGATCACACAACAGACTGCTATTTCTGCCTGGTAAATACAAAGGGGATCACTTCAAAAACAAAGAGCCTTATGAAATACCCTAATCTACCGTCTGCAATGAGACCAGTTCCCCACAGTGCTCAACTTCCAGTACCAAATCCTCCTGAACATGTAAGTTTAAGTGATGAGGAATCAAACGTAGCTGTAGCATATCACGAGGAAAAAGATGAAGACATTTCTGATCCAACATTTACTGTCACAAGGAGATCTAAATGACCTAGTTCGTGATTTGAAATTATCTAAGAAGCAGGCTGAACTTTTAGGTTCAAGATTAAAGGGTTGGAATCTACTGCAACGTGACACTAAAGTTTGTTTTTTCCGCAGCCGCCATGATGAATTCAAAGAATGGTTCTCCCATGAAGATGGACTTGTGTTTTGTAAAGATGTTAATTCAGTCATGGGGCTCTTGGTCATGAACATAACGTGGATGAGTGGCGATTGTTCATTGACTCCTCAAAAGTCAGCTTGAAAGCAGTCCTTCTTCACAACGGAAATAAATTTCCTTCTGTACCTATTGCACATGCTGCAAACATGAAAGAGTCATACGACAACATGAAGTTGCTTTTAGAAAAGTTTCAGTATCAGAAATATAAGTGGAATATCTGTGGAGATCTGAAGGTCATTGCACTTTTGCTAGGGTTGCAGCTAGGTTACACCAAGTACTGTTGTTTTTTATGTGAGTGGGACAGTAGGGACAAGCAAAACCACTACGTTAAGAAGGATTGGCCAAAACGCACCTCACTTGTTGCAGGCAAGAAAAATGTTGTGAATAGTTCACTTGTTGACCCTGAGAAAGTGTACCTTCCTCCTTTGCATATCAAGCTTGGACTTATGAAAAACTTTGTTAAAGCGATGGATAAAGCGCAAACAGGATTCACATACTTGAGAAATAAGTTTCCCCGGATCAGTGATGCCAAGATTAAAGAAGGCATTTTTGTAGGCCCTCAGATCAGAGAATTGTTAAGAGATGAGAGATTTGAAAGAGAGTTGAATGAAGTTGAGAAAGCTGCGTGGCAGATTTTCAAAAGTGTCTGCACAAATTTTTTGGGAAATCACAAGGCCGAAAACTATCCTGAAATAGTAGGAGAACTTCTTAAGTCTTACCAAGCAATGGGGTGCAATATGTCATTAAAGGTTCATTTCTTGGACTCTCACTTGGACTTTTTACCGGAAAACCTGGGTGCGGTAAGCGACGAACATGGTGAGCGTTTTCATCAGGATATTTCTGCCATGGAAAACCGTTACCAAGGCAAATGGAGCCCCAGTATGCTGGCTGACTATTGCTGGACTCTTAAGAGAGACATGCCTGAGGCAAAGCACAGCAGAAAATCAAAACAAGCTACTTTTTAAACTACAGGTATGTCTTTTCGATCATATTTCAATAAGTATGTAACTATATGGGTTTTTAAAAATTAAATTGCATGTCACACAAAAACCAGACCTGATAGAGAAATTTTACAAACTTATTTGGATTCAGCACAGAAAATACTATACGAATAGGGTATTTTCATTCTTGGGACACGAAAAAATTTTTTTTTGTTGCCCAGTGTTATTTATTTATAAATGAGTTTCCAGAGAGAGAGATAGAGTGAGAAAGAGAGAGAGGCATCTATTTAATTTTGTCATTCATGTCTTATACAAAATGTCTTCAAAACAGCATTTCTTTTTATTCCAAGAAAGACAAAAAATACCCGAATTGTCCATTCTGACGAAGGTCAAACTTTTCACCCCACCCTAGACCCACAGTTAAACGCGGAATTCGGACCTACCCGAATTGTTCATTCAGCCGAAGGTCAAACTTTTCACTCCACCTTAGACCTACAGTTTAACGGGGAATCTAGCCCACCAGCACCCCAGCGTCTTAACACTAGGTCACCCAGGGTACCCATTTTATCTGCCAACCAATTGTGCGCGCCGGGTGCATTCGCCGCGAGACGGGACTTTAAATGAAAAGCAATTGGCTGAAAATACAAGCAATATAATATACCACACTTTATATATATTATATAATATATATATATATATATATATATATATATACATTCTTAAATTCTATTTCTGTTAATTATTTTTAAAATTATTTTCAGTCTTAGGGGGTTGTAAATTCCTTCATACATATATATATACAGGGTGGGCGAGAAGTCACCGTACACCAACCAATGTGCAATCATAATTAATCTTAATCACTTACGTACTTCGTGGTTACATGTCCAGTGGATCCGTATGTGCACCTTGATGCTGGACACACAAGCGGATGCGCCTCCATGTCCTCTGTGACATGCGTCGGAGCATTTGTGGAGTAATGGTGCGAAAGGCGTCTTCCACAGCTCTGCGCAACTCTTCGTTGGTGTTGTAGCGACGCGCAGCCACTACTCCCTTGATAATACCCCACAACGAATTGTCCGGGGTGTCGGTGAACCACGGCCAATCCAGCGGCCTGCAAAATGTTCGTTCAAAACGTCGCGCACAGAAAGAGCAAAGTGTGCGGGTGCCCCATTGTGCTGCAGCCACACGTCATCCATGAGTCCCCTATCTCTGAGTTGAAGTATGAGCCACGTTTCCAACATTGCCGAATAAGATGCCGCGTTCACGGATCCATCGAAAAAGTAAGGTCCAATCAAATGACCTGATGTCATACCCGCCCATATCATCACATGCGGTGGATTATGTTCCAGCTCCTGCGTGAAATGGGGATCCTCTTTTGACCAGAACACCACATTTCTGTCGCGCGAACTGCGATAGATGGCACATTCATCACTGAAAAGAACCTTTGAGCGGGATACGGCACTTGGGAATGTGTCCAACAGAGCACGGCATGATTCATAACGCCGATCGATGTCGGCATCTGACAGTTCATTCACGAAAGTTGGGCGATACGGCCTCACTTTCAGGTCTTTCCTCATGTGGTCCCGTATCGTTGACCGTGGCACACCAAGCTCTGATGATCGTTTCCGCGTCAACTTAATTGGGGAACGTTCAATGGAAGCGGCAATCGCTGTACATGTTTCCAAGCGCGTTGTCTTTCTCCCACTCCGCGGCCTGTCTTTAATGCTTCCAAGAGCGAACGCACGTTTTTCCCAATCCAGCAGTGTCGCTCTTCGTGGTGGAGCCTTATTAAACCGTTCCCGAAACACAGCCATCACCTGCGTCATTGTTTGTCACGTGTGCGGTCTCTCATGCACCCACACACTTGCCACAACCGCTCCTCAACAGAGTAACTGCTTGTGTCAACCACACCGACAACACACAACTAAATTCCATGGGTACGGCTGTCACGTACGCACTATCTCCGACACTGTTGCCATATTGCCATTCGACACTGTTGCCAGACTGCCATTGTACATAGTAGTGTGTGCTTTGCTGTGCTGTGTAAACTCAAATTGATTTCGGGTGCGTATCGTGCGGGTGTACGGTGACTTCTCGCCCACCCTGTATATATATATATATACATATATGTGTGAAGGATATATTAGCACCGGTAACAAAATGGATATTTATCATACGCCAATCTCTCGACATCATAAACTTTAAACCGATGCGATCTGCCCCGATTTCCAAATTTATTTTAAAAATTATTTTCAATTTTAGATGGTTGTAAAATCCTTCATATAAAGTTTTGTTTTCCAAACAAAGCGTCTATCTCTCTATCTCTCTCTTTACGAATCATTTCTGGAGGAAATCTATGGAATGGATAAGTTATACTTGACACGCCCCAGAATTCACGGCTCAGCCAATTACATCCCAGAGGGCTGAGCCTGGAACGGCGCAGGACCTCTGGTTGGTGGGTAGTCGCGCTTACACGAGATGGTTCACCCAAATTTCACCGTCGGCCAATAGGAAACTCGTGATTCGGCTATTGTGGCTGTTTACAATTAGACTCGCGCATATAAAATGGGGCATTTTCATCTGGATTCCACAACAGCTGTGTTTATCAACAAGTAACTACATAAATATATATTGCCATGACCCAATCACAACAGCTTTACATCTCCCCGCAGTTGTTTGAAGATGGAGACCTCTATGCAGGGGCTACACTCGACCTTTTCGGTGCGACTGACCGGAATGAACTTCTCTCCACACAAAGCATTGCAGAAATTTGCAACGGAGTGCAAGAATCAGCCGTAGAAGACGACATTGCAATGTAATTAATTTAATCTGTGATTCGGATTATGTATACATCGTTTCATTCAGTGCCAGTGCTAGTTAATTTATAAAAAGCCATAATAAATGCGTTTTGAAAGAGTGGTTTGTGATTTAAGTGCAAGGCCGAGCTATGTGTATATATATATCGGTTCATTCAGTGCAAGTGTTATAATTTATAATAAGCCGTAATAAAACGAAAGGAAAGGCTATCTGCACAGGGGACAAGACCCGGTGCCGGCAGACGATGCGTAGCACACCCAGCTAATCTTCCTTCCTGAAAACGTCATTTAGACAGTGGATTTATTATACGATGAAGGTGTCCTTTGAAAGTGAAGTTTTATTACACGCTTGTTTCTCATAACTTACAAATTTATAGAAAGTTCTACAGGTAGGGTTTTAGAATTGCCAAAACTTTCAAGAATGCCTGCGGCCCCGGGTTCGAGACTCGGTGCTGGCAGATGATGCGTAGCACATCCCGCTAATCTTACTTTTGAGCCCTGTTAGGAAATCTGCTTTCTGATTATAATTTTCCCAGGGCGCCCTAATCGACATTTTTCTTATTGTAACTCTCTCTTCCCATATGTATATATATACATATATATATATATATATATATGTGTGTGTGTATATATATATATATATATATATGCATATTCTATATATATATATATATATATGTGTGTGTATATATATATATATACAGTGCCCGCGAAAAGTATCCGATCACTCAAGAAAATACAATATTTTCCCTTGATATTCAGAGACACGTAATTCACTTTCTATTTGTTCTAGCGACATCTGGTAACTTTGAGGTTGCTCGCTGATATGAGAGCTATCCAACGCATTCTCAAATTAGTGTTCTGGTAGCCTTCGTTGCGGGTGGCTGTGTCTCAAATTTGTCAGATTTCACTGTTTGTGTAAATTTCTTGATATTTTTTTTTTTGTACAGAAAATGGTGTAAATAAAATTTATATATAATGTGTGCTAAAAAAACAAACTTAAGAGTGATTGTCGAGGTGCTATTGTTGCTTTGCATGCATGTGGAAATCACAGAGACAGATAGCTAAGGAATTAAACATATCCCAAAGTACCGTTAATTTATGGGTTTCACGGGCTAAGAACAATGGTGGCCTAACCACGCCAGTCCCTAAAAAACGATCTGGCAGACCGAGAAAAACAAATTCGCGAACAGACAAACTTATGAAACGTTTAGATTGAAAAACCCAACAATACTGCGAAAGAAATAAAATTTAATATGAATAATTTGTTATCTGGTGTTTCTGAACGAACTATCCAGGAGCGGCTCCAAAAAGAACTCGGATTACCATCTCGCCATGCTGCTAAGAAACCGTTCATTAATGAAAAAATGCGTAAAAAACGTTGTCGCATTTTGTAAAAAATACATTCATTGGACTGTTGATGACTGGAAGAAGGTTTTATTTAGCGATGAGTCGACATTTTTGACATTCAGAAGTTGTCCAAAAAAGGTTCGCCGGCCTATTGGCTCAAATAGGATGGACCCTAAATACACCCTAAAGACAATGAAACACCCTCCAAGTGTGATGGTTTGGGGTTGTTTCGGTTACTATGGGCGTGGAAACTTATATTTTCTTCCGAAGAACACAACTATGAATGGTGCACGGTATTTAGCAATGCTACAGGATAAACTTCCAATGGCAATGGCAATCCAAAGGACAAAAACATACATGCATGATGGTGCACCATGTCACAGGGCCAAAATAGTGACAAAATGGATACTGACAATAAATTTGATATTTTGGATTGGCCTGGTAATAGTCCAGATCTCAATCCGATAGAAAATCTGTGGCTAATAATAAAAAATAAGGTTGAATGCCACGACACTGGCTCAGTCGAAAAATTACAAGAGGCCATCAAAAAGGTATGGTGCAAGGAAATATCAGTGGAAGTTTGTCAAAACTTGATTAAATCCATGCCAAACGTCTAGAACAAGTCATCCAAACCAAAGGACAGATGACAAAATACTAATATAAGGTTAGTATACATTTAAACATTGTTTTTTATGTAAAAAATACAAATTTCAAGGGTGATCGGATACTTTTCGCGGGCACTGTATATATGCATATATCTATATATATATATATATATATATATATATATCTATATATATATATTATATATGTGTGTGTATATATATATAGATATATATATATATATATATTATATATATATATATATGTGTGTGTATATATATATATATATATATATATATGCATATATCTATATATATATATATATATGTGTGTATATATATATATATATATATATGCATATATCTATATATATATATATATATATATATATATATATATTATATATATATATATATATATGTGTGTGTGTATATATAATATATGTATATATATATATATGGATGTAAGTGTTAACAACCGGGCTCGTAACCCGGTGCTAGCAGATGATGCGTAACACATCCGGCTAATCTTACTTTTGAGCCATGTTAGGATATCTGCTTTGTGATTATAATTTTCTCCTGGCGCCCTAATCGGCATTTCCTCTTATTGTAACTCTCTCTTCCCATATATATATGGATGTATGTGTTAACAACCCGGTCCCGGGTTCGTTACCCAGTGCTGGCTCATGATGCGTAGTACACCCAGCTAATCTTCCTTTTGAGCTGTAAATTAGTGTACTTGTAACGCCTTGCAACTTTCTCTCACTCTCTTCATATATATATATATATATATATACCTCTGTGTATTTTGTTGAAAAACAATAGATTCTCAATTATTGTCCATTCTGTGTCGCCTTCCTTGTTATTTCGGCATATATATATATATATATATATATATTATATATATATATATATATATATATATACCGTATATACTCGTGTATAGGTCGAGTTTTTAAGACTGAATTCTTAGGCAAAAATTAAGGGGTCGACCTATATAAGGGTAACATTTTTGGGGTTGAAATCCGTGCACGATGGGGAGGGCTAGGAGCTACTGTTAGCTTCAGACATGAAAAATATTTACCATTTAGTACCAGTAAACAATGAAAACATGAAATATGTACCAATTATTAAAATTAGCAAATATGTACCAATCATTAAAATTAGCAAATATGTACCAATTATTAAAATTACAGAATTGTAGCACGGGATGATATAAAACAAAATGAATACATTTTTAAAAGTTTATTCATAGAGAGATACATCAATTTTTGTTCATTAAATTTGAAACAAAAGACATATGATAACTGTACACTACAAATTTATATAAAGATTCAGTTCAGCAAACAATAGTTTCTAGTTTTTGGAAATGAGTTTTATATGCCATAAAATATAGTGCTTTATTACCCTAATTTTTTGTTCCACTACCCTCAACAACTGGGGTCGACCTATACACGAGGCATATGATAAATTAATGATTTCTTTGCCAAAAATCAAGGATCGACCTATACACGAGATCGATCTATACTCGGGTATATATGGTATATATATATAATATGGTGTGATTGTAATAATACATTTCTACTCGCATTTTATCGTAAATGCTTCATTAGCGATTATTCTCAACTATAGCCTTGTTTGTATTAGTACTGAGGTAGGAGTTCTGAATAAAATCGAATTATGAAAAAATGGACTTTAATTAAAAAAGATTTAGTATGGACTAATCATGTTAATTTCTCCTTAAAGGACCAATGCGGAACTTGATCGTGTTATAGCTACTTTTCGCGACATCTTTGATGAAAGGCAAATAAATGACGGCGATGTGGAGGCTTTACCGCGCAGTCAACCCAGTGACCTGAATACCGAGGTCGAGGTATTGGCTCACATCCGGTCCAAAGAATGCCTGGTCATCGAGGAACTAATGTAAGTCTTTTGTGGTTAGGAACAAAATGCATTGTATTTTCATTCAATTTATTAATTGGTAGAAAGCATGTTTCAGTACAATTCGGCTTACAGAACTAGCGTTCATTAATAAGACTAACATTAATGGAGACATTTTACAGTTACAATTATATATACACACGTAAAACGTTACGCAATATAGTTACAATTATATACACACGCGTTAAACTTTACACAATACAGCGAGTGCGCAAAAATGGGAACCTTTTTTTATCTGTCTGCACTCCATTTCATCATTTATCTCAGTGTCGCACAAATCGAATAATTTTAAAAATTTATAAATCCCTTCCCACGTGACATGTGCAGGAGAAATGAAAGACAGTACATGCCACAAGTAACACTAAAATATCCTTGGAAACGGTAAGGATTCCAGACAATTTCAGGGACATGTAGCTGCTCGATAAATTGTACGACAACAGGCTCACTCCATGGCTGAGTGCCGAGTGAATCAAAATAGGACACTCTTTCCCTATTTTTAAAATAAATTGCAAACCAATGAGTCCTCTCACCCCTACAATGTCTGTATTGACGAAAAGACTACACGAATCTATTGTAGTTGGCAATTTCAACGTTTCATTCTTCGCAAACACCCCAGTAAATATGAAGCGTGTGACTCTTCATTGCTCTATGGAGTGTATTCACGTCCATTTTAAAAGATTGTGACAAAGTTCCTGAAGCGGTCGAGCTCTGTTAGAGGTTGTGATTCGAAGTATACTAGTACACTAATAGGTGCGTATATAGTGTCGGCGAATTCCAATCCAACTGAGATGTTTCCACTTTGTTGTGGACTTAAGTGTGTATTTACACTAGCAGATAAGTCGGGGGTAATATCACATGGGTAAAGGTTAAATTGATCGAAAAATTCTTTCTGCGTTACGCCAATCCCAAGATCGTCACAACCACCGGCAATATGGGCCATATTACTAAAAGCTCTCGCGCAGAGCTGGAACACAGCATCTGATGAGTAGTCCGTAACCATAGTCCCACCCAATGCAACGCCATTTACGTATAGAGTTATATTTTTATGGCCGAAATTCTTGAATTTAAAGGTGCTCTATTTATATTTTCCATTCGTCGAAGCCTGATGCTGCATTCCAATTAATATTCTTTTAGATAGCACTCCCAGGGCCACGTTTTCTATCTGCTTCGAGGCCAACCCGGCGGGCACCGTGTATAGTTCGATCTGTACTCTGTTAATTGGGTATTTTACTGTTGCGTGTATTAAATTTCTTTCAATTTCTAAATATTTCGGCGAAATTAATTTCACTCGCCGTACGCGCAGATATGTTTGCATGATGTGAATCACAACAGGCTTTGCGCCCTCTTCTTGATCAGGTCCCGGATTTATGCAGATCTCAGGATTCGTTCCGTTGAGGTTTAACTTCATATCCACCCCATTCATAAGCAGTTTCTCCTGGAACATGAAGTCTGTATGCAGACGTCCAAAACACTCGTATATCATCTTTTTAGAATTTGTAAATTTATCCTTTATACTACTTTCGTCTTTAGTTTGATAATAGCCCTCAGCAGTTAAAAAGGTATCCTTCGCATCTCTTGAAAAGTTGAGGACATTTTCCAGATAGGCTCGTAGGTGATAATAACCCGTTCCTGCCGAGATGTTGACCTGATTTAAATACACCTCACACTGGCTGAATATGGAGTGTAGAAAGTTGGTTCCAGGGTATGCAGAGTAACTATCATCGCAGTCCGTTCCATCTGAATGGGCTACACGCAGTTTAGCATACATGTGCATGAAGCTTGGATCAAAAAAGTAAGGGCCTGAGCTGGATATCACGAATTCTATAGGGGCACTCGGTGAACTAATTGTGTTTAATAGGTTAATTATAATAAAGTCACTATGCTCAATAGAAAACTGTGTAGAGGGCATATGAAAGAGGGCCAGTTCCGATTTACAAAATTGTGAGCTATACTGATGGATGAAGCGTGCCATGACCATGACGAGTCAGAAATAGTGCCACCTTTCTCGGCAAGTAGTAATCAGCCTATGATTCGTGAGAGTAGAGTCCTCAGCTTATATCAGTTAAAAAAATGATCAGCCATCGGCTTCATTTGCTTAGAACACTTCTTTTTTAATGTCTTCTTTCCGCCACCACAAATTTTTCTCTGCATCTTTGACGATTTCGTCCCATGTACGTTTTAAATGTTTTTTTAGAGCTTCTTTAGGTTTAGTTCCACCCATTATGTCTTCTACCGCGTTATAACTTGATTGTAACGCCTTGCTCCCGAGGTATCTAGCCCCTCTCTTCAACAATGGGACAGCCGTACGTTGTATGGTTGAGAAAATGGATCTAAGCCCACTCCCACGCTGATATCTCTCCCCTCGATAGACTGTGAAAGGCCTTCGGGTCATTATAACTGATGCGACGAAAGTGTAGCTTCACTGTTAAGCTCCCATCACCGAATGGGAATTTTTTTCCCTTAATCGTTCTTATATATATTGAGATATTGGTTAATAGATTAGTTGCAACATTCACATAATTCGGTCTCGGAAAATTCGGTCTCGGAAAATTCGGTCCCGGAAAATTCGGTCGTAAGGGAAATAAAAATATGTACTAAAAATTGGTATAGTTTAATAATAAACTACAAATATGTGCTACAAATTTATAAGATTATTGAATCTTTTCCGTTTGACTGCCGCCATTGAAACATAAGAGGTGAGTGCCCCCAGACTTCTTTACTTAGCCTTATAAGGCTAACTAACGAAAATATCATGACGTAACCTAACCAATCGTTAGGTCAACTGTACGACCTTGACGATTGGTTAGGTTAGGTCGTGATATTTTTGTTAGTTAGCCTTATAAAGCTAACTAAAGAAGGCTGAAGTTTAATTATGTTTCAATGGCGGCAGTCAAACGGAAAAGATCCGATTTATTTAGTAAAGAAATTAACTTAAAGTATGTACTAAAAATTGCTAAGGTTTATTAAGTATTAGGACGAATTAAAAATGTGGCCTTAAACACAGAAACTAACGAAAATATCACAACTTAACCTAACCAATCATCAAGGGCGTACAGTTGACCTAACCGGGCATTCAGTTGACCTAACCGGGCATTCAATTAACCTAACAGGTTAATATTGGTTATTTCACCTAAATATCTTCTGATCTTTTCGTATTAGGCACTCACTGTTACGTATTAGGCACTCACTAATGTATATTGAACATAACGAGTAAACTTTTCTTTTTATTTTCAATCGTTGGGCGGTGGTTGGTTGGTGGCTGGTTTTAAACCAAGACCGAATTTTCTGAGACCGAATTTTCTGAGACGAATTTTCTGAGACCGAATTTTCTGGCCACCCATCTAAGTATCTAAAACTGTAACTAAATAAATTTTAATGTTTCCACTAAATTAATTTTATTTTTCTTTAAATAAATTTTTAGATTATACCAACTTATTCGCACTTGCAATAAGTTTACATTCTGCGACCGTTCTCCCACCGCTGAAGACTCCATCCACCAATAAAATTTAATTCGATTTTTACCTACCATAGTGAATAAGATTAGTTTATTAACGGTACGATCATGATAACTTCGGAAATTCTTATCTCTGTCAGTTTTAACGGATTAAATTCCACTTTAAATAGTTATAGGAATTGAAAATTCCTGGACCTTAAAATTTTAATTTTCCTTTTCTCCATTATTTATTATGTATGTATCTTTTTCCTTAAAATCATCTTAATCCAGGTAATCCTTCCGAATTTATCACGGCTCAGTAGGTAATCTTGTTACTATAACGTCGGGCAAACTTAAAATTTAACTTAAATTTGATTCAATCCTGTAATTGGAAATTTAACTGAAATAATTAGGTCGAAAGGCCAGTAATAACTTAGATGGTTCATTAGTTTATAAGATTGTTTATGTAGTATGATTGCCACAATTGATCATACTTATAATTTTTTAAAGGTGACAACTTCGGACTTTATTGTACCTTGTTGATCTAGTATTTCCACTACAATCCTACTAATCAGACCTCAACCTTTTTAATTCACCTGTTGTAATTTTAAATGTTTTTTCCCTTGATTTCCTTTTATTTCATTAATATGATTATCATTATTCCCACTAAATTGCCTTGATTAGTCCATCCCGAAATTGTCACTGTTTCATTTTTTAATATATTGTAAATAAACTTTCACCCCACCATCACATCCTTTTTCACAGGAGGGAGCAGTTCACAACCATGCGACCAACCATTTCTATGGTTGAGCAGTATCCATGTTTGTGCCATTAGAAGTTCGCTGTGAGAAGCGAATGTCCCTTAACTGTCTCTCTAATTCGTCTCCTTTAACTTCTCCCAAATAATGACTTATACTGTATGTACAAAGCAAATCACTATGACGTCATAAAGTAACTTAATTTCCTTGAATACCTTGAATACTGAATTACGTGTTTAGCAAGTGGATATCTTTTGTATTCAATGTATGGTAAATTCCTTAATAATAATAAAAAACCTCACTCTCTATTAGTCATTATTTATATGTTGTATCCTGTCTGGTGTTATGCAATATAAATATTATTCGACCATACTCATTCATACATCCATGTTCTTTCTTGACTGCTATCCTATATTTATTTTATTACTTATTCATTCATCTACCTATTGTCTACTTATGCCCTATCAACCTATCAGTCCATGTTTACTTGTGTCTATATTACGCACACAACCTATTGTGTGACAACCGATATGTGTACAATACTTTGTGCAGTCGTACATGTCCCTTGATGCTCATGATTACGTACATGTAAATACGTCCACATGTATGCTTTTTACTTTTTCTTTTAATTATTTCACCTCTCGCAAGATATTCGTTAATGCTGATATGAATGTTCGAATTCCGATGACGTCGCCAAAAGCGAGCCTCTCAATCCGAACTCTTCTCTCTTGCTTCTACTACCAATTTATAACGTTAAGATGATATGTTATGTCATGTTATGTTATTATAATATATTGTATTGTTTCCATGCCATTCCACTGGTTCGTTATCTGCTTACGTCACATAGTTATCCACGTTCTCATTACTTGTACTTACTATTTCTACCTAATTGTCATTCAAATTCTATGCTACTTATGTGTTACATTATCATAAATGTCCGTGTACTTCCAATGGAAAGTACACTGTATTTTTCCTCCGTTTTCATCATCGCTGGCTTTTAGACTTTCAAACTATGATAACCAACCATTCTTCTAATAATATTTGACATAATTTGGCGTGATTATTGATAACTATAAGTATATAACATTGTTGTTAACCCCCTTTAAATTATAGAACAACGGAGAACTCTCCTTCATTATATAAATTGTATCACCTATTTAGATTACTTCAGTATCAGATATGTCAATTAACAATTTGCTAAAATTGTAATTAACGGTAATAATTTAATATGATGTTATTAATGTACTTAATGTGCTCGGTACTTGTCGGTACCCCGATATTATGTCGCCATCCAAAAGTGTATACCTTACAAAAATTAGTATTTTTGGTTGTTAATTTTTTTTTAACCTTCTAAATTTCGTTGTATGCTTAAATTATGCTTAACGTCAGAATTCTTTAGCTCTCCAGTTAAAGTAGGAGCTTAACCTTCAACTGCGCTCCCCCAAAATTTAGACTTATTTATTTCTTGTATCGTAAATTAAATAATTCCTGCCTGGGCCATTGTTACAAGAGTTTGCACCTCTTTCCCTTTAAATTCCTGCCTTACCCCTTACTCGCGGAGGACGACCTTCCTCCCTTTAAATTCCTCTCCCCCTGTAACCTTTGACTTTCAGTGGTTTCGTAAGAGGCTGTAAATTCATTTTCCTCCTTCAGCGCCTCATTCTGTATCTACTTTGTGTAATAAAAATCATTTGAGTGAACGAAAACTCCCATTGAGAACTGAAGTGTTTCCATTCATTCCTTCGGAAAAAACTTGGTAGAAACTGTGTCACATTATTGTTACTCGGATGCTCTACGGCTAAGGCCGACCTTAACCAACAAGGACCACCTTCGTTGGATTGTTCAAAGTGCATTCATCTTAAAAGTCGCCAGCGGGCAGTGGCCCGTGCACACGCGCGACATAAAGCAGTGAATAAGCAGAACTCCTCTAAGTGTTTCACATATTCTTCAGATTAATCCTTTGTTTGCTGAATGCCAGCATTTTAGCAGAATAGAGAATAGTTGCCATCCAGCGAGCATTATGAATTGCTCCCGGACGGAGCCAACGAAATCTGTTAGGTGGTGTATGTCCAAGAGTTTGGAGAACAACTTCTGCGCATTCGCTATAATCATTCCTGAGAAATATGTTTCCGGTATCTGTGTCGCTTAACATCTTCAAAATTTGGGTTACTCGTTGCATCTTTGATTTCATCTGTCTATTTGGAATTTTCAAAGGTGTATAAGGTTTTGTGACGTCTAATGTCTTCCACTTATCTCTAAACTGTTTAAATAAAACATTTTCGGGGCCTGTGGTAGTGCCAAATATTTGAGTAAATGCAGCGGCCAAGACTCTCGTAAATGTGATGCCTACATGCAAGCCACATTACCGTCCCTTCTAGGAGCTCTTCTAAAGTGATGCAGGCTCCATTTATCTAACCAGTTTTAGACACTGTTGTATCAAAAACCAGTGCACAAATGTTTTGGTCCAAGTTCCAATCTTTTGCAGCATTAAATTCGGCGTTTGCTTGCATTTTACCAGAGGAATCCGGAATAGATGGTATAGCAAGAACTTTTCCCTCAGGTGCTGAAGGGATCCCCGACGCAATTATCGCTAGCCTTTCTCCCGTTTCCCCACTGTTATCAGAAACTAGCTTTCCATCCCAGTGTAAAGCACAATGTTCAGGTGGTATAAACTTTTCTGTGGCCATTTTGGCTGTTTCATTTCTGCTTTTTATCCCTTGTCTGTGCATCGTTGATTTTGATAAAGTGATATCGCTCAGGTTTTTATCGCACTGACTTGCAATAACAGCAGCAAACCCTGTTCTTTGGCGAACAGAAAGGTTAAGACGATCTGCCATATTTGAAACAATAGGATTCTGTACAATATTTTTTCTTTTGCATGAGGATTTTGATGGAGGAGGCATATAATCCTCATCTCTAGCATATGATGTACTTGGAATAGGATTTGGTTCATTAGGAATCGCTATTTCGCCTTCAATGTCTGTTTTCAAGGTCATGCTGAGTTTTTCCTGTCTCTCCATTTCCTTCACTTTAAGTAATTTTTCACGCTCCACTCTTTTCACCTGACTCTCAAACTTGTTTTGATAGCTTTTATCTATTGACCCTAAGCAAAGCTTTTTGGGTTCTCTTTGGTCTATTAGAAACTCTATATCTTGCTGCTTTGTTACCGAAGTTCTTAATGGATCTTTTTTTATTATTTCTATGGCATTTTGAGAACAAATATCAAATAATTCCTTTAATTCCTTCAGGAAAGATGGTCTCTTCTTATTTATTTTTTCTTCCTGTGTTTTGTTTTTCGAGTAGTATTCATATTTCTTTATGAACTGTCCTACTTTTTTTCTCTGATGGCGGCTTTTTGAAGTATCTTGGCATGTGATACCGGCCCAATCCCAAAATTTTTAAACTTTTCTTAGTACTTCTTGGATCACATATGACTGTGATTTCCTTTTCATAGGTCCTCTTGATAAAATAGATAGTGACGTAAGACGTCACCATTAGATGGCAAAAGAGACCCTTTCTAAGGTTCCAAATTGTGAATTAAGTTTATGAGAAGCCAATCTTCTGGTTTATCCGTGATACGAGTTTCAACTTTTCCACAAGCAATTTTAGTCTAACTAATCTGAAATTTGTATCATAATCATATCATAAATCATATCATAATCATAAATCTGAAAATAAATAGAAGGACTGTGAGTACACACACACACACCACACACACACACACACACACACACACATATATAATATATATACATATACATATATATATATACATAATATATGGGCTACGTCGTGGCCAATGTTGTAATACCTCTTCCCGGAGATCAGCGAAGTTAAGCGACATTGGGTCTGGGAAATAGTTGGATGGAAGACCGTCCTCCGCGCCCAGATTATGTAGCGACCCGTGGTTTGGATCCCACGTAAAGCTGTAGGTCCCCTCCATCATATGACCTTGGATGTTGCGGAGGAGGTTAAACAACCCCAATAAAAAAAATATATATATATGGTTATATACTGCTTTAGGGTCAGAAATGGAGAAGAAAATGTTAAAAAATTAACATTTTTCTCTTAATTTTCTATTTTGGTATAAAGGCAAAATAAATTAGGTATCAATCCATAGCTATTTTAAATTTCTATCCAGAAATGTGTATCGAATGAGGTTATAATAAAATGCAAAAAAATATAACCGAAAGACCCGAAAATCGACAATTTTTTATAAAGAAAAGGGGAAAATTGATTTTGTAGGCCTAGGGGGTCCGAAATTTTCATAAAAAAATGGGACACCCGAGTGTAGTCTATATATACACAGTGTGTGTATATATATATATATATATATATATATATATATACAGGGCGTCCCAAAAAAATGTATACACACTTTAACAGCTGATAGCTCAATTGATGTTTCTTTCTTTCCAAGTTAAACCCATTAGAATTAATAATGGCAGTCAGACTAAGCTTTGAACAAAGGAAATTCATTCTAAAATGCTACTGGAAGTGTGAAAACGCAGTTGAAATGCAAAGACAGTTTAGGAGGGAATTTCAAACAGATCCACCAACGCGACTTACCATCACTCGAATTAGAGATAAGTTTGAAGCCGATGGAACTGTTCAGAATGTCCACAAGAAGCGTTCCGGAAGACCACGGACATCGACAAGCCCCACAAAGCAAGAAAGAGTACTGGAAACGTATCACCAAAGTCCAAGAAAATCTGTGCGGCAAGCGAGTCGTGAGGTAGGAATTTCAGAATCGTCTGTCCAACGCATTTTGAAGCGCTGTCAATGGAAAAGTTACATTCCAAGATTAGTCCATGCTATTAATGAAGATGATCCGGACCGAAGAGTGGAGTATTGCGAGTGGTACTTGGCACGATGTGGATGTGGATTGGACGAAGGGGTTTCGTAGAATACCCTCCACGTTCACCAGACCTCACACCACTAGACTTTTTTTTATGGGGATACTTAAAAGACAAAGTCTACGCTATAAAACCTGCAACAGTCGCTGAATTGAGAGCAGCCATTGAACGAGAATGCACACAAATACCAAACGAAATGTTTCGTGATGTTTGCGATTCCATTGCTTCGCGTTATCAGCAGTGCCTGGACCAGAACGGACGTCAGTTTGAAAACAGGCGTTGACAAAACAATTAAATAATGTCTGTAGATTCTATTACATTTTGAAAATGAAATGTATTTTAATAAACACTGCCTTTATAATTATTTAAAGTGTGTATACATTGTTTTGGGACGCCCTGTATATATATATAACATCCTTTGCTGATGACACAAAGATCAGTAGAAAAATAAGAAACTCAGAGGATATAGAAGCTCTACAAACAGACATGAAAAGAATCTACAAGTGGACAGAAGAGAACAATATGAAGTTTAACACTGAGAAATTTCAAAAGTTACGTTTCGGAAAAAGGGAAGACCTAAAATCGATGGAATATTGTACCCCAAGTGGACAGGAAATTGAGAGAAATTCTAAAGCCAAAGATTTAGGAGTTGTAATGACTGATGATGCGAAATATGAAACACAAAATAAGATAGCAGTAAACAGAGTAAAGAGAATAACTAGACAGATACTGAGACCCTTTAAACGAAGGGATAGGAATATAATGACCCCTCTACTGGAAACACTGATTATACCCAAATTGGAATACTGCTCGGTCCTAACATCCCCATATAAAAAAGAAGTCATTAGACAGCTAGAAGGGATTCAGAGAAGTTTCACAGCCAAGATCAAGGAGTGCAAAGAACTAAATTACTGCGAAAGGTTACGAGAATTAAACCTATATTCACTGGAAAGGAGAAGAGAGACACACACCATTATTTACACTTGGAAAATAATGGAGAAACTAGTCCCTAATCTTACTCTGAACCCTATAACTCCCCATACAACAATGGAAAGTAGAAAAGAAAGACTGTGTAGTGTTCCCAAATGAAAGGCCAGACAGGGAACATCCTTAACCCTGAAAGAAAATAGTTTTGCTGTGAGAGGACCAAGACTGTTTAATCAGCTGCCCAAAGACCTAAGGAACACGAATGGTGTTGCAGTGGACATCAGTAGTATAGCAGCAAAAGGTTAGAGTGTAATTGCAATTGCAATGTTGATCAATATTGCAAAGGCGGGAGGGGGTGTTGCAAGGGGGAGGGGAACTGCCCTGTACCGCTCAAGTCCTTCGTACCAAAGTTCATGATGTTTCGAAGAGTCTAAACCATTTAAATAAGCATCCATCTCTAGACCATTCTCACCATGTTCATTAGGGTGGAGCGATTTCCCTGATTTTTGAAATGACATTAGTAATAGTGCGGAAAATGTGCTATTGTATGTTGAATGCAAAGTGACAAAACCGTTTTTCTCTAAGACAATATCTTCAGGTGCCAATATGCCAATGAGTTTCCAATAAAAACTTAAAACCTCTTTATTTTGACAAAAAATATATACAGCGACTCCGTAAATAAACAAATTTATATGTAATAGTACCCCACACATGGTGACGATTGGCATATTGACTCCAATCGCCATAAAATCATCACGCCAATCACCTACGTGTGTGGCCAGCATAACACAGTGTGTTAGTGTTAGACCAGCTGTTGCCGCGGTAAGGTGTTACGCTCTGTCCGCTTGCGCAATCACATCAGATCCTTTCACTATTTAATATTTGATGTTGCATTTCAGCACATTCTCCTACACTTTTGTGATCTTGTTTTTATAAATTTGGATTATACATTATAAATCTTGTATAGTAAAAGATTTATAATCAGTTCAGACATGGCAACTAAAAGAATGCCTCGGCAGTCAAGAACAACGGACTGTCACATATTTGGCAATGGAGAAGAACTGAGTCATCGTGTTCTACCAACATTTGAGGGTGTTATGAAATGCTATATATATGAAAGAAGACGACTGAAAGAAGAGTTAAACAATAAAGATCCTTCTGTTCATGAAATATCATCGGCGGTTGCGGAAAACTTAATTTCATTATACAATAAAGCATCAATTCGAACTGTATCCTTCAACCGCGTTGTAAAGAAAATAAAAGATTATCATACAAAATATAGATCTACTGTATATTAAACCAGCCCAAAGGTATGTAACAAACGGAGTCTTACTTAGATAAGTGCAAAAACTTTAAAGATGATGCTCAAAATCTTTTTGATATTGCCGCTTGTAAATGTAAAGACTTTCAATCCTGCAAATGTCCAAAATCAAATCGAGTACCGAAACATGAACAAGAATTCCTAAAAGACCAAAGAACAAAAAGAAAAATGGCCATAGGATCAGTTGATGTTCGCTTCTAAAAAAATGCAATTAGCACAAGTTAGAAAAAGCAGTAGAGATTTGTATCTTTCAAAACAACTGCCAGTAATGTCATCGACTTCATATTCAGAAAGTTTTCAGTTTGAAGATATATCTTCTTCAACAGATACAGAAAAAGAATCTGACGAAACATTTGATGAGCCAATCTCCGTAAAACGGAAACGCATCAGAAGCGAACGCGGAAAAAGTCGAAACATAAAATCTCTGAAGCGATTACGCTTCCCTTCACTTGCAAAAGCTTGTGATCGTACAGGTATTTCAGATAGAGCAGCTGCCATAATAACAAGTTCTGTTTTGCACGACATTAAACAAACATCTGAGCCTGATCCATCCCTGGTAATAGATCGCAGTAAAGTGCGCAGAGCTAGGAAGCATCAACGTGATGAGCTTCAACAGGATGCTAGCGTAGGAAAAACAATTATGGGTATTTAATTTGACGGTCGCAAGGATAAAACTATTGTCCAAGAACAGAAAGGTTCTAAATTTTATCGTAAAGTTGTTGTGGAAGAGCATGTAACCTTAGTAGCAGAACCAGACCAAGTGTATCTAGGGCACTTTACTTCTGAATCTGGGACATCTAAAAGTATATGTAAAGGAATATGCTATTTTTTGAATACACATAACGTTGATTCTTCAAATTTAGTTGCTATGGGATGTGATGGAACTGCTGTGAACACAGGAGCGAAAGGTGGAGTCATTCGGCTCATGGAAATGCATCTCAATAGACCTTTGCAATGGATTGTGTGTCAGTTACATGCAAATGAGCTTCCTTTACGCCACCTCATGGAGAAATTGGATGGAAAAACCACTGGACCTCGTGAATTTGTTGGCATCATTAGCCAGCAATTGTAGAAATGTCAAACACTTCCGGTTGTTCATTTCGAAAAAATCGAAGTTGAAATTCCATCTATTGACAAAGACGACTTGAGCACGGATCAAAATATTTGTTTGATATTTATCAAGCCGTTTCAATTGGCGAGTGTAGTACTGACCTATCAAGACGAAATCCCTGTAAGATAGTGCACTCTAGGTGGTTAACCACTGCAAATCGTATTCTGAGCTTATACGTAGCTACACCTGAACCTTCTGATGATTTGAAAAATTTGGTTTCGTATGTTATGCACGTATATATATCCCAATGTGTTTTACAATCAAACAAAGCAAATCAATTGCATATGAAGCTCCTAATGTTTTCAAAACCATTCAGTATTCCCGAATGTTGAACGATTCTGTTCGAGCAGTTATTCAATCAGTGATCCAAAGAAATGCATTTTTCGGTCATCCAGAAAACATACTTTTGAGCATGATACAAGATGAGCGTAGCCATGTAAGAGTACTTGGATGGAGAAGAATAAAGAAAGCTAGAGAACAATATCATGGAAAAAGACTTAGACTCTTTAAAATCCCAAAGTTAAATTTCGAAGCCACAGACTAAACAAACATGATTAATTGGCATGACATCGTAGTAACTGAACCTCCAATGACGCGTGTGATTGTGTTTCCGACGATGAAATTGATACGATGATTGCTAATAGAGAAGTGAAGGATTTCAACAAGATGCCATGCCATACTCAAGCTGTTGAACGAGTCATCAAGTTAGTTCAGAAGCATCGTCTGCTGTGTGTGGAGCAGGATCTAGAGACGGATATATTCGATCGAGAATAGTAGCACGGAAAATGATGCCCTCATTTGAAACCAAATCTGAATTTTGAATATAATTAGATATTGACTAAAGTTTTCATTACATAAATCATGTCCATATGGTTGGGTGGTAGGGTTGGGCATGGGTGGAACTCAACATAGAGCCACCTCCTCGTGGTGAGTTATGGATCATTCGGGCTGTATACGAATTTACGTGACAGTCAGAATGAACGAAGAGCTGTATTTATGGAACCAATTATTATCTGGAAATAAAAAATCAATGCAAATAATATAAAAGCTATTTCCGTTCATTGAAAAAATCAATATTTAAATCAGTTAAATTTCCTTATATCACTTGTCTGTAAAATACCATTTTTTCAGAATAAATTCATAAATTTAGGTAATAACATTGGTATCTGGAGATGTATCCTTAGGAGGCCACAACTTTTATACGTGCTTACTATCAGGTCACAGCATATTTTGCGCACTATTAGGAATCTTAATTCAAAACTTACATAGAACATTCCATTTATGCTTTTACTGAATATTGGTATTTTTTTGCCATAAATCTACATATTTGGAGTAAGATTGGCACCTGAAGACATTAAGTTAAGGTGCAATAACTTTAGAACCACATATTATAAGGTTTTGGTCCATTCTCTACACTATTACAATCCATAATTCAAAAGTTACAAATAAATTTCCAGTTGTCTATTTTTTCTAAATATCACTATAATTTCGCAATATATTCATAAATATGGAATGAGATTGGCACCTGAAGATATTAATGTAGGAGGCTAGAAATGTAATACACACTTTG
The DNA here is from genome assembly GCA_023014485.1 of Bathynomus jamesi. Lineage (NCBI taxonomy): Eukaryota > Metazoa > Arthropoda > Malacostraca > Isopoda > Cirolanidae > Bathynomus > Bathynomus jamesi. The sequence continues at coordinate 138,653 of JAJOZX010001145.1, read as the reverse complement.
TTTCAGGTCATAACACATTTTCTACACCATTACGAACCATGTTTCAAAAGCTTGTGAAAACCCCCACGAAAACGCTCCACCCTGATGTTCATTCCTACATTCGATAAACCCGTCGAGCAGAGTGGTGTATGCGTATTCAAGAACCGTGTCAAAATAAATCATATCTGTAACATGCGCGTCTAATATATGTTTAAGTTTGCGGAATCCTGCGATTTCAAACATTCTGTTGAGGATGAACCTCTTTCGCGTGGGGACAAAAACGTTATTATCAGATGCATTCTTCCACATTAGTCGTATATCAATGCATGGCTGATCGTTATTTATACACAACGTACAAACAATGGCATATGAGGGTAGGGTGTGTCGAATTTTTCAACTTTCAAATTCCAAATATGAGGGGTGCTAAAAAGTTGCAGCATGACTTAGTAATTCTAAAGATATTTTTGTTAATTTAATATAATTTAGTTTTGCTTGGTAAGAAGCTACATAAAAATAGTGACTTTTTTTACTTTTTTGTGGAATTATATAATAATTATTATATTAATAATTATAAATGCTGTATATATTGTGGGGCCGCGCAGTTAATTTTCCGCATTTATATTATTTTTATATTAGTTACCGACAAACCAATTTTGCGCGCAAATTGTATATATTTTATCATTGTGTAATTTTAAGAATCATATATAATCTTTATAAATAAGTATTGTACATAAATTTATATATATATATTTAATTAATTCAGCTGTATATAAAATAACAAAATCTTCTGTAAAATAACCTCAGCCAACCAAGAACTCAATAAACTCTGAAAACGACCGGCTTTTCCTTCAAGACGCCAACCCCCCAAACGACAGGGAGAGAAGAGGACACGAGAGGCCCCTAAAAGAGATACCCAACAAAGCGATAGCTTGCCTCTCGTATCCTTCATTCTTCCCGGCAACTACAAGTAGCACCAAGAAGGAACCAGCTACAATTGGTGACCCCGGAGTGACCCGAAGCAGCCAGCGGAAGCAGCATCCTTCAGTCGCCGGGCGGAACAAACCGAAGCCACGCCTCTTCGCCGCCCACCCGTAGTAGCCGGTCGGAACCAAAGCAGCAGCAGACCCGAATTACATTCCGCAAGATGGAATCTGTTGAATCAGGAGTGCACCATGTCACCATCAAGCCACCCACGTTCTCTGAAGCGTCGGCCGCAGGATGGTTCTCCATCATGGAGGCACAATTCCACATTTCCAGAATAACATCCGAAGAGACCAAATTTTTCCATGTTCTAGCCTCGTTACCCCCCGAAGTCGTCTCACGAATTTCAGCAGCAACTCTCTCCAACAAGTCGTACACCGATTTAAAAGAAGAAATCGTGAGTCATTACGAAAAGACGAAGCCAGAACTCTTCGAACGACTCATCTCCAACACTCCTCTCACTGGAAAGCCCTCCCAATTCCTTCAAGATATCCACCAAACGGCACTGAAGGTGGGCGTCAGCGATGATTTGGTGAAGCATAAATTCATCCAGGCGCTCCCATCCTCAATAGCGCCCGTCGTAGCAGCACAAAAGGAGCTGACGCTAACTCAACTCGGCAAACTAGCCGATGAGTTAATACCGTTCGCTCAACAAAGCTGCTACGCGGCGCCAACGTCAACTCGAGCCAATACAAGCCCAAGAACGAATATCCCCAAGCAAGGACCTGCAGGCCATGGTGCAAGTGGCCAAATAAAGATGACGCCAAGCTGCTCCCCTCGTCACGCCCAAATTCAAGATCTTCCTCACCATCAAGAGAAACGTCGGAAAACTAGATAAGCAGGCTGTGATTAACGCGACGTCCGGCCTGCCGCTGATCTCAGTCGCAGCTCGCATCGCCAGTCTGAAGGTCAATTTTATCATTGACACAGGAGCGAGCATCTCAATTTTACCACCAACTTGTGTCAATGATTGTCAACTCCACCCAACCGCAGTAAAGATTTCCACCGCAAACGGTCAGCCGCTCGAAATATTCGGAGAAGTAACACTGGACATATCAATTCCTAAATTACGAAGAATATTCAGGTGGCCATTCGTCGTCGCCCAAGTCTCCAGTCCACTTCTCGGCGCCGATTTTCTATCCCATTATGACATCCTTGTGGACTGCAAGCATGGCATTTTGAAGGATAGAGCAACAACTCTTCAAGCCACTACTAAACCTGTGCAATCCAAAGACCTTCACCTCATCAATATTAACCCTACCGACAAATTACCTCAAGAAATCAGGAACCTGCTTGACAAGTACTCCTCACTACTGAAACCAGCTCAACCGCAGAAAGTTTCCACCAACACTGTCAAGCATACCATCGACACTGGCAGCGCACCACCAGTGTTTGCAAAGCCCTCGACGTCTTCCACCCGATAAATTATCCTCAGCTAAGGCTACTTTCAACAACTTACTTCAAGATGGAATTATAGAACCCTCAAAATCACCATGGGCCTCACCGTTACACCTCGTTCCGAAGAAGATACCAGGCGAATGGCGGGCGTGGTGATTATAGAAGCCTAAACGCTGTCACGAAACCGGACAGATATCCACTTCCTCATATAAGAAGTCTGTCAACATCTCTACACGGAAAATCATGCTTTAGCAAAATCGATCTAGTCAGAGCATATCACCAAATTCCAGTCCACCCAGAAGATATCGAGAAAACGGCTATAACAACTCCATTTGGTTTATTTCAGTATTTATACATGTCATTTGGTTTAAGAAACGCTCCTGCAACATTTCAACGCTTCATGGATACAATTTTCAGAGGAGTTGACTGCGTATTTGTGTATCTCGACGATATTTTAGTCCATTCAAATAACGCAGTTGACCATTTGAAAGACTTAGAACGCGTATTCAAGATCCTTCAAGAACACAATTTAAGAATTTCCTTAGAAAAATGCATATTTCAGCAATCCAAAATTGAATTTCTGGGTCATGAAGTTTCCCCAGCAGGCATTCGTCCTCCTGTAAACAAAGTCTCCGAAATTCAAGATATTCCCCAACCGCAAGATTACCAAAGCCTCAGAAGATTCCTAGGAATGACGGGATTCTATCGCCATATGATACCCCGTTACGCCGATTTAGTCTCACCTTTAAGTGAAATCGTCAGAACTCAAGTCAAAAGCAAAAGTCTACAGTGGAACGACGAAGCAATTCAAGCCTTTCAAGATGTCAAGGATGCACTACGAAACGCCGTTACGCTTTGTCATCCTCTTCCATCAAGCTCAATCCTTCATTTAGTTATGGACTGCTCACAATTAGCAGCTGGAGCAGTTCTTCATCAAATAATCGACAGCACACCAGTTCCCATCGCCTTCTTTTCCAAGAAATTAACTACAACTCAGCAAGCGTACGCCGCATACGATAGAGAATTACTCGCAGCATACCTAGCCGTCCTGCATTTCCGTCAATTTTTAGAAGGTCGTCAAGTAATGCTCTTCACGGATCACAAACCGATGGTTTCTGCCTACAAGAGTCCCTTACGAGCCAAGACAGACCGACAACAACGTCATTGGTCTGCCATCACGGAATACGTATGCGATGTAATACATATCTGTGGATCCGAAAACGTCGTAGCGGACGCCTTTCACGCAACGTAAACGCAGTACATATCGACGCTTTCGATTTATCAGCATCGCGGAATCTCAACAAAAAGATCAAGAAACGCAAGAATTTCTCTCACGTCTCAAGCCGTTCCCGTTTCCAGAAATACAACTTTATATTGCGATACATCCACGCCATATCCCCGCTTTTGTTCCCAAGCAGCATCGATCTTCCATCTTCAATTAATTTCATAATATTTCTCATCCAGGCATCAAGCAATCACTTCGTATCATTAAATCAAGATACTTTGGCCCTCAATGAATAAGGATATTCGAACTTGGTCCCGAAATTGTGAATCATGTCAATCCTCAAAAATTTCTCGCCATACAAAATCAGAAATAACCCCCTTCGATTTACCAAGTTCAAGATTTGAAACGGTACATATCGACATCGTCGGTCCCTTACCGCCAACCACTTTGCCCGGTCAAACATATCCTTCCCCATATAGATATCTCCTAACCTGCATCGATCGTGCCACAAGATGGATAGAAGCATATCCTCTGATTGATACTACAGCCACATCAATAGCACACGCATTTCTCGATGTATGGATTTCAAGATTTGGTGTACCACTGCAAGTCATAACGGACCGCGGATCCCAATTCGAATCCGAACTCTTTAGGGAATTCTCAGCTCTCATCGGATTTCACCGACTAAGAACTTTGTCGTATCGCCCTCAGACCAACGGAATAATTGAAAGATCTCATCGCACCATCAAGACAGCAATCATCGCTCGAAAACAAGATTGGCTCCCCGCTTTACCCATAGTTCTCCTGGGTTTACGCAGTCTCCCCAACGAATCGGGTTATTCACCGTTCACCACCGTCACCGGAACCACCCTATTATGCCCGAGGCCAATGATCGCCAATTCGTCGTCAAAATCCAATTCAAAATTCATCTCCGAATTAGCCAAGAAAATGACGCAAATCGATTTCGCCCAACTCTCTCAAGGAAACATTCACTCAGCCCCCAAATCATTCATTCCATCGGAACTCCACAAATCAAGCCACGTATGGGTACGCATCGACCGCGTTCGAAAACCATTCGAGGCACCATATCAAGGACCTTTCCGTGTTCTCGAACGCCACGATAAGTACTTCGTAATAGAAAAACCAACGGATCATCAGAAGCCATTTCAATTAATCGTTTAAAACCGGCGTATATAGTTTCAGGTCCCACACAGGTACCGGGCGCACAATCGGACGACATCGGATCGGAGAAAAAGCACGCAAGGAAAAAGGACGATGGAGGACGCACCTCGGAGGTAGCAAATACAGACCTCAGGACGGGCGCGCAGGACAACGCAACAACCGGAAACGAGGCCGACCGAGGATCAACGCGAGCTGGACGAAGGATCCGATTCAAATCAAGACCCGAATATTTCTACTTTTGATATACGTGCTCCGCTTCTCGGGGTGGGCAGTAGTGTGGGGCCGCGCAGTTAATTTTCCGCATTTATATTATTTTTATATTAGTTACCGACAAACCAATTTTGCGCGTACCAAATTGTATATATTTTATCATTGTGTAATTTTAAGAATCATATATAATCTTTATAAATAAGTATTGTACATAAATTTATATATATATATTTAATTAATTCAGCTGTATATAAAATAACAAAATCTTCTGTAAAATAGCCTCAGCCAACCAAGAACTCAATAAACTCTGAAAACGACCGGCTTTTCCTTCAAGACGCCAACCCCCCAAACGACAGGGAGAGAAGAGGACACGAGAGGCCCCTAAAAGAGATACCCAACAAAGCGATAGCTTGCCTCTCGTATCCTTCATTCTTCCCGGCAACTACAAGTAGCACCAAGAAGGAACCAGCTACAATATAATGCACTGCTGTTTTTGCTTATTTCACAGGTTGAAACATATTCATCAGTGTGCTGAAGATTATTTGTCCGTCAGTGCTACCATCCTAACCAGTGGGAATTGACCTACAATAGCTTCTAAAAGGAGGACAAGACTGGGGACATTCACACATATGAGCAACCTAATTGGAACTGGTAGAGAGTTGTTGCCCTCTGAACTCCCAACTCTGCGAGACGTTCTGAAATATGGGCTACTGCTAAGAGAACAAAGTGGTGAGGATGTGAGAAACTACCCAGCAGCCAGTCTTGCAAAGGACATTTACCCTAAAGTGCTTGAAAAATGGGAACGAGCAAACAGTTCTTTTGTAGCCCCCGTTGTAAATTCACGAGTCACAATCTTAAACAAGATCCAAGAGAGCTGAGAGCAGGCCAAAAACATATCTCTTGGGAGAGGAAAGCTACATGTCAAAGAGGCTTTCATTGCAAAACTTGACAAGCTTTTTGACATCCTCAGTTGCAAGTGTAAAATTGTTCTCTGCTCTGAATTTGGCTGCCTTGCAGATGCTGGTTGCAAAAACGAAACTCACATTAACTGTACATGCCATAGGGAGATGAAGATCCCTGTGAAGGAACTTGCTTTCATTAAAGGTCAGAGAGACAAGTCTGGTTCTATTGGACCACATCAGATTGGCTTGCCAGATCAACCTGAGCACAACAGACAAGTCAAAAAGCAGAAGCGGCAAGAAGACGAAAGAAGAAGGCTTGCTGAATATAAGCAGACAAGTAAGCAGGATGTTTCAATGCCATCAAATGAAATAATTTTCTCTGATGATGAAAATGAAGAACAAATAGCTGATGCTCAAGATGGAAAGGATGGAAGTTATGAAGTGACATTAGAAATACCAAGCACGTCTTCAACTTCCAATAAAAAGCCAGAGTACAACACATTAGAAATACCTAATGTTGCTATGCATAGCATCAGATATGGTGTTGGCCTGCGTGCCACAGCTGCCATCACCACTGCTGCTTTTATGGATGCTGGCTTGATCACTGAAGAAGACAAGAGACTTGTAGTTGATCACAATAAAGTCAAGAGGGCCCAAGAAAAAGTTATGAAATCCCTGGATCAGGAATTTGATGATCTTTGTAAGAAGGGTGAAATTGACTGCATCTTCTTTGACGGCCGTCAAGATATAACTAAAGTTATGCTGAAAGCAGACAATTCAGATCGTCAGTTCCCCAGCATCATCAAAGAAGAGCATTATTCTGTGTGCAGTGAGCCAGGTGGAAGATATCTCTACCACTTCACTCCTGAGAAAGGCTCAACGAGAAAAAAACCTGCTGAAGTTATTGCTGATAATCTTGTAGATTTCATGAAGAAGAAGGGCATTGATAAATGCCTGCAGGCCATTGGAGGTGATTCTACAAATGTTAACACTGGCTGGGAGGGTGGAGAGCCTCTTACTTCACTGAGTGACAATGTCGTAAAGGATCTCTCTACTGATCAAGCGTACGGGTATAGGATCACACAGGCCATAAGGACAGGAGAACTTCCCACAGATCTGGCCCTTCTTGAAATTGGTCCAGTGAGCCATTCAAGGTGGTTGACAACAGCAAACAGGCTTTGTCGCATATGGGTTTCAAAACATGGCCTTAAAGGCAAAACCCTCAACAACTTAAGACTGATAGTGGAATACATTGTTGGTGTGTACTACCCCTGTTGGTTCAACATCAAAGTAAAACACTCTTGGGTGGAAGGCCCACGCCACATCTTGTTTCAGCTGCGGCTAGTTAGGCTGCAAAAGAAGGCTGTAGTGGATGCTGTTTTGCCAACCATCAAGCGCTCAGCATTGTATGCATTCAGCGAAATGATAATCCAGACACTCTTGTGCTCAGATGACAGTGAGGAGAGGAGAGCTGGTGTCCAAAAGATTGTTGACATGAGGGGTGGAGATGATGACACACTTGGAGATCTTTCTGTACGTCCCAGGAAGACACCTTCCATCAACCCCAGTGCTTCTTCCGTGTTGGAGCTGACAGACTGGTCTGACGGGGTATTTGAACCTCCTTTGACATGTAAACTGACTACAGCGGAAGTAAAGAAGTTCTTTGACAAGCCTATGCAAGTTCCAAAGTGGCCCTGTCATGCTCAGTCAATAGAGAGGTGTGTGAAACAAGTCACAGAGGCAGCAGGCAGGGTGTATACACATGAGAAACGTGAGGGCTATATCAGAGGCCAAGAAGCAAGTCGGCGGCTGATGTCCAAGAACGAATCAAAGCAAGACTTGATGAAACTTGTTGTTTAAATATTTTTTTTACTGATGTCATTACTTTCTAATGTTGTTTTATGATTACAAAAATGTTTTATGATTACTAGGATATGTTTTATGCAGAGAAACTAAAATTTTTATAGCATTACCTGACATTTTGAGAAGCTAAAATTAATAAATGTTGCTTTCCGAGAGCAATTTATGTGCTTTTTAATCAAACGTAGATTTACCAAGCTAAGTGTTGAGCAATCACAAAAATAATAGCAGATTTGAAGTCTTCACATCCAAAAACATATTTTTAAAACCCCTCAGTGAAGGAATTGGCAAAAATTAATTGTCACCTCCCAAATTGACACACCCTAATATGAGGGGGTATCAATAATCTGTTTTCTTCTTGTGCCTACACCTGCAGGTATTTTATGACGGTCCTCACTTCATTCTCAACTATCACGAAGACTCTATGCATCTCCTCAACACTTAAATAAACAACATTACGTTAACCAGAGTTTGCTTCTCTACAAGTCGTTTCAAGTACATAGTTAATGACACCGTTTTAACGTCTGAACACGCGCAATGACTTCGTCACGGACACGTCGTACACGCATTGAAAATAGTTCTGAAAGGAAGTTCCATCGTATTCGAGGAGTGTACGTCCAATCGGTTCAACCTCTGAGGTGACTATGAGCAAAGGGTGAGAGGATCGGCTCAACGGGGGGGGGGGTTGAGTCACACCATAAGTTGTTGAATCGTGTCCGGGTTTGTTCCAGCATGAATCACGCGAGTACTTGTACCCATTATACCGGGCAATTTTTCCGATACATGGGGTAATTTCAGTTTTAATGTTTTATCGGAATGCGCACTAGACGTTCATTTTCTCCACACAATAACAATTTGAGAGAAACATGTCCCCGTATTTATTCTTTTTGTTTAACAGTCGATACTCGTCTCTATACTCTATTAAAAACTCACACAGGCCTTTAGCCACAACCTCACTGCGAACCTCATGATATATATGAATGTAGTGGTAAAAGTACTTTAGCTTGTCCATGAAGACAAGGTTTACATTCTCAGCCGCAGGGTACGCGTACTTGGTAATACCGCCTGTCACACCACTCATCAACAAGACTCGCTACCCATACCCGTTGCTTCTCTTCAGCACGCGTTGTTTCTTTCACCTCACGGCATATTTACGCTTTTATACAGTTTAGCACTACAACGTAGTCCATTACATCGTTTGTGCCGCGAAATCCGGCAATGCTCTTGCCAGAATATCCATAGAGTATTTGAACATCTTGTTCCTCAAGCTTCTCATGGTTCAATGTAGACTTAAAGGTTTCAAAAGAGGGAGGCTAGGCCGTCATTCAGTATTCACCACATGCTCCGACTTTACCGAATACCAATTCATAAACGTCCAACAGGCAATATCAAAAGTCGCAATCACTATTTTTCGTCTACGTGAGAAAATATACGTCTGAGCTCCAGGGTTTGCAGCGGCCAACTGAGCACACAGGGGTATAGATATGCCCAAGTAGTAGCAGGAGTCACGTGACCCTTTGATTGAGCTAACAGTGGGCGGAGCTTAGGAATTTTTCATTTATATACGCACACACACACACACAAAGGAGAAAATGAAACCCTAATTGAAACATTTACAAATACACGTAATAAATAAACACATCGTTAACAATAGGCATATATCATTCAGGTACTATAGTACCCAAAGGGTACGGTATCATAGGTGCCAGGCACCTGGTAATGTTTCCTATAAGTGTTTCGACACACCTTTGTGCCCCTAAGTTCCACCACACCCCAGTTTTTGTGCTCGAAAATTGTGGGGAGGTTGGCCGCCCTCATCTTCTAAGCACACTAGCTCCTTCAAAGAGTCAAAGTTAACGACCCGTCGGTTTGCCAGGTTAAGCGTGATGCCCCTCGCCTTCACGATATATTTCAGCTCTTCTCCTACCCTCACCCACACCCCATAAGTTTTTGGTCCTGTTGATACAAAGGAGTCAGCGTATGCACCATCACCATACTCATCCTTGATCACGTCAGTCAGCTCTCCGAGGAATTCCCCAATAGGCGGCATGTATTCACCCTCCCTCTCTCTGAATATTACGCTATCTGTGTCAGCGTACAGCACCCTCCGCCCGAGAGAGTGCAGTAGTCCCCAAAGCTTCATGCGTGCGTATGCCTTTGTGAAGCTGGCTACAGGTATGTTTGTAACACGTGAGTTATCTGTGGCCAGTTCGGTGATATTGTACTTTATTATGTATGTGTTACCAACATTCACGATCTCCATAACCTCTTTATCGGAGGCATTGCCATAATCACACACCTCGTTATAACTTTGGGCCAAATGAACGTTCCCCTTAACTGTATCTGTGCAAACTTGCCCCAGAGACTATTTAGGCATGACTTTGCACTAAAGCGCTTGCCAGGGTTCTTAACAATTTGGGCCCGGTCAAGTTGTATCCCTTCACAGTCACGGTAACGCTGAATATAAGCCGATTTTTCATCCTCGCTCTCAACCCCTCGCGGGTAGTCTGATGCTTCCACCTTATCCTTCAAAAAAGTATTTATATACGGGGTGAAAAGGTTGGGTAACTTCTGAAACCTCCACACCTCATATATCTTCAATATTCTGTAACCATGCCGGAAGGCTAGGGACAGCTCAGGACTTGTATATGCACCTCTGATCTTCCGCTGGTTGGTTGTGTGATTACAGGACCCATTATTCTCCTCTGCACAATTCACGCACAGGGGAAACATGAGCTTGTGATCTATAACGGCGGGTAAGATCGGCATCCATAAATCGCGAGGTGGGAGCACGTCTACGAAAGAAAGACCAAAATAGTACCCGTTCAAATTTGTTCAGAACACCTGGATGTTGGGGCAGGTCAGGTCCCACCAGTTTTTCATGTGTGCCTAGGGGGTACGGGTTGTTCTTCATCACGTAGGGATATAAAGAACAGAAGTCGTCGTAGTAATGGAGTTTCACGCCCTTCGTACCCGGAAAGTATAGCTTGAATGAGTTTTATGCCCGCCGAACGAGCTATCACCGCATCACTACTGACCGCTTGATGATGTTTCTTTCTTCGCGGTACTGTCAATTCGTTTCCATCTGTGCATCATGCTCATGCTCCCAGAAGACCATGTGAGTGAACTGGGATCCTATAAGCTGATCGCGGGTGCGGATCCATACAAGACTATCGACAGGAGATCTACCATGGATATCTCCTACGATTCCACACTTAGGACGTGGGAATCCATGCCACCAGCAACCGTTAAAGGAGTAAACAGTCTTCTGACCACACCAGTGGCACCGTCTTCGCTTAGACCATCAACCCAAAAAACACGACCATTGACCTTAGTGGGTACGTCTCCCTTGTTACGGGCGTATTTTATGTATACTCCGGTCTGATGCTGTATGTGTATCAGCCAGTAAATAGCCTTTTTCCCATAACTGCGAGGGTTGTTTTTGTGAAGGAAGACTGCGGTTTCTTTAGGCATGAAATTGTTCTTGAACGCACTAAAGCACAATGAAGCGATTGTGGTTGCGACTTGAAGCGGATCGCAGTTGAAACGGTCTACGTACATCCTTCTAAAGGCCTGGAAACATACTCTAAGCATGCGTATATCATTCACGCAATAATGCTCACATTCATCAGCTATATTGTAAGGATTAGCTTCATTAAAACTGTTCTAGTAGCGTTCAAATTTTTCACCCTCACTATCACTCATGTTGGTGTAGGAAAAGTAATGTTTCGGGGGAGGTAGTCCTATGTAACTTAATGATGTGTCGCTTGTGATGAAAGTGTAAGGGAACTACCCTTTTGAAAATTCGCCAGTTACACCCATCACCTTGGGTAAGTTGGCTAGTTTACAAGATGTGAATAATAAAGTATCCTTAAACTGAACATTACCTCTTATCTGCATTTGTATAAGCTTGTTTCCTCTTTCCAGGGGATCGCCTGTAAATATCTCCGATGACTCGTGTTCAAGCAGTTCCTTATAAAGGAACTGTGTGTCAAATTTTGCCCCGTTATGGGCAAGAATATATATACAGTAATTTTTTTTAACCTGTCCGCTAACTTGACAATATAGGATACAAAGAGTTTCACAGGGCTATCGTGTGCGATCGTTTTAAAAACGTTTGTCCGTTTACTGCATTTGTGACACTCATCACATTCAACCTCCATGCACTCATCGCAGATAGTCTGGCTTACGAGTAGATATGGGATGCCATCTTTGGTTTCAGGGTTTGTGTAAGTTTTTATATCGTAGTACACGGTTATACAGGGTTTATTTTTAGGCTTAGCATCTTTCATATAACATACATGATTTACTACATCCGCCTTATATTCCTCATGGAATGTGGAAAACGGTCACGGTATTTCTTTAGCCTATTTGTCATTCTGGAATATACACCATTTCAGGATCGTTTGAGAATATATTCGTTCTTATCCGTAACGCTGACTTGTAGCTTCTTTATAAACCTCCAAAAACTCCTTACGCTGATTCGGGAACATTTGATTGGCTAATACCCCAATTTGTGACACATCTCTACGCTGCGCGAATAAGACTACATATTGTGTATTTAAAGACACATCGCGCAATTATCTATTTTTGGAAAATAGATTCTGATTGATGAAGAATACGCTTATGTTAAGATGGTGGGAGAACACTGTAAATGTCTCGGCAAACGTTTTATCCATTTCCAACATGAGATCGTCAATTACATTGACTGTATGTTCATTTCCCTTTAACGAATTAACGTCATATACGCCTTTGTGGAACAAAATATCATCTTGGTACTCGTTGAACACTGATTTGTATGTCGAATAGCACCATATAACTTTATGCACAAATTTTGAGAACATCTTCCCTTATCTTTAATGAAGCACAAACACAGTTTTACCACATCCTGTAGGGCCAGATAAAACACAATGTGGAGGGACTTGTGAACCTGAATTTTTCTACAGATTCCATTTCTAACACTTCACACCCCTAAGTGAAACATTTACAAAATATAACAAAATTTAAGTTTTGCTCCTTATATTCTACAATCTTGTTTTTCTTCCACAGAATCGTGAATGACGACGATGTACAGCATTCCATCATCGATATTTCACACGACCCCGATGAAAGTGTAGCTACAGACTCCACCAGCGTTGACGAACCCTCACCAGCGACACCTCCACCTCGTGGCAGTTCAAACGGAGTCACGATGATGAAGAACGTTCCACGTCAGGTATAAAACGTGCCAGGAGTGCACCGGTTGCTAGACCCCCAGTAATAGGGCCCCAGCCCTCTAAGTATTACGACACAACCCCCTCACTAGCTCCCTCCTCAATTAAATTTGTACCCCCTTATTCCTGTTCAATTCTGGGTACATCCTCCACACCAGCGGCTTCTCGTGCTGTAGAGGAAGGTATAACATTCGAACTGCTGCGCATTGCTAACCCCACCCCTGCCCTGATTAGAAATCGGTACTCTGTATAGCAACGGTGTTGGACTGAACGCGTAGTTGAACGAACTGTGGAGTTTGCCATTCAGAACCGCGACGAACGTGAAGTCAGGACTAGGTTGTCCTTCGGGTCTGGGTCAGATGACGGGGATGTAGATGATTTTTCGGTAGTAATACCATTCAGACGCTTGGCTGCTGTAGACATAGAATATATCTTGGGCCGTATATTGCAGGCCTCTCAAAGTAGTACAGCCTTCAATATGGACAACTTCACAATAGATATTGACAGAGTATTCCAGGTTGCGGGTCATAGTGCCACACTTTATACTCTTAATTTCACTTCTCCGGTTATTTAAAGAAAGAACATAAGCATCGATCGTCGTTGCAGCTTTATAGCAATAGTCTTAGCTCATATGTGCTAAGTACAATCGCGTATAATATCTGGCTGCCTACGATTGTGCAGCGTGCTCGTAAAGTGGCTTCAGATTGGAAGCTGGAGTTTGAGTGTGATATGGGTCCTGAAGAGTTGAGAAGGGTGGAGCAGGAAATGAATGTTCGTATAGTTGTATGAGGAATGGATGATCATCGTAAGACTGTGAATGTTTTTAAAAGCTGTGTGCGAGATCGTACAAGACCACTTCTTATTTTAGGATTGTCAGGAACAACGTATCTCCCCATCCGTAATATAAGGACTCTCTACGCTAGTTATGATAAGTCGAAAATATGGAAGGCATCATGATTTCTGTAAGGGGTGTTTCGAGGTTGCGGATAATATAGTGAAACACTGTAACGAATGCCACATGGTATGTGAGCAGTATAAAAGCGCAAAATGTGAAAGTCGTGTAGTTGAAGCCGAGAAGAAGGAATAAAATGTGTGCAGACGTACATTTTCCAATAATAAGTGCTTTGAGCTCCATAAATCGAATGGCACTTGCAGGAAAATGAGAATCTGTGAATGTGATATGTTTCACACAAAGGATAGTTGGTGAAAATTCAGGCACAACTGTGGTGAAATTCACTGTTCTACATACCACGAGAAATATAAGGCGAATGGAGTAAAACATGTATGTTATATGAAAGATGCTAAGCCTAAAATAAACCCTATATAACGGTGTACTACGATATAAAAACCTACACAAACCCTGAAACCAAAGCGGTTATCCCACATGTACTCTTAAGCCAGACTATCGGCGATGAATGCATGGAGGTTAAATGTGATGAGTGTCACAAATGTGGTAAAACATTTTTAAAACGATCGCACACGACAGCCCTGTGAAACTCTTTGTATCCTATATTGTCAAGTTAGGGGACAAGTTAAAAAAAATTGACTATACAGTATATTCTTGCCCATAACGAGGCAAAATTTGACACACAGTTCCTTTATAAGGAGCTGCTTCACACGAGTCAGAGGAGATATTTAGAGGCGATACCCTGAAAAGAGGAAACAAGTTTATTCAAATGCAGATAAGAGGTAATGTTCAGTTTAAAGATACTTTATTATTCACACCTTGTAAACTAGCCAACGTACCGAAGGTGATGGGTGTAGCTGCCGAAGTTTCAAAAGGGTATTTCTCTTACATTTTCATCACTAGCGACACATTAAGTTACGTAGAACTACCTCCCCCCAAACATTACTTTTACTACACCAACATGAATGATAGTGAGCGTGAAGATTTTGACCGCTACTGCAACAGTAGCTGATGAATGTGAGCGTTATTGCGTGAATGATATACGCGTGCTTAGAGTATGTTTCTTGGCCTTTAGAAGGATGTATATAGACCGTTTCAACTACGATCCGCTGCAAGTCGCACCCACAATCGCTTCATTCTGATTTAGTGTGTTCAAGAACAATTTCATGCCTAAGGACACCTTAGCCGTCATTCATAGAGACAACTCTCGCAGTTATGGGCAAAAGGCTATTTACTGGCTCATACACATAGAGCAACAGATGGAGTATACATAAAAGACGCCCGCAACAAGGGAGAAGTAGCCACTGATGTCAATTGTCGTGTTTTATGGGTTGATGGTCTAAGCGAAGACGGTGCCACTGGTGAGAAGACTGTGTACTCCTTCAACGGTTGCTGGTGGAATGGATGCCCATGTCCTAAGTGTGGAATCGTAGGAGATATCCATGGTAGATCTCCTGTCGATAGTCTTGTATGGATCCGCACCCGCGATCAGCTTATAGGATCCCAGTTCACTCACATGGTCTTGTGGGAGCATGAGTATGATGCACAGATGGAAACGGATGGACAGTACCGCGAAGAAATAACACCATCAAACGTTCAGTGGTGATGGATCCTCTCAAATGCGGTGATAGCTTGTTCGGCGGGCATAAAACTCATTCAAGCTATACTTTCAGCCTCCGGAGGGTGTGAAACTCCATTACTACGACGACTTCTGTTCTTTAGATCCCTACGTGATGAAGAACATTCCGTATCCCGTAGGCACACATGAAAAACTGGTGGAACCTGACCTGCCCCCCTATCTAGGTGTTCTGAACAAATTTGAACGGGTACTATTTTGGTCTTTCTTTCGTAGACGTGCTCCCACCTTGCAATTTATGGATGCCGATCTTACCCGTCGTTATAGATCACAAGCTCATGTTTCCCCTGTGCGTGAATTGTGCAGAGGAGAATAATGGGTCCTGTAATCACACAACCAACCAGCGGAAGATCAGAGGTGTATATACAAGTCCTGAGCTGTCCCTAGCCGTCCGCAATGGTTACAGAATATTGAAGATATATGAGGTGTGGAGGTTTCAGAAGCTACCCAACCTTTTCACCCCGTATATAAATACTTTTTTGAAGGACAAAGTTGAAGCATCAGACTATCCGCGAGAGGTTGAGAGCGAGGGTGAAAAATCGGCTTATATTCAGCGTTACCGTGACTGTGAAGGGATACAACTTGACCGGGCCCAAATTGTTAAGAACTCTGGCAAGTGCTTTAGTGCAAAGTCATGCCTAAATAGTCTTTGGGGCAAATTTGCACAGAATACAGGTAAGGGGAACGTTCATTTGGCCCAAAGTTATGACGAGGTGGGGGATTATGCCAATGCCCCCGATAAAGTGGTAATGAAGATCGTGAATGGTAACACGTACATAATAAAGTACAACTTCACTGAACTGGCCACAGATACCTCACGTGTTACAAACATACCTGTAGCCAGCTTCACAACGGCATACGCACGCATCAAGCTTTGGGGACTACGGCACTCTCTCGGGCGGAAGGTGCTGTACACTGACACATATAGCGTAATATTCAGAGAGAGGGAGGGTGAATACATGCCGCCTATTGGGGAATTCCTCGGAGAGCTGACTGACCTGATCAAGGATGAGTATGGTGATGGTGCATACGCTGACTCCTTTGTATCAACAGGACCAAAAACTTATGGGGTGCGGGTGAGGGTGGGGGAAGAGCTGAAATATATCGTGAGGGTGGAGGGCATCATGCTTAACCTGGCAAACCGACGAGTCGTTAACTTTGACTCTTTGAAGGAGCTACTGTGCTTAGAAGATGAGGGCGACCAACCTCCCCACAATTTTCGGGCACAGAAACTCGGGTGTGTGATGGAACTTAGGGGTACAAAGGTGTGTCGAAACACCTATAGGAAACGTTACCAGGTACCTGGCACCTATGATACCGTACCTTTTGGGTATCATAGAACCTGAATGATATATGCCTATTTTAAACAATGTGTTTATATATTGCGTATATTTGTAAATGTTTCAATTAGGGTTTCATTTTCTCCTTTGTGTGTGCGTGCGTATGTAAAGTAAAAATTCCTAAGCTCCGCCCAATGTTAGCTCAATCAAAGGGTCACGTGACTCCTGCTACTACTTGGGCATATCTATACCCCTGTGTGCTCAGTTGGCCGCTGCAAGCCCTGGAGCTCAGACGTATATTTTCTCACGTAGACGAAAAATAGTGATGACGACTTTTGATATTGCCTGTTCGACGTTTATGAATTGGTATTCGTTAAAGTCGGAACATGTGGTGAATACTGAATGACGGTCTAGCCCTCCTTCCTTTGAGACTTTTAAGTCTATCATTGAACGAGCTTGAGGAACAAGATTTTCAAATACTCTAAGGATATTCTGGCAAGAGTATTGCCGGACTTCGCGGCACAAACGATATAATGGATTAAGTTGTAGTGCTAAACTGTATAAAAGCGTACATATGCCGTGTTGTGAAAGAAAAAACGCGTGCTGAAGAGAAGCAACGGGTATGGGTATTGAGTCTTGTTGATGAGTGGTGTGACAGGCGGTATTATGTCACGCTGCATCATACCAAGTACGCGTACCCTGCGGCTGAGAATGTAAACCTTGTCTTCATGGACAAGCTAAAGTACTTTTACCATTACATTCATATATATCATGACGAGGTTCGCAGTGAGGTTGTGGCTAAAGGCCTGTGTGAGGTTTTAATAGAGTTTAGAGACGAGTATCGACTGTTAAACTAAAAGGATAAATACAGGTACATGTTTCTCTCAAATTGTTATTGTGTGGAGAAAATGAACATCTAGTGCGCATTCCGATAAAACATTAAAACTGAAATTACCCCATGTATCGGAAAAATTGCCCGGTATAATGGGTACAATTACTCGCGTGAATCATTCTGAAACAAACCCGGACACGATTCAATAACTTATGGTGTGACTCATTAGCCCCACCCCGTTCAGCGGATCCGCTCAACCGTGGGTCAGAGTAATCTCAGAGCTTCTTAATGCCGTGTATAACGTGTCCGTGACGAAGTCATTGCGCATGTTCTGGCGTGAAACCGGTGCCATTAACTATGTACTTGAAACGACTTGTAGAGAAGCAAACTCTGGTAAAGGTAATGTTGTTTATTTAAGTGTAGAGGAGATGAATAGAGTCTTGGTGATAGTTGAGAAGTGAGATGAGGACCGTTATAAAATACCTGCCGGTGTAGGTCCAGGAAGAAAACTGGTTAGTGATACCCCGCTCATATGCCATTGTTTGTACGTTGTGTATAAATAACGATCAGCCATGCATTGATATACGACTGATGTGGAAGAATGCATCTGATAATAACGTTCTTGTCCCCACGCGAAACAGCTTCATCCTCAACAGATTGTTTGAAATCGCAGGATTCCGCAAACTAAAACCTATATTAGACGCGCGTGTTACGGATATGATTTATTTTGACACGGTTCTTGAATACGCATACACCGCTCTGCTCGACCGGTTTATCAAATGTAGGAAAGAACATGACGAGAATGGTCTAGAGTTGGATGTTTTTTTAAATGGTTTAGACTCTTCGAAATATCATGAACTTTGGTACAAAGGACTTGAGCGGTACAGGGCAGAACTCGCCTACACTATTCACCCCGAAGAGTTGTATCTTTATATAATGAGGTGCTGTCGTTACGATTTACATTATTTCAACTGCCGCTATGCGTTGTGAAGAAGAATTCACAATTGAAAAGCTCGGATCGGTTAGAAAAATGCCTCGATTGGAAAGGAGTGTTTATAATCTTGAATTTAATAATGATGTTGTGGCTAACGACGCCCTCTTTGTGCGTTCTTTTGATTGTATTCTGTCCGTGTTTAAAGATAACTTGCCAGCCAATTGTAAAATGGGCACATAAATTGTACTGAACGATATGATGGCCCTTTATGTCGAGTATAGGCACCTGCACACGTTGAGTGGTGAAATAATGCTAAATCTATTTATTGTATAGTACAAAGCAACAATGATGTAACTGTACGGTGCCCGGACGTTTCGTCGTCGGACGTTTCGTCGAACGGACGTTTCGTCGAACGGACGTTTCGTCGCCGGACGTTTCGTCGAACGGACGTTTCGTCGTCGGACGTTTCGTCGAATGGACGTTTCGTCGACAGACGTATCGTCAAATGGCTATTTCCTATTTCTACCACCCCCATCTCAGATAATGTAATGGTGCAATTAGAGGTTAATCAAACAACCAGGTAATTGCGCACTTAGAGGTTAATAAACCAACCAGCGTCCACAGCCAGTTAAAGTTTACGTTCCCCCTACATTATCCTACTGTAGTTTGCGTTCCCCAACTTTGTCCGCGTATACCTAATCAAATAAAACGTTAAAACTAACGAAAATATTACGACTTAACCTAACCAATCGTCAATATATATCTATATATATATATATACACACACTGTATATATATTGACGATTAATTAGGTTAAGTCGTAATATTTTCGTTAGTTTTAACGTTTTATTTGATGGATTCATTTAAAAAATGTCTCCTAAAGATCCTAGTGTAGTTTACGTTCCCCAACTTTGACCTAGTGTAGTTTGTGTCCCCTTTTGTGTCGGGGAAACGTAAACTACACTTGCTCCTAATATATTAATATAATATATTAATATATAAATCATATATAATTACTGTCGCGCATAGGTTGTGCGAGCCTCTGCCCGCTTGCGACTTTTTAGGGTTAATGCACTTTGGACAATCCAACGAAGGTGGTCCTTGTTGGGTAAGCTCGGCCTTAGCCGAGAGCATCCGAGTACCAATGAACAGTTTCTACTAGGTTTTTTCCCGAAGGGGTGAATGGAAACACTTCACTTCAAAAATTGGAGTTTTAGTTCACTCATAAATTTTTATTCACAAAGTATATACAGAACGAGGCACTGATAATCTGAAGTTTACAGGGGGAGAGGTTTTACCTTTTACAACAACAGCTCAAGCAGGAATTTACAGGGGTAGAGGTTCGACCCCGTTTGACAATAGTTAAGGTAGGAATTGAAAGCGAGGAGGCTTGTCCTCCTCGAGTAAGAGTTACGGCAGGAATTTAAAATGAGGGAGGTGCAACCTCGGGTAACAACAGGCTAGGCAGGAATTTAAGATGAGAGAGGAGCTACCTCTGGTAACAACGGCTCAGGCAGGAATGATTTAATTTACAATACAAGAAATAAATAAGCCTCAGTTTTGGGGGAATGCAGTCGAAGTTTAAGCTCCCACTTTAGCTGGAGAGCTGAAGAATTCTGATGTCAAGCAAAATTTAAGCATACAACGAAATTTAGAAAGATAAAAAGATTAACAAAAAAATACTAATTTTTGTAAGGTATACACTTTTGGGTGGCGACATAATGTCGGGGGCCGACATGTAGCGAGTACATTCAGTACATAAATTACATTATATTACATACATTAATTTCCGTTAATTACAATTTTAGCAATTTGTTAATTGACATATCTAATACTGAAGTAATCTGAATAGGTAATACAATTTAAATAATGAAGGAGAGTTCTCCGTGGTTCTATAATTTAAAGGGGATTAACAACAATGTTATATATATTTATAGTTAACAGTGATTACGCCAAATTATGTCAAATATTATTAGAAGAATGGTTGGTTATTATAGTTTGAAAGTCTAATTAGCCAGCGATGAGGAAAGCGGAGAAAAAATACGGTGTACTTTTCATTTGAACGTACACGGACATTAATGATAACGTAACACATAAGCAACGGAATTTAAATGACAATTAGGTAGAGGTAGTAAGTACAGGTAATGAAAACGTGGATAACTATGTGCCTAAGTAGATAATAACCAGTAGCCTGGCAGGGAACAATATGGTATATTATAATAATATAACATCACATCTTAACGTTATAAATTGGTAGCAGAGGCAAGAGAGAAGAGTTCGAATTCAGAGGCTCGCTTTTGACGACGTAATCGGAATTCGAACCTTCGTCTCAGCAATAATAAACAACTTGCGAGAGGTGAAATAATAAAAAAAATAAAAAGTAAAAAAAATACATGTACGTAATCATGATCGTCAATAGACATGTACGACTGCACACAGTAGTGTACACATATCATTCGTCACACAATAGGTTGTGTGCGTAATATAGACACGAGTAAACATAGACTGATAAGTTAATAGAGCATAACTAGACAATGGGTAATAGGTAATAAAATAGGTAATAGGTGATAAAATTAATAAAGGACGACGGTCAAGAAGGAACATGGATGTATGAATGAGTATGGTTGCATAACACCGACAGGACACAACATATAAATAATGACTTATAGATAGTAAAGCTTATATTATTATTAAAGAATTTACCATACATTGAATACGAAAGATATCCACATACTAAACACGTGATTCAGTATTCAAGGTATGGAAGGAAATTAAGTTACTTTATGACGTCAGAGTGATTTACTCTGTACGTACAGTATAAGTCATTATTTGGGAGAGATCAAAGGAGACGAATTAGAGAGGCACAGCTAAGGGAGGGACATTCGCTGTTTACAGCGAACTTCTAATGGCACAAACATGGATACTGTTCAACCATAGAAATGGTAAATCGCATGGTTGTGACAATTACTAAATATATATATAATTACCAAATATATATACCTAAATACCTAAAAGCAATACCTAAAAGCTATTGCACATAATTTGTAAGTTTATAGGGGCACAATTTTAAAATTTCTTTCTTCCGAAATTTAAATAAATATATTTTATTTTTAAATAAAAATACAGTTCTTTCCAAAAAAAAATCCCGTAAAGGAAAATAAACCTCCTTTTAAACAAATTCATTTTATTTTTACATGAAAATGAAGTTCTTTTAAAAAAATCTTTCGACGAAACGTCCGTCGACGAAACCTCCGTTCGACGAAACGTCCGTCGACGAAACGTCCGTCGACTAAACCTCCGTTCGACGAAACGTCCGTCGACGAAACGTCCGTCGACGAAACATCCGGCCACGAACTGTAGACTCGATCATGTGCGAGTTTAGTATTTTAGTTAAGCGCGGTAGAACAAAAGGTGTATGCATTTTCATTTTATAAAAGTTTTGCTGTTTATATATTAATGGGTATATAGATTTATCCTGTACTATTACTATTTTCTTATAAGTTTTGGTGTTTATTTAAATAAGGGCGTATTTGCTCGTACATATATTAAATGGTTATATAGTTCTATCTGGAACTAATATTATTATTTAAGAAAGTAAATATATCCTTCGCTCAATGTGTGTATTTTTGCTGTATATTATTTTTGAATATATATCTATTTCCTGTATATTTCATGAATTATTTCGTTAACTCGTCTATATAAACAGAATGATGTAATGGTGTTTTATTTATTTCTTTTGGCTGTATTTATAAACGATATAAATACAGAGATGGGAATATATATATATATATATATATATATATATATATATATATACCAAATGGCAGGTTACGCATCTAGGCCGACTGACGGGTTTCTAAGCCAACTGTCAAGAATATCGCTATAGCGCAATCTGGCAGCTCAAACGATATATATATATATATATATATATATATATATATATATGCCATTTACACCTTCTAATAGGGGGGGATCAATTTTTATTTTTTGGGTATTATTCATTTTTTCTGGTTCTTAAAATATGCTATCACTTACGAACAGCTTAGAAATAGAAAAAAAAATCATGTATTTTACTCGATAACTCCCCTGTACATGTGGTTTGAAAGTTTATTGAATATCATAATTTTTATTCTAAGGGTAAATTCCAGTTTATTTTAAACAAATCTTGTTAAAAAACATGAAATATCATTGAAGAAGTTAGAAATAGACCTATAATTGATTAATTCATTACAGAATATATTTGCTAGAAAATAATGGAAAATAATATATGTATATATTTTTACATCACCCAGACAAAACAAAAAATCATAAATTCAGACATAGCATAATATAAATGCCTCTAATTACCATACATTATATATTTAGCACATAAGTATATTTATAGCATTATCAAAATCTTTCATAGTCATTGTCATATTTGATGCAACTCTGTCTCGATAGATTTTCAAGTTAATTGCATAAGTCTCTATTGGAAGATTCTTGTAGTATTTTTTCAGTTTGAAGATATCTGACGACCTGGGAAGAGATGTCGATGTATCTCTTGCATATCTCACTTCGATGTATATTCTGTCATTTTTCTCTTTGAGTGACAACCTTGTATCATTCACAAAATCATCTACTTCACTAGCTTTGGTGAAAGGTCCACCAAGTTTCTTCAGGCTGTCTAGATCTTTGTTCTTTCTCTTGTCAGCTGCTATGTTTGCTACCTCCTGTCAATTAATCCTTGCCTCTTAAGTTCGTGTTGTTTTGTGCTCCATTCTACCAACACGTTAGGAAGGGGACCATCTTGCTCTACTAGTTTTACATATACTTTGGTCATAGACTTGCCTTCAATCAAGTCAGTGCTTCTTCCTTTTACATGTGCACGGCTGGCCATAAGTAGCTGTTTTGCACCACGTTGACTGAGCTCGTAGTTGATGCTGCCCACTGACCGTTCTGGATGCAAGTTGTTGATTGGTGCTTTCTGTAGTTTCTCCTGATCCATCGATCCATTGATGAGGCAACTTGTTTTTTTCCTCATTCAAGTTTGCATACACAAATTTTCGTTTTTTTGATGTTGATGGTATATTTTCTTCAGGGATATATTCATCTTCAGTGCATGTATCCTCATCTGTTATCGAGCCATCAAATTCTTGGTAAAGCTCTGATACAAACTGATTTTTCTTTGTGTCTTCTTGTTCCTTTAGGAGCATCTTGTCCATTGCAGCTTGCATCCTCATTTGCCTCTCATCTGTTCTTTGCCATGCCATGTCCACTGAATTATCACAAAACATTTTTCTTGGTCCTCGTTGATCCTCCAGGAACTTCCACTCTCTCTCAGTAACTTTAACACCATAGATCTTCTCTTGGCTTCTTCGTGATTTCATATCTGTACAGGAGATATCAAACAAAGTGGCTGCAACACGGTTGTTGAATTCTGAAATTTCTGCTCGTTTTGCTTCAGTCATTCTCTGTGAGCGAACCTGACAATGTTTTTTGAACTCTTCACACAATTTTGTTATCTGGTTGACAATGTTACTGATCGACTTTGTGTATAGGTTGCACCAGATTCAAAGGTTCTGAAAGTTGTAGGCAACTTTCCATGCAGCATCACTAACAGAAAGTCGATTCTTACCAGCTCTGGCTGGCCTCAGCATGAACATCATCACTTGAATAACATCTTGCTGGAGTGGCAGTACACCTGCCTTAAACTGATATAGCTCAATATATCCCACATCTCCACACCGGCGTGTGGAAGCAGAACGTAACTCTCTCATTTTGATCCTGTTAATTACTGTAAGTCTATTTTAAGATTTCTTTAGCTCCTGTAAATGAGAAAAAATTATTAGACAAGCATAAAAAGTTACAACTAAAATAATCATGTAATATAATAATATTATATATATATATAATATATAATATATAAATATATATATATAATATAATAATATAATGTTATGATTATATGTAAATAATAATCATAAAATAATAACCAATGGCAAATAATCAGTTTTTGTGGCTAATATTGTTATTTAGCATCAGCAAACAATTCAGTTAACTAAATTTATGATGTGAATATTGATGTCATAGCAATTTAATAGTATTTTTTTAACAAAACCAGATAAAGTGGCTAATAATTTTCATTGTTAATATCAGCAAAACTTCAGAAGGCATGTACAGGGGGTTAATGACATCAGATATTTGTGAAACATGGTTTATTTTACTTTTTTTTATGATAGCAACTTTTAAAGACCAGAAAACTGGGGGCCACCATTTCTGTTCCTCCCCTACTTCTAAGCCGACTGACGGATTTCTAAACCAACTGTCAAGAATATCTGAGTAGCGCAATCTGGCAGCTGAAAATTAATTTAATACACATACACCTGCCTTCTAAACCAGAATAAGCCAACTGGCGGATTTCGAGTTCTTAGCTAGGTAGGTTTTTTATTGTTAATTAAATATACGAGCATGAAAGTACGAATTAATTGAAAACAAATGAACTGCGATTCCTCAATTACTTTATAAAAAATTTATATAAAAGTATATATAGACTTCTCATTTAATTGTTTTGGTTGTACATATAAAGTGTACTGTTATTTTCTGTTGTTAATTTGGGGATTTGTTTATTTCGGATTAATTGTATTTCTTTTATTGTTAATATTGGGATTCGTCTAAATGTGTTTTAGCCTTTAATAAATAAATAAACAATCCGACGTGAATGCAACGAGTCTTTTACTTATATAGAGGTTCTGAATGTAGGGACTAGGCTTGCTTTAAACCGTAGGTCCATGTCCCAAAGCTGGATCCTGTCTGCTTTGCAGATAGCTGGTGAGGGAAGCTATATTTATGGGATCTCTTTGCGAGAGACCCGTTGCCCACGTCGGGCTAGCATCATGAAAAAGAAAAACTATGGTATTTGTCATTTACCATTACTTATTCGGACTATAGTGGATTTAATTTTCCCAGAAGAGTTCCTTGTTCCATGCACGGTCTGTGTTTAACATATAAATTTCTCAGGGGACCATTCTGAGTTTGTGTATATTAAACGGACGTGTTACGTGCCTTGAAAAGTGGACGCTCAATGTCCCGGTTGAGGTTTAAGTTTTGTTTTTTTTGGCTAAAAATACAATAGTTACCCCTTTTTCTTTGTTTATTCAATCCGACGTGAATGCAACGAGTCTTTTACTTATATAGAGGTTCTGAATGTAGGGACTAGGCTTGCTTTAAACCCTAGGTCCATGTCCCAAAGCTGGATCCTGTCTGCTTTGCAGATAGCTGGTGAGGGAAGCTATATTTATGGGATCTCTTTGCGAGAGACCCGTTGCCCACGTCGGGCTAGCATCATGAAAAAGAAAAACTATGGTATTTGTCATTTACCATTACTTATTCGGACTATAGTGGATTTAATTTTCCCAGAAGAGTTCCTTGTTCCATGCACGGTCTGTGTTTAACATATATATATATATATATAATATTATTTTAAACAAAATACAGGCCTTTATATAGTATATAAGGACAGTTTGCGATTGCGGATACTTGTGGGTTTTGGTCCAGTTTATGAAGAGCAAACCTAAGGTAGTACGAGTGTGACTGTGATTGATACAGGTAAATTTGTGGTGCCTTAGACAGTAAACACAAGCTTGCCGTGCATATTGCGCCTGAAGAATCATGCATCAGAATTGATAATAACTGGTGGTGTTTGCAATACAAACTAACGAAAATTGCAAGCAACTGAATACGGATATGGATGTTCTTCAGACTAGACTAGCACAAAACATTGTTGCTTTCAACAGTGATGAACCACGTACCCTGAAATGGGCGTATGGGCAGAATAGTCCTGTATGTAAAAAAAGATGTTTAACTCTTCATACTTTTTCACTTAAACAATGAATGCATCGATAAATAATTAAATACATACAAACATTATCTAAAAGACCATTTTCCATAATGTGGGAACGATGCTTGAACTCTGGATCAAAGATTTTCGAATCATTTATGTACATAAGGATACACAAAGCGATCACTACAAGTAATACGGTAACACCCCACCCTCAAGGATCCAGTGTTTCCTTTCATGACAAGGTTTGGGGTATACCTCCAATGGTAAGTTAGGTGAGGTCAACGTCTCCTTTTAGAGCTTGTTAGACTGTGTCAAAAGGGGTCATAAGGCTTGTGAGAGACAGAGAGAAAGTTTAAATGTCCTTTATAAAAATAATTTATTTTTTGGGGTATCATGTAACCAAATCACGGAACCTTCTTAAACTCGGATATGAGATGTAGTTGATATGAAGTTCCATTCTTCCAGTTTAAGACATGAAAAAGATATACCTCGTTAACCTCGTTCAGATTCCGTGTGTTGGTCTCTCTTCACACGAAGGTCAAGCTGGTGGCCCCGCCTCTAGGCCTGGCTTTGTGGAGGAGTGAGTTGCTTTCTTGCGCTCTCCACCGCACATATCCCGGTACACCCGCCTCATCTGGCACAGTCCTGAGCCAGGCATCTAGTCTTCTCTTGAAGACTTGAACTTTGACCCCTGTAACGTTTCTGAGGTCTTTTGGAAGCTGGTTAAAAAGTCTTGGCCCCCTGACAACCAAGCTTGTCTTCTCCAGTTTTGAGGAGGTCCCTTGTCGGGCCTTTAATTTGGGAACACTACACATTCTACCTTTCCTATTTTCAGCGTTGTTTGGATGGTAATTGGGTTTAGTTTGAGGTTTGGTACCAGTTTTTCGATCATTTTCCATATGTAGATTATGGTGTACCTCTCTCTTCTTCTTTCCAGGGGGTACAGATTTAGTTTACGTGGTCTTTCCCAGTAGTTGAGTTCTTTGCAGCCATCAATCTTTGCTGTGAAATGTCTCTGCGTTTCTTCTAGTTTATTAATTTCTTCCTTTTTATATGGTGACGTTAAAACTGAGCAGTATTAAATTTTTGGTATGATCAGTGTTCTCAACAAGGGAATCAATACTGTCTTGTCCCTCCTTTTGAACGTTCTTAGGACCTGTCTCTCGACTCCAATTGCTTTGTTTAATGCTATCTGATTTTGTGTCTTAAATTTGGCACAAGTCGACCGCTTTCGCGCTTCTTTGAATTTCCTGTCTATCTGGAGCATGATATGTAGTCTGTTTAAGTTCCTCATTTCTATCATATCTCAAGAGCTGAAATTTCTTGGTGTTAAAAGTCATATTGTTGTCTTCTGACCATTTGTATATTTTGTTCGTGTCCCTCTGCAAGGTCTCCACTTCATTTGCATCGCTGATTTTTCTGCTGATCTTTGTATCGTCCGCAAAGGATGTTACTTTACTGTCTATGTCTGTTAGCATGATAATGAACAGGAGTGGGGTCAGTACTGTACTTTGTGGTACTGATCTGCGTACTTCTGATTCTGATGGTGATACACATTGAATTTTCACGACCTGTAGACGTTCTCTGAGGAAGTTGTAGATCCATTTTCCCACTTTGTCTGTTATTCCCATGTTTCATTTTATGTGCTATTATACCATGATCGCATTTGTCGAAAGCTTTAGCAAAATCCGTGTATATGACATCCTAGTTTTCATTGCCTTTAAGTGCATCTAGGATATTGTTATAGTGCTCTATAAGTTGTTATAGGCATGATATTCCTCATCGGAATCCGTGCTGATTTTTGTTGAATCTTTCCAGTGTCTCCAAGAAGTCATAGATTTTCTCTCTGACTATTCTTTCAAATATTTTGGTGAGGTGGGACGTCAATGACACTGGTCTATAGTTCTTTGCTTGAGATCTATCCCCTCCTTTATATATAGGGACAATGTTCGCTATTTCATTTTTACAGTTTTTAATCAGAAGTGCGTTCCATTTGTCCAAGCCTGCAGCTGAATGTGATTTCATTTGTCTTATAGCTCTCACTACATCTTCTGGGGTAAAATCAAAGTCTGTAATACATTCTCCTTGCAATTTCTCTTCGAACACTGCATGTATGTCAGGTATCGCTTTGTCACTTTTTGACTTTTTCGGGCACTGAAGACCGATTCATACTGGGCTCTCAATGTTTCAGATATTTCTTTTAGATCGTCTGTTAGTTCATTATTTCCTTTCCTTAAGGGCCCAATGGTAGCGCGCGTTTTTGTTTTCCTTTTCGCATAGCTATAAAAGTATTCTGAATTTTTCTTTATTGCTTCTCCCGTCTTTTCCTCTTCCCTCTCTGTATGGCCCTTTATCAGGGTTTGTATTTCCCTATCGATACTCTCCAGTTTTTCTTGTATTGCTTTCATGGCATTGTTGTCTCCGCAATTTGCTAACTTCGCCGCTGCTCTCTTTCTTTTGCAGAATATTCTTCTCTTTTGCCTCTCTACCCAGTTCCTCTTTCCTTTTGGCTGTGCTTTCGGAGCATATTTTTCTAAAATTTTCAGCGTCGTTTTTTCCAAGGTTGTTAGCATTTCATCTGTTATTTTATTCTCTAAGCCTGTTCTCCACTCTATTTTGGCAATGTGTCATCTGATTTCTCCCAATTTATGGTCTTGGAGTTTAAGTTAAAAGCCCGGAATTTGCTTCTTCCTTCCGTATGTGTATTGTCTTTTAATGTTATCGCCATATTTGTTGATAACTTGATTATGCTGTGGTCTGAGATAATAGTTGGGGTTACTTTTATATCAGCAATCAAGTTCGTTTTATACCAGATCTAGGCAGTTATTTTTTTCTGGTATTTTATATATAAAAATATTTTTCACCAACTCTTAAAAAGTCGGGCTACGTCGTGGCCAATGTCGTAACACCGCTTCCCGGAGATCAGCGAAGTTATGCGACATTGGGTTTGGGTAGTAGTTGAATGATAGACAGTCCTCCGCGCCCAGATTATGTAGAAACCCGTGGTTTGGATCCCACGTAAAGCTGTAGGTCCCCTCCGTCATATGACCTTAGATGTTGCGAGGGAGGTTAAACAATCCCAATAAATTAATTAATTCTTAAAAAGTTAAGGTCCAGTCCTCATATTGTGACAAATAATAAATTATTCACATATCCAAAAAAAATTTCCCGATTGGTCGATTTTAGACCCCCACCCCAACCCCAAAAACCGAATAAGCCCCATTCTTCAAGATTTTGTTAATTTTTTTATTCGTAAATCCTGTATTTCTTGACCGATTTTCATGATTTTGACTTCACTAGAATAAAACATCAAAGAAGCAACTTTTGGTGAGCCTGAAGAATCATTTAAACCCATTTTCACCCCGAAACCGAAATGAGCCTCTTTTTTTGTTTATCATTTGTGATCGTAAATTTCTTGATTCTTCACACATTTTGATAGTTTTTGAAAATTTATTTTCAGAAATCGTGACTTTTACAATGCTAATTTACTTTTTACAGGTTACTTCTGAGATTATGGCTCCAAGTAGACCTTTGCTGCGGAATAACCCTAGCTGTTCTGATAGTATTCTTGGGAAATTAATGGAGGACTTAAAGGCATCGGGAGGCAGTATGTTGCCATCTAATGGAGACATTCTTCGACACTACTATTACCTTAAACGAGGGACTCTTCAAGCATGCAGTAAAGAAGCAGCAATAAAAATTATACTGAAAAAGTTAAAAAGTTTTGGGACATGGCTGGGATTTCAACCAAAGACATTGATAGGCATCCTGGACCCAAGAGAATGTTGTTGGGTTTGATTAAAGACCATGCCAATCTGATGCGGCATAAAACAAGGGAGTCCTTTCCAGCAATGAAGGAGACCTTCCTTAAAAAAATTATTAGCCTGTATGATATTGCCTCATGTGATGCTGTTGAAAATTAATAGAACAGAAAGATGATGATATTAGATTCTCACAATATCAAAGAACCACCAGATAACTTTGTTTTAGAAAAATTGATTATAATTACACTGCTAAAGTTGCAAATAAGCGAAATCACTTTACACTGGAGGAACTTCAAAAAACAAAAAGAAATTCAGCGCCAAAACATTTCAGAAGAAATATTAACTATATTAAAAGAATTTTCAGAGACTGGAACTGACCCAGTAACCGATAAAGATATAGAATTTAAGCCAACACCTAGTACAATGCGCACTGGCTACTCAGACAGAAAAAATATTTTTAAGACAGAAGTAGTTTAAAATACAGCTGACCGTTTAAATCTTTATATGGGTAAGAAGATGTTTACAGCAGCTGTTGCCTCTGAATGTGGCATGAACCTGAAAAGAATGAAAATATCTAAGAGCACCGCTGTACGAGCTGATCAGTCAACAAGATATGAAACTGCCAAGAAAATTAGAAAGGACTTTGTACCTCCTGAATACTGTGTAATTCATTGGGACAGCAAACTAATATCAGCTATTCCAAGTGAAAAGAATGATACTTATATCTGGAGTACCGACAGCCCAAGAAGGCAAACTAATATCAGTGCCAGAAATTCAAGACTCAACAGGAACTTCATAAGCATCTGCAGTTTTTAACGCAATGAAAGAATGGGATCATAAAATGAATGTTTTTGCTTTTATTGTTGATACTACTGCCTCTAATTCTGGATGGATGAAAGGTGCTTGTAAAAAGCTAGAAGAACTTCTAGAACAAAAGCAATTTTGGCTCGCTTGTCGTCATCATATAGCAGAAAGAAAATTGAGTGCCGCATACACAGATATATTTGGAAAGACTATTTCACCCACAAATGATTTTTTTCAAATTTTTTCATGACAAAATCTGGAAAAATATTAGGGTGGATCGATTTTACATTGTTTTCGATTTCCATATTCTAATAGAGACAAAAACTTGCGCATGCATGAGAAAATAGCCTCTGCAAAATCTTAGCTTAATAGGTAATCATCTTCTGCCCCCGGCAGAGCGATGAAAATCATATTTTAGTAGTCAAAAACGTATTTTTCTTATAATTTTTAAAATATTTCAATATGCATCAAAATTATTCCTAATAACTATAAAGTCGATGAAAAAGACCTCATATGATCGTTTTTCCAAGCGCGTTGTCCTACGTTAATATCTTTTGCCCCCGGCAACAACGTCAAATGTTGAAAAATTAGGTAATTTATATACATATTTTCAGATCGGCTCTTTGTCTTAAATAATGCATTTATATATTTCCCATAGCATTTATATCGTTGCTTAGGCATGAAATAACACACACGCAAAATTTTATGACTCTAGAGTAATATCTTCTGTCCCCGAGAAAAGTCTAAATGTGGATTATAATTACGTTAATGCGATGTTATAAGTACGATAAGTACTAAGTACAGCTCCTCGCTGTACGTCGAGTTCCACCCTATCCAGCCCCAACCACCCTTCCTTTGGCTGCATGTCGATTTACATACGGTAATCTTTCTTAGAATCAAATCGTTGAATTTTTGTTCGGGAGTGAAGACGGGAGCGGATGAATCCGTCCCTCTCTTCTATTCCACTTACACTGGCAGAGGCTTCGGCTACTAATTTGATGAGTCTCTCGACCGCTTGAGTATGACAAGGGAATAGTGGGATCAGTCCATCAGGCAGTGGTCTCCCGTCTCAACAAACTCTTTTATTCGGGTATCAGGTATTGTTTTTGTAACGGGGGGTTCGGTCACTTCAGCCGTTTGCCAGTTGATCATTTCGTAATAGTTTTGACTATCGTAGAGCAGCTCAGGCATGGCGAAGGCTCGAATTTCCCCCGCTGGTGATTGTTTTGATCGTGCTTTTAATATTCTTCTCCATCCCAATTCTCTTATGTGTTGCTCATCGGCATGTAGCATGGAGATCAAAATATTTTCTGGGTGAGCAAAGAAAGAATTTCTACGGAGGACTTTGTTGGCGATTGTCTTAGATCTTTGAGGCATGGTCTGAGAGAGACGCATCATTTCGAAAAAATGTTTTGCGCCCTCAGTGAAACTGGAGTTTTTCTTTAAACCAAATTGGTGCGTAAACTGTCATAATGAATCGCACAATTTCGTTGAAGGTGCTGGAGGGTTCACTGGTTGAAACATAGAGGCGCAGAAATCTATTTGCTGTTGTCAGCCACCTGGAATGCGCCATCTTACCTGGATTTCGAGCCGCGAGAGCTGAAGAGCAGCTACCGCTCGACACTGCTCTGTAGATGCCTAACAAATATTTTTGGTCAGTGCTCAACTCGGCATCATCTATGTCAATGTCGGGAGATGGAATGGCATCGAATTCTGTAATTGGAAGTTTTTCGCAGTCGTTCAGTTGTTTTCCAACTGGTCCAGTAAAGCCCATTGGCCCAGTTGTTTTGCCGTCCAAGTCTTGAATGAGGTGTCGCAGTGATAATTCATTACCGTGTAATAGGCATATGATCCACTGAACTGGCCTTTGTAGTTTCATTTCAATCATACGAATGGCTCCACCCTTTCGACCCGTGTTCACTGCGGTACCATCACAGCCGATAGCCACAATGTCGTCCGTGCTAATATTGTTAGTCTGCTGCTGCTGCTGGCAGCACTCACCAGAGATGACCTTTAAACCCTAGCCTAGAGTCATAAAATTTTGCGTGTGTGTTATTTCATGCCTAAGCAACGATATAAATGCTATGGGAAATATATAAATGCATTATTTAAGACAAAGAGCCGATCTGAAAATATGTATATAAATTACCTATGTTTTCAACATTTGACGTTGTTGCCGGGGGCAAAAGATATTAACGTAGGACAACGCGCTTGGAAAAACGATTATATGAAGTCTTTTTCATCGACTTTATAGTTATTAGGAATAATTTTGATGCATATTGAAATATTTTAAAAATTATAAGAAAAATACGTTTTTGACTACTAAAATATGATTTTCATCGCTCTGCCGGGGGCAGAAGATGATTACCTATTAAGCTAAGATTTTGCAGAGGCTATTTTCTCATGCATGCGCAAGTTTTTGGCTCTATTAGAATATGGAAATCGGAAAAAATGTAAAATCGATCCACCCTAAAAAATATTGACAATAAGAAACCATACAAAACATTAACCGTAAGACATCGGACTCTTAAATCATTTCGTGATGATGTCGTCCTATTTCTGAATGAAAAGCTCCAAAAGGGTTCATAAAACACGTTCCCTAGAAAACACAACAAAGAATCTGCAGAGCTGGTCCTCCTTGTTCTTGGTGCTAATCCACCTAGGGTAGTCCATTGGATGAGGCCAGGAGCATTTCACCATGCTCCGTGGATAGCTGCCATATTTATTTGGCTCTCTTATCTATATAAAATATTGGCTAGCAACTTCTGCGGCAACTGATGTACCTATAAATGATCTTCACTTGCATCATAACCTCATGAAGTACAGGAAAACCGATAGTGAGGTCTCAAAAGTTACCATCAGTACACTAAATGGTCACTACTGGCATCTCACTGAGGAAGTTGTGCCTTTCGTTCTGTTTTCTTCTCACTTTAGTAACCAAAAGTAAAGTTGCCAATGATTTGCTAAAAGCAGCGGTTCCGAGGTTACAGTTTTGCAGGGACGGCCAGTATTCTCAATCATTACTGACACTACAAGACTACCCTCCCTCATCGGCACTAACTCATGGTTCCTCTTCATCCGTTTGGAATCTTGAGGTAAATGATTTAAAAACCAGTGACATCTTGAAAGGAAAACTAAGATTATCTAAGAATATTTAATCTCATCAGAAATACCACAGTAGTGAACGATACAGCAGAGGGAAAGTGAAGCTCATCGAAGATTTTGCTCGGACAATAACTAACAATGAAAAACAACGTCAGTACCTACTCCAAGTAGTTGAGCACAACAGATCTCTGTTACCAAACTGTCGGAAGAGGACATTCTGCGATGTCTTGACCCCATCCACTAGCAAACTTGTGTAGAAAGTAAATTCAAAAAAGTTTTTATTTCAAATGCACTTTTTGTCTGCTTAAGTTTGATAAAGGATTTGAAAAATTATTGTTGTTTTTTGTGTATGAAAAAAGTGAAAAAAAACAAAAACAAAAAACAGCGATATGGTTTGGCAATTACAATAAAAGATAATTTAATATTTAATTTCTTAATCATCATTTTCATTTGCAACTGCAAGGTCGTTCCCACTTCGAATGAAAAAGTTGCTAATGCAACTTTATCATTCAGGGTGGTAGGTAATACCCACTTGCTTGCTGAATTTTTATTATTATTTATTAAAGTATATGATTGTAATATTCATAAAGAGAAAGTACTTTTGATTTTAGATAAAACTAGCCGGGTAGCAAAAATATCTCGGTTTACGGGCGGGATATTTATGGTAGTACCTGCGGAAGGCTGTTATTACCTTTCGCGTAATACGTAGTTACTGTACAGTCAAAAATAATATATAAAATTTTTTTTTATCTTTCCTTTTAACGAAAATATCACGACTTAACCTAATGGTCAAGGTTAAATTTTAATTTTAATTTTTTTTTACAGTACAGTCAAAAATAACTGTATATATATACAGGGTGGGCCGTAAGTTTCCATACATAGGAAAAATAAACATTTTTTTATGGACAACCATTTTTATTTATATAATATGCTCTACATGGTTGCCATTGTTTTGAAAACACATTTCAATACGTGTTCCCCACTGTTGATGAACACGCATTAGCACAGTTGACGTTATGCTTGTAATGGCGTTGGTGATACGTTCCTTTAGATGATTTATGTCTCGTATCTTTTCCTGATACACCATGGCCTTCAAGTGCCCCCAAAGATAGAAATCAAGGGGGGTGAGATCTGGGGATCTGGGAGGCCACTCCACAGGACCACTCCGACCAATCCAAGCATCCGGAAACTGCTGATCCAAATACCGACGCATGTGAAGACCATAATGAGGTGGAGCTCCATCTTGCTGGAAGTAAACTGGGAAGTTACCTTCCTCGTTTAGCAGGGATGGGAAAATCTCTTCTTGCAACATGTTAAGATACCTTTCGGCATTAAGATTTCCACTGACAAAAATTGGTCCAATAATTCTGTCACCCTATATCCCGGCCCACACCATCACTTTACCGGCACCTTGCATCTTCGTCGGACTCAGCCAGTTAGGGTTAGCATTACTCCAATAACGTATGTTTTGCCGATTAACCTCTCCATTGACGTAAAAATTTGCTTCATCAGTAAACAAGATCTTACGTCAAACGCATATTCTTAGGGTATCTGAAACATAAAAACAAACGTTTAATTTTTCCTATGTATGGAAACTTACGGCCCACCCTGTATATATATATACACATTAAAATTAACCAACTGGTTAGGTTAATTGAATCCACAGTAAGTTTGATTGAATGACCGGTTAGGTTAATTGAATGCCCGGTTAGGTCACCTGTACGCCCTTGACGATTGGTTAGGTTAAGTCGTAATAGTTTCGTTAGTTTTTAACGAAAATATCACGACTTAACCTAACCAATCTTCAAGGGCGGACAGATGATCTAACCAGGCATTCAATAATTTTCCCGTAGGTTTCGCTTAATTTTAAACAACTTTTACCAAATAATTTTTTCTCTCGAGGAGCCGTTTCCATGTTTTAGGGTTGGAGAGACAGCATATATACATACAGCTTCTTCAAAATTCAAAATTTTGTCTAATTAAAAAAAAATTATAATTTGTTTGTTGAATCGCAAATGCATCGTAAAAAGCACACGCTAGAGTTCCGCCCATTTTATGACGTGTCTATGATGTCTATCTTCCAACCAATCTGGAATACAGAGGGACGAATGGATGGACGGACAGACAGGACACCCCTTTTTATAGCATGGATTATGTTAAAATTATCAAAATGTGTGAAGAAGCAACGGATTTATGGTAAAGGATGTTGAAAAATCTTGAAAAAATGTGCACCATCCAGTTTTAGGGGGTGGGGATGGGGTCTAAAATTGACCAATCGAGAAAATATTTTGGAAATGTGAATAAATCATTATTTGTCACAGTGTGAGAGGTCTGGAACTTGACTTTTTAAAAGTTAGGGAAAAATGACACACTAATGTGTATATATATATATATATATATATATATATATCTGTGTGTGTGTGTGTGTGTGTGTAAAACTTAATAACTTTAGGCTAACTTCGTTAGTCAATTATTATTACCATACCTAAATTTGAAGTTTTAGGAAATAGGCTTTGGCCAATATCAGGTACCGCATCAGTTTTTAATTTTAAACGTAATAGATTGCAGTAGTGTTTACTCTAAAAAATGAAGGCTACATAAGTGATAACTTTTGTGAAGCTGATCAATCGATTTATATGAAAAATCTGTCCTTCCACATTGAATTAATTATAAATGACAACTAATTTTGTCGCGTGAAAGTAATGAGATTTGTGTTCGCTCTTACTAAATGAATGGAAATACTACATTTCGGATAAATTTTCCACGATCAAAAATGTTAAAACTAAAATTAAACCAAAGTTTGTGACCAAGAATGGTGAGATAATGTGCTTATTACGGATGTAATTCTATTCAGTCTCAACCACAAGGACAACATTAAATTAGATTCCACTCTACAAAACTCGTTGTCATTTGTAATTAAAATTATTACTGGTATATATTCTCATAAGGAGGACAAAAATTCAAGCTGTTTCTCTTTATTTCACATACACAGATATATATATATGGAATATCATGCATGGATCCGCACGATTTTTCATGATAAAAAAGACGTCCCACCAGGGTTCGAGCCCATAAACTCTTGAATAGAAAGTCAGAGTGCCAGCTACTACACTACGATGGGATGAAAGTTAACACAACCTGTCATGCATTTAAACAACCGAGGAAATGCATAACGCTCTCACGTCCAAAAGCATTTTATGTATTAACTCTCCCGCACTTCAGCGGTTTATTCGAACTATCGGTGCAGCGCCGTAGTGTCATAAATATCATAGAATATCATGCATGAATCCGCACGATTTTTCATGATGAAAAATCTGCCCCACCAGGGTTCGAACCTACAACTCCTTGAGTAGGTTGCTAGCGCCATGACTTTCTATTAAACTTTTTATTATATTTAAATTGATGAGCAATCAAATGCTTGATTTGTTGAGCTTAAGTCAATTACGTAGAAATTGCTCAGTAGTTTGTTAAATGAATTATAAGAATGCGTGCGAATGAAAAGGAATGATATATAATTATGCCCAGGCAAAAGGCCTGTTACGATAGTTGTTACATGTCGGAAAGCCATCGTGTGACTGAAGGTCGAAAATTGCGAGGGATTTCTCCAGGCGGGATGTGATGTGTGACGTCATCATGGAACGAAACGCTGTCCTCAGCTAGTTGAAGTTACATGTGCCAATGAAACAAAGAAGGACAAATGTGAAGCAGAAGGGAGAGCTTCGAGGGAAGGAGTTTCTTGTGAAGGCATAAGAGCAACCGAAAGCGTGTAGCATGCCCACAGGGTGCCTCTACACACATACACACACACACACACACACACACACACACACATACGTGTCTCATCTACCCTGTGAGCAATCCAGGATGCTCTCAAACACACATTTCTCTCCCTATTCCTCACAAACTAGACCTGTCGGCAAAGGCAAAAAGATTGGCAAGATACATACGCTTGGACAAGGAAAAGAAACAAAATGAGATGTTTGAAGACAATCCAACAAAACTGTTTAGAGAATTAAAGAATGCCCAAATAAATGTAGAAAGACCCCCTGAAAAAGAACAAGTGGAGCATTTCTGGAAGAACATCTATGAGAATGAAGTCAACCATAATGATGGTGCAGTATGGATTCGAAGCCTTTACAACAGCGAAAAGGTGAGAAACATCTCAGAGATGGACATGGACAGAATAACTGTAAAAGAAGTTGAGGAAAAAATAAGAAAAAGCAGCAACTGGAAAGCACCAGGACCAGACATGATTAAGAACTTCTGGTTGAAAAAGCTAACATCACTTAGTGGAAATCTAACGAGGTGCTTCAACAAAATAATAACAGCAGAAGAAGAAGCAACAGAATGGTTGACGAAAGGAAAAACAACACTACTGCCGAAGTCCCATGAGACCCAGAATCCAAGTAAATACAGACCAATAACGTGCTTGCCTACAACCTACAAAATACTAACTGGAGTCATAACTGACAGGATCTACAGCCATGCAGAAGAAAACAACATCATAAGCCCAGAACAAAAAGGATGCAGCAGAAAAACGTATGGGACAAAAGACCAGCTGCTAATCAACAGGGCTATATTGGAAAACAGCAGAAAGAAACAGAGAAATCTAAGCATGGCATGGATTGACTACAAAAAAGCGTATGACAGCGTGCCCCACTCCTGGGTAAAGGAAGTATTGAGACTATACAAGATCCATCCTACTATCAGGATCTTCTTAGAAACAGCGATGACACGATGGGGAACAGACTTAACTCTCCATCACAGTAAGTGAACTTTAGAAGTGAACAATGTAAGACTCAAGAGAGGGATCTATCAAGGTGACTCAATATCCCCTCTGTTGTTTGTATTGGCGCTAAACCCGCTCAGCCAATTAATCAACAACCTAAACAAAGGCTATGTGCTGAGACCAAGGGAAAAAAACAGCCCAAAAATATCGCATTTATTTTACATGGATGACCTAAAACTGTATGCCCCAAACAAAAGCGAGCTAACAGAAGAGGTCAGGGAGGTCAAAAAGTTCTCAGATGACATCCAGATGGAGTTTGGTCTTGATAAATGTGCCACTGTCACACTAAAGAAAGGCAAAAGGTGTGAATCAGAAAACATCAGGGTGGACAACATCGTGATAGAAGATCTAGAGCAAGAGGCTACATACAAATATCTGGGGATGGAAGAATCTGAAAAGATGGAGAATGACATCATGAAGGAAAGACTGCGGAAGGAATACTGAAAGAGAATAAAGCTAATCCTAAAATCTCACCTAAACAGTAAGAATAAGATCCTGTCCATAAACTTACTGGCGGTACCTGTACTGTCATACAGTTTTGGCATTATTAACTGGACTCAGCAAGAAATCAACAAACTGGATACGATCACCAGGAAATTGCTCCATGCGCATAAAATCATATATAAAAACCAATGCACACCAATGTTATACCTGCCAAGGAGGGTCGGTGGATTAGGGCTCGCACTAATAGATCAAGCGCACAAAGCCACAACAATAGGATTAGCACAGTACATAAAGGAAGGAGAGGGAAGGCTAGTGAGATTTGTAAGAGACCATGAACGTGAAAAGCCTCAAACAACATCACTCTCAAAAAAGCAAATGACTATCTAGCAGATGCTGGCATAGGACCTGAACAGCTTGAAGACATCGCAACTAAACCTCTCATGGAAAAAATAACCACCATCAAAAGAAGATATAACAAGAAAAGATCAGGAGAAAAGGAGAAGAACTGGGAAGAGCACAAGTTCAGCAAAGTATACAAAGAGGATGTGCTGAACAGAGTATATATAGAGAGGGAGAAAACTGTGGAGTTCCTGGTAAGAGGGGCACTGAGACCAGAGGACGAACGACTGGTAATAGCAGCACAGGACCAGGCGTTACGAACAAACTGGTTAAAAAAGAACATCGAGGGCAGAAATGAAAGCGAGATGTGCAGACTGTGCTCAAAGAGCCCAGAGACTGTAAGTCATATACTGTCGGGGTGTGAAGTACTCCTGCACAGAGGAAACTACACAGACAGACACAATGCAGTCTGCGAGCTAATCCACTTCAAGCTGTGTAGGAAATACGAAATAAGGCTAGAAACTGAAAAGCACTGGGAACATATTTCACAAGGAATAGAAGACAGTGACAAAGTGCTGCTCCTATACGATCACGAGATACCAACTGACATCAGGGTATCAGGATGCAGACCAGACATAGTGGTGAGAGAGAAGGAGGGTAATAAGTACCTATTGGTGGAAGTAGGAGTCCCTGCAGACTGGAATGTGGCAAACTATGAGAGGGAAAAGGTATTAAAATACCAGAGACTCAAACATGAAATAAGGAGAATGTGGAATGTGGAACCTGAGATAATCCCAATTGTAGTAGGGGCAACAGGAGCGGTAAAGAAGTCCACAGTAGAGTTCTTGAACCAACTGCCCATAAGTGTGACGTCTGGAGAAATTGTAAGGGAGATATTACGACACAGCACCTCCAACTTACGCCTAGTACTAGGCTGTACCTAGAAATTCCTTAGGGTTAAGGTTTAACCCCGGAAGCAAGAAACTCTCTCCATCTGGAGTAGAAGGGAAAAAACTAAAAAGAAAAAAACAACACATATATACATCTTATACAC
Organism: Bathynomus jamesi; assembly: GCA_023014485.1. Classification (NCBI taxonomy): domain Eukaryota; kingdom Metazoa; phylum Arthropoda; class Malacostraca; order Isopoda; family Cirolanidae; genus Bathynomus; species Bathynomus jamesi. Next base: position 97,996 of record JAJOZX010001145.1, on the reverse strand, counting down.
TACACAATCTTTTCAAAATTAAAAAACAATACAAAGTAGCATTGACTTCCCCTCTCCTGGAAAGGGGGCCAGAAATGTCCCCGCTTCTAGCTCTCCCGCTGCCAATACCTGGAACACAGACTCGGGCAGTGGGACTGGTTCTGCTATTGCCTATTCGAGATGTCCTGGGCCTCTGCCTGATTTACTTTTCAAAAAGTTCTGCAACATTCGTGGCCTTTCCTCAAAGTCCAATCTGTTGAACACCACCTCTTCACCTCTAAACCTCACCTTCTCTTCCTCACTGAAACACAGGTGTATGAGGCGACTAACAGCAACCCCTTTTCTGTACCCTCCTACTTTCTCTATACTCAATTTCCCTCCAAATGTGGATGTTACGTATATTTCCGCAACGACCAAACTTGCTCTCGTATTCCCGAACTCGAATCCTATGGCTTACATGCCACTCTCAAACTAAATACATCTGCGCTGTTTACCTTTCTCCTAATTCTACTGACTATTTTAAACTCTTTGACTACCTCGCTTCCAAAGTGGAATTCATTCTATCCCACTCTCGTTTCACTGAAATCTCCATTTTAGGAGATTTAAATGATCACCGCCACCTTTGGCTTTCCTCCCATTTCATTGACATCCCTGGTGAACTAACTTACAACTTCTATATCCTGAATGACCTACGTAGAGCAGGTTGTACAGCACCCAAATCATATTCCCGATCGCCTTGGAGATAGGCACAACATTCTGGACTTATTTCTCATCACTCATCCTTCTTCTTACTCTGTGAAACTTTTTTCTCCGTTGGGCTGCTCAGATCAAAATCTAATATACTATTTCAGAAATGAAGCCTTATATATATATATATATATATATATATATATATATATATATATATATATAACAGTTTTTTTGCGCACACCTACAGGTCGCTACAATTGGTGTAGAACAATGCGGTTTTCACCATTCGATGCGTCTTTTTATTGTGCAGTGCCCATGCTAAAAAACATTCCCTAACATAATTCCTTCCCCCCTTTTAGGGGTACAGTTCTTCCCATGCCTGTACACGCATTTTTTTAATTTTTCATTTTTAATCATAATTTTGGCACAAAATAAGTCAATATTTACTAAACATTTAATATCATTCGATTCACAAAAGATTTATTTATCGATTCAATTTAAAAAAAGTATATATTTTTAAAATTCATAAAGAACTTTTCGCAAAAAACTAAAAACAAACGCATTTTTAAAATTCAATGATTTTTATACAAAATATTTTGATATTTTTAAAATTCAATGATTTTTATACAAAATATTTTGATATTTGTTATAATTTTAACATTTTTCGATTCACAAAAAATTTCTTTATCGATTCAATACAAAAAATTACATAATTAAAACGGGCAATTTAAATAAACGAGTTTAAAGTTAAACGACCCACACTCGAAATTATTTACCGTGATTTTTGTGCGTTTTATTAGTGGCTTTTGTACAAATAATTTTATGTATACACAAACAATTTGATAGGATATTGATTTATCATTCTATTTTTTAGTTGTCATAGAAATACGTTAATTAAGTTATCTGATTAGATGTGCTTTTATAGTTGAAGATCATTTTTAGAAAATTATTTATTTTCCCCACTTTAAAATATTAAAAAATTTCTATTAGGTATCCTAATATCATTATGCCTATCGCTGTAAGTAAGAAAATAGCAATTAAATAATTAATTTTAAAACATTAAATGACGTCATCAAGATCATTACGAAACCTATGGTAAAATTATTGAATACCCGGTTAGGCTCATTGAATGCCAGGTTAGATCATCTGTACGGCCTTGACGATTGGTTAGGTTAAGTCGTGATATTTTCGTTGGCTTTAACGAAAATATCATGACTTAACCTAACCAATCGTCAAGGGTGTACAATTAACCTAACCGGGCATTCAATTAACGTACCTGGGCATTCAATTAATCTAATCGGGCATTCAGTTGACCTAACTGGGCATTCAATTAACCTAACCAGGCATTCAGTTTACCTAACCGGGCATACATATATATATATATATATATATAGCGTTCAACATCCACCCTAGCAACGCCGGGTCGCTCCGCTATTATTGAATACCCGGTTAGGTTCATTGAATGCCAGGTTAGGTCATCTGTACGCCCTTGACGATTGGTTAGGTTAAGTCGTGATATTTTCGTTGGCTTTAACGAAAATATCATGACTTAACCTAACCAATCGTCAAGGGTGTACAATTAACCTAACCGGTCATTCAATTAATGTACCCGGGCATTCAATTAATCTAATCGGCATTCAGTTGACCTAACCGGCCATTTAATTAACCTAATCGGGCATCATTACTGTTATAATTTAGCAAAAATGTGTCTGCCTGTCTGTCCGCAGAAAAAACTTTTACGTTTCTGAACCGATTTCGACCAAACTTCGTATGGTGGATGGGGGTGATGAATAATGAACGAAAATATAGGTGTGACCAACCCCCCCCACCCACCACCACCACCAATTACTGGGCCCGAGGGCCCACAGCACCGCGATAAAACTATAGAAAAGAACGCAGCAATGAAAATCTTGACGTTCAAATTGTGTCAATATTTGTGAAGCTTAAGATTTTCATGACCATAGTTTTATTGACCAAATAATTGAACCCCCAGTAATTAGGGGCCTGCGACCCCCCAATTACTGTCGGTTCAATTATTTGGTCAATAAAACTATAGAAAAGAAAGCAGTCATGAAAATCTTGAGCTTCACATCCGAGTTCATCGTATCAAGATTTGTGAAGTTTTAGATTTTCATGGTTGCGTTCTTTTCTGTAGTTTTATTGACCGAATAATTGGTTCGCCAGTAATTGGAGGGCCACAGGCACCCCAACTGCTAAGGCCCAAGGTGAGAGGAATAGGAACGATATCCAGATAAAGAGCTATTGATGTTCAAAATAAAATACGCCGTAGGCCCACAATTCGGTTTGGGTTGAAGGTCCAAGCACCGCAGATCTAGCAAAATCGGCGCGTAGCGCCGATCTTTTGCTAGTCTTATATCTATTTGCTGTCCTATCGCTCCAGTTCGGCCTCTGGATCCTCCCAAGAGGAGGTGCCTTTTGCACCTTGGCGCTGCTGATCGGTGGGCTCTTAGGCAGTACTTCTCATCTTTCCCAAGCAATTATTACTGTTTCCGTGGGCGGGGTCCCTCCGAGTGCCCTAAGCGCATAACGGAGGTGATTCTCTCAGAAATGGAGGCGTACATTCGATATTCTCTTTCTACTACTAATGCAAAAAACTTTGGTTTAACTTTACTTGCTCTAATGCTAGCCACAACCGAGAGGAGTCTTTCAGAAGGTACTTGCTCTAATGCTAGCCACAACAGAGAGGAGTCTTTCAGAAGGTACCGTTGCCATCCAACTCCTGACTCTCACTCAGTTTATATTTCTGCCCGGAATCGTGCAAAATCTGTTCTTCGACTCGCCAAAAATCCCTCCATTCGGCAAAAATGGGAAAACCTATCCAATTCTAATTCTTCTCGCTCTTCCTGGCACCAAGCCAAGAACGTCTTCAACAAATTTACTTCTTCTTTCCCTCCTCTTTTCCAGGGAGCATTTCCAACCTTGATAAACAAATTATACCCACAGGGAGGTGGCGTTAATAAATCAGGAGGGCCAGAAACTGGCACAGCGATCATGTAAGTCCGACGAACGTGGCCAATTGTGTTAACCACTCTGTGTTTTAACTGATATCATCGGGAATCGGATCCCGATCTCAATTTCTTCAATTCATTTACTAGGAAACGTTGTTACCTACTCAACTATGCTGGCGAAACTTATATTTCTTAATGTATGATTGCAATATATACGAGAGTTGTTCAAAAAGTAAGTTTACACGGTGTTTCGACGAATTTTTTTTACAAGGCAAATAATTATTACAAGTAGTAGTATGCCCGCAAAATGGACGAGTGCAAGAATGTTGCAAGTTGTTATGCAACAAGGGAAATGTTGCAAGTTGTTATGCTACAAAGGGGGAGATGTTTCAAGTGTTATGCAACAAGGGAGAATGTTGCAAGTTGTTATACAACAAGGGGAATGTTGCAAGAGCAAAAAGGGGTTATGCAACTTGGAGGCGGAGTTATCCCCCAAGAGAAAGAGAGAGGAGAAGGAGAGAAAGGAAGAGAGGTGTTGGTCTGCCAGGAGCCAAGCGCATATTAAGACTTCAGCCGAGCGGCCGTTGTCCTTATATGTTCCTAATCAGCCAGCTGGCTTAATCAGCCAGTTGGCTTATCTGGCTGAGTTGCCTGTTTGCGCTATTTATTTAATTAATGCATATATTCTGGCTTAATCAGCCAGTTGGCTTAGAAGGCTGAGTTGCCAGTTTTCGCGATTTATTTAATTAAAGGATATATTCTGGCTTAATCGGCCAGTTGGCTGAGAAGGCTGAGTTGCCAGTTTGCCCTATTTATTTAATTAAAGCATATATTCAGGCTCTCCGCCATTTGGTATAATCCGTCAGCTGGCTTAGCCCGCTAGTTGAATTAGAAGGCCTAACCAGCCATTTGGTATAATTAAATAATAATAATAACATTTATATACACAACCAAAAGAATTACATAAAACACCACCACATCACTGTTTATTTAGACGAATTATTGGATTGGCATAAGCCTAGTCGGTGGTGTACGTGCATTTTTGTGCGTTTGTCTCCGTCAGCTGACTTAAACCACCAGTTGGCATAACCCGCCAATTGACTTAGAAACCCTAACCAGCCATTTGGTATAATTAAATAATAATAATAATAACGTTTATATATACATCCAAAAGAATTACATAAAACACCACCACATCACTCTGTTTATTTAGACAAATTATTGGGTCCAATTTCGCGAAATATATTGAAAATAAATATACATTCCTATACGAGCGAAGGAATATATGCAATCAAAAATAAAAATAGCATAAGAACTACGAACGAGGAATATACTGTATATATAATAAAAAAATAATATACAAACCCGGACCTATCCAAATTGTTCATTCTAACGAAGGTCAAGCGTGCCACTCCACCTTAGACGTACAGTTTAACGTTGAATCCGAACCACGTCTAAAATAAAATGTTAAAACACTCCTTAACACAATAAAACCTAATTTCAGAATAAAAAAATGTTAAACAGCCTAACCATACAGAATATCACTCGGGAGCGGAAAAAGACGGTTTACCGAAAATAACAGAATCACCTTGTGAAAATAATATTTATCATTTACTACAGAAATGCTCATTCCGTCGAAGGTCAAGCTTTACACCCCGTCCTAGACCTACAGTTTAACGGGGAATACTACTACAATAGATCTAGTTGGCCTGGTGAAGTGAAGGCCTAGTGAGTTGACTTCTTTTACTCTCCATCTCTCAGGTGCACCCGGATCATCGGGATCTTCTTTTCTATTCCATGGAATTTTAGATCCTCCCCTTTTGGAATTGGAATTGAATGAAATATATATATATATATATATATATTTCATTCAATTCCAATTGTTGAGTACTTCCAATGTGTGTGGGATGGGTGGGGGAGAGTGGGGGGTTATCGATGTTTATTGAAGCTGAAAACATGAATTGATAAGAAGTTATGTTTTAGCTTCAAGGTAGATCATGTCTACCGTTTATGATGATGTTTATAGGGTGAACAAATAAAATATTAATATCATAGAATATTTATATTGTTTATTGCGATTTTAAATCAAAGAACGAATGTATGGAGAAGCAGAGTGAGACATCATGGGTATTCCCTCGCTGCTATGTAAGTCAAACATTCCGTTGGTACCCTTTCATGTACCTGCACCCTTTCCTTCTCGTTTCACGTAAAATAACGTGGATGCGAAGACAATTTAATGTAAAAATGTATTTAATCTGTTTTCTATAAAAATTAACAGTCGCTCTCCACCACACGTGACGGCTTGGTGTAGGAGGGAATTGCTCTCTTGCACCGCGTTTGACACTCAGTTTTGAACTTTAAACAATTGAGACTGAACAGGTGAAAATGAATGTGTTCTTTTAACTACCGATTGAAAAAGGACTTAGTAGATCTTATATATACGAGGTGTGATCAAAACGTTCGGTAAATAGTCCCACAACTAATGAACGCGTGTCACTAGGTGATGTCAGTGTGCATGGTTATTGGGTTTACTTTGAGGTTTGGTACCACTCGTTGATTTTTCTCTTTGCTTCTTTGATAATTTCGTTCGTAATATTGCCTTTGGTCGCGCTGAGAGACACTGACTGAGTCGCATTGTGGCGGTTTGGCGGGAGGAACCCGCGAATGGAAATACCTCCAAGTCGCGGTTAACTCCATGCCACGATCAGGGATAAGTGCATGATGGTAACAATTAGTAGGTCATGTTAACTCAATTGACGAGAGTGAATCACGGTTAACTGCATAAATAAAATGTGTATACCACGATGCGTTTCCGCGTGTCGGTCTCTCTTCACACAGAGGTCACGCTGGTGGTCCCGCCTCTAGACCCGGTTTGGTGGAGGAGCGAGTTGCTCTCTTGCGCTCTCCGCCACACATGACCGCTTGGTGGAGGAGCGAGTTGCTCTCTCGCGCTCGCCACCGCACATAGTCATGTACACCCGGCTCATCTGGCCTAATATGCAGTCTAATTTCTTCATTTCTACCATATCTCAAGAGTTGAAATTTCTCGGTGTTAAATGCCATATTGGATAGTGATTGGTTTTAGTTTGAGGTTTGGTACCAATATATATATATGTAGATAGATAGATAGATAGATGGAAGGATACATAGATCTACAGATCTACAGAAGCTAAGGCTAACAAAGACCCTAAGATCCACTCTAAGGTTAGCCCGAGAGAAAGGAAAGAGTAGGGGGTTAAGAGAAGAGAAGAGAATAAGGGGTTAAGTAAGGAGCAACACCTATCATTCGTGGGTTAACATTCATTCAGAAAAAGAGAAAAAAGACTCACCATCATCATCCGCCGGCCACTGCCGACAAGTCAGAAAAATAGTCGGAGAGAATAGGAGAGGGGTGAAAGATGAAAAGAAGTAAAATAAGAACGCTTACAAACCATGCAAACACAGTCTTAACTCACAGTCATACCATGCAAACTACAAACATGCAAGAAAAGAGTTACAGACATGCAAAGTAAAAAAGTAGGTAAAGTTAAACAAAAAGTGGGTTAGTTTACGCTACGAGCTACATCTACGTTCGTGTTAGTCTAATTTTTTTTTTTTTTTTATTGCTGGCATCACACGCTGGCATGTCACAAGCTGGCATTCATCGTCAACAGACTCATCCTCGAGCACCACCACCAGAGCTCCTGTTGCTAACTTTTTTTTTATTTAAACAACGTTAATACTTTTAAAATGTCTGTCAAGACGGTTCTTAAACATATTAACGCTGGTAGAATGAACGACTGACGCGGGAAGATTATTCCATTTATCAATTACTTTAAACGTAAAGAAGTTTTTAGCGATATTAGTAATGAAACGTCTGCCACGCAACTTAAATCCGTTATTGCGAGTATTACTATTATCGAAAGTGAACAATTTGTCAAAATTTACGTTATCGATGTTATTAACGATTTTGAAAACTTCAATAAGCCCCCTTAATCTCTAGTTTCGAGTGAATACAGGTCTAACTCTTTAATCCTATCTTCATAAGGCTTATTGCGCAATGACGGAATAAGTTTCGTGGCACGACGCTGAACCCTTTCTAACCTATCAATATCCTCACGCAAGTACGGGCACCAAAACTGAACGGCATATTCTAAATGAGGCCTGACTAGGGACTTGTAAAGGGGCAATATAATATCCTTCGATTTAAATTCGAAATTACGCGCTATGAAGCCTAACATCCTATTAGCTTTTGCGCAAGACTCCAGGCACTGGTTCCTAACCTTTAAATCCTTAGATACGCGTACGCCTAAATCTACTTCCTCGTCAACGCTCGCTAACTCCCTATCATCCATCGTGTACGTGTAATTATTGTTGCGAGAACCTATATGCAAAACTTTACATTTGTCTACGTTAAATTGCATCTGCCACTTATCTGTCCACTCCATAATCCTATTTACATCGTCTTGGATCCTATTTCTATCGTCCTCGTTAACAACCTTACCGCCTAGTCAATCCTACATCTATGTCGTTAATGTAAATTACGAATAGCAATGGGCCTAACACTGAACCCTGTGGGACACCGCTACCTACATCTAACCACCCCGATTCACTACCATTAACTACGACCCTCTGTCTCCTAGCACGAAGCCATTCTTCTAACCAGTTAGCTACCTGACCGCGTATACCGTGCGCTTTGACCTTCGCAATTAGTCTCCTATGCGGAACTGTATCGAACGCCTTTTTAAAATCTAAATAAATAACGTCAGCTGCTCTATGCCTATCGTATTCGCGCACTATTTCGTTATAAAATTCTAACAAATTAGTTAAACAAGACCTATGGCGTCGAAACCCATGCTGACTACTATTAATCAAATCTCTACTTTCTAAGTGATCGATGATACGATCCCTAACTACGGATTCCAAAAGTTTACCGACAATTGACGTTAATGGGCCTATAATTGCTAGCTACTGCGCGGTCGCCTTTTTTAAAAATAGGCGTGACGTTAGCTAATTTGAAGTCTTCAGGAATAATCCCCGTTTCGAGTGACTGATTAAAAATCTTCGTTAAGGGGCCTACGATAACGTCTTTCAAATCTTTCAAATGTCTGGGATAAAAAGCGTCAGGGCCTGGAGCCTTGCTAACTTTTAGCCTATCGATATAATGCGCAATCTCAGCCTCGTAAACAGTTATTTCATCCAAAATAGTCTCGCTACTAAATGGAACGATATCGTCCACGTCGGGGACATTATTTACGTCTTCTACGGTAAAAACTGTCGCAAAAAAGTTATTGAAAATACCCGCCATCGCCTGAGCGTCAGAAGCCAAAGCGCCATTAACATCCACTAGAGGGCCTATGTTATCTTTTACCGGCTTACGATTATTTACGTATTCAAAAAACTTTTTTGGATTATGTTTACTATCCGCAGCTATAAGTATCTCTAAATTACGCTTGGCATTCCTAACTGATCTTTTAACCTGACGTCTAAGCTCGATATATCTATTAAAGTTAGCTGCCGTGCCATTGCGCTTACTAAGTCTATACGCTCTATTACGCTCGTTTATGAACTCCTATTTCCCTAGTCCACCACTTCGGCCTACCACGATTTCTAGCGCGCTTGGGCCTACGAGGAATAAACTCCCTTTCAATATTCCTAAAACTTTCTTTAAACGCCACCCAACGCAAATTTGTGTCATTGCCCATAAATAAGTTATCCCAGTCCACTACTCTCATCCTATCCGCAAAACTATCAAAATTAGCCCTACGAAAATCAGGGACTTCTATTACGTTACTATCCTGTGTTTTCTATCAATAACTTAAACCTAAGAATTTGATGATCACTACATCCTAAACTCTCGCCTACTTCTAAACCTTCGACTATATTCTCGCCGTTCGTCATCACCAAATCTAAAATATTGTCACCGCGCGTTGGTTCGGTAACTATCTGTCGTAAAAAGTTATCGTCCATAAACTCAACCAATCTCAAACCCTCCTCATTACCAGTAAAATTCTCGTAATTAACATTAGGGCAGTTAAAGTCTCCGACAATTATACTATTCCGATTGTCAATAAAATTACCAAGAAGTGAGTAAAATCTAGTATCTGTATCGAGGGGTTGAACGGGAGGTCTATAAACAACAACAAAATTAAAACTAATACTACGCGCCCTAACTTCAACACATATCGCATTAATTGCTGCCGGAAAATCTAACTTAACCTCGATAGCCCTAAGGGAATTACGAATGTACAGCAAAACGCCTCCACCAAACCTATGTAACCTATCATTAGTAAAGAGTTTAAAACCCGGTATATCAAGTTCCCCCAACAAGTCCCGAGTCACGGTATTTAACCAAGTTTCAGTGATAACAACTATATCATAGTTGCCGGAATAAATTATCGCCTTAAATTCATTTAATTTATTTCTAATACTACGCGCGTTACAATAAAAGACGTTTAAGTTATTTTTTACCACGGGCCCGCGTTTCAAACTATTTATCACGTCGGGCCCGCGTTCCCCGGACCCACAACGTTTAAAGAAGGCTTCGACCTATACAGCTTTCGCACGTTTTCGTCTATTAACCTACCTAGCCTAGCATTACCTATTTCATTAAAATGCACCCTATCACTGAATTCGGACCACAGCTTTACGAAGGGTACATTTTCCTCAGCACAAATCTCTTCTAATTTGTTATTAAAAAATATTGTTTTTGACGTAATTCTAAGACCCAACCCGTGCCTAGGGGTAATACCTAGAACTAAAGACCTATCTGACCTCGCCTTCAGGGACCTAATCAATCCCCTATATCTCTCCAAAAGGTCAGGCACTCTCGTATCGGGCCTATACGAGTCGTTGCCTCCTACCATCGTCACCAACATTGAGTGACGGGAGGCAACGTCGATCCTATCCACTTCCTCTCTAACTCTGTCAACCCTGGCCCCTGGGAGACAGACCCTCCTCCTCTTGGTTGGATGCCGTTCAACGAACTCTTTGTCCATGTGGCGCACTAAAGAGTCCCCGATTAAAATAGTTTCCCCCTCATTCACGTCCCTTTCCAAATGGGCGAAAGGGTTCGAAACCTCGATAGGGGGGGAATTCTTATCACCTAACGTACGCGGCCTAGCTCCACCCTTATCCTCTAAATCCCTCGCTATCTACTACTCTCGGACTAACCTTAACCTCTTCCTCAACTCTATCTAACCTTCCCGACAAGCTACCTAAACTAGAAACTAGGTTACGCACCTCACCCTTCAAATTACTAACGTCTTCAACGTTAGTATTGGTTCGGCCTACGTCAACCGTAGCTCTACCCCTGCCCTCATCAAGCGTTGCAAGTCTATCCGCTACCTCACGTACACTGCGTTTTATGTCAGCTAATTCCTCCATGAACTCGCAAAAGAAACAAACTGATCTATCGGTAATCGCCATTGGACCGCCGTTATAATCCTTAAATTCCGAATACCACCGGTTTACCCTACACCTAACACACGACGCTTTCTGCGACGGCATCGCGCAGTTAAAAATTAGTTTAAACCGTCACAGGTATAAGTTAAATTAAGCCGGCACGCTATGAAAACTTCTAAATCGCTAAAAACCACTAATATTCAATTACTTAACTATAACAACGTAAATTTAAACGCAATTATATAAAATTCAAAACTATCCAAAAGTAAAATTCTCAACAATATACAAAAGTAGATGCAAAATCAGAGAGCTCAGGAAATGCGTCCGTTCAGTACAGAGTCTGGCTGACGAATGAACAGAGTCCGATAGACAGTTAGATGGATAGGTTAAAATACTAGGTTAGTTTAGGTTAGGCCATGCTAGGTCAGGTTATGCTATATTATCTTCCGGTTAGGCTACGCTAGGTTAGGATATATTACGTCCTGTTATGCTATGCTAGGTTAGGTTATATTACACCCGGTTAGGCTGCGTTAGGTTATAATATGTCCCGGTTAGGCTACGCTAGGTTATGTTATATTACGACGGGTTAGGCTGTGCTAGGTTAGGTTAGGCTAGGTTAGGCAACGCTAGGTTTGGTTATATTATGCCCCGGTTAAGCTACGCTAGGTTAGGCCATATTACGCCCGGTTAGGCTATGCTAGGTTAGGTTAGGTTACGCTAGAGTATATATTTTGCTATTGGGGCTTTGCATGCATCAGTTTATATATATATATATATATATATATATATATATATATATATATATATATATATATATATATATATATATATATAACGGGTGCGGCAAAAGTAACGCCCTTTTAATAATTGTATCTTTATAGTTTTATACAGTATAATTTTTTAGTTTTATATTGTATCATTTTGTTATTTTTTAGTTTTTACTGAGAAAGTACTTATTATTTTTCTTAAAATGCTGTATTTTTCTTAAAAACCTTATTATTTCTCTTAAAATGCTGTAATTGATTTATTTCCTTGAATAAAAGAGAATAAACTAAAAAGGGCGTTATGTTTGCCGCACCCGTTATATATATATATATATATATATGTGTGTGTGTGTGTGTGTGTGTGTGTGTATGTGTTAATAATAATAACAATACAAGAGTTAGGATAATTGTATGCATCATTTTGGTTGAGCTCTGCGTCTGACCTTTGTGTAATGCATGCCCTTTAAGTTGATTTATACCCGGTTAGGCTGCGTTAGGTTAAGTTATATTATGTCCCGGTTAGGCTACGCTAGGTTAGGTTATATTACACCCGATCGCTATGTTAGGATAGGTTAGGTTAGGCTAAGTTAGACTAGGTTAGGTTATATTACACCCGGTCGCTATGTTAGGATAGGTTAGGTTAGGCTAAGTTAGGCTAGGTTAGGTTAGGCTATGTTAAGTCCCGGATAGTCTACGCTAGGTTAGGTTATATTACGCCCGGTTAGGCTATGCTAGGTTAGGTTATGCTAGGCCCGGTTAGGTGACACCGTCTCTAGGCCTGGCTTGGTGGAGGAGCGAGTTGCTCTCTTGCACTCTCCGCCGCACATGGATAGGTACATCTGCCTCATCTGGCACCGTCCTCTGACAGGAGTCTAGTCTTATCTTGAAGACTTCAACTTTAACCCCTCAGGCTTCCTGAGGCCCTTAGGAAGCTGGTTAGGCTGCCCGGTTAGGCTGCGCTAGGTTATATTATGTCGCGGTTAGGCTACGCTAGGTTAGGTTATATTACGTCCGGTTAGGCTTTGCTAGTTTATGGTACGATAGGTTAGGTTATATTATGTCCCGGTCAGGCTACGCTAGGTTAGGCTATATTACGACCGGTTAGGCTATGCTAGGTTAGGTTAGGCTAGGTTAGGTTGCGCTAGAGTATATATTTCGCTATTGGGGCTGCTTTGCATGCATCAGTTTTATATATATATATATATATATATATATATATATATTAATAATAATAATAATAATAATAATAATACAAGAGTTAGGATAATTGTATCGATCATTTGGGTTGAGCTCTGTGTCTGACCTTTGTCAGATGCACGCCCTTTAAATTGATTTATATCCGGTTAGGCTGCGTTAGGTTAGGCTATATTATGTCCCGGTTAGGCTACGCTAGGTTAGGTTATATTGCGCCCGGTTCGGCTTTGCTAGGTTAGGTTAGGTTATGCTAGGGCCGGTTAGGTGACCCCGCCTCTACGCCTGGCTTGGTGGAGGAGCGAGTTGCTCTCTTGCGCTCTACGCCGCACATAGACAGGTACATCTGTCTCATTTGGCACCGTCCTGTGCCAGGAGTCTAGTCTTCTCTTGAAGACTTCAACTTTAACCCCTCAGGCTTCGTGAGGCCTTTAGGAAGCTGGTTAGGCTGCCCAATTAGGCTGCGCTAGGTTATATTATTTCGCAGTTAGGCTACGCTAGGTTAGGTTATATTATTTCGCAGTTAGGCTACGCTAGGTTAGGTTATATTACGCCCGGTTAGGCTATGCTAGGTTACGGTACGTTAGGTTAGGTTATATTATGTCCCGGTCAGGCTACGCTAGGTTAGGCTATATTATGACCGGTTAGGCTATGCTAGGTTAGGTTAGGATAGGTTAGGTTGCGCTAGAGTATATATTTCGCTATTGGGGCTGCTTTGCCTGCATCAGTTTATATATATATATATATATATATATATATATATATATATGTGTGTGTGTGTGTGTGTGTGTTAATAATAATAATAATAATAATAATACAAGAGTTAGGATAATTGTATGGATCATTTGGGTTGAGCTCTGTGTCTGACCTTTGTCAGATGTACGCCCTTTAAGTTGATTTATATCCGGTTAGGCTGCGTTAGATTAGGCTATATTATGTCCCGGTTAGGCTACGCTAGGTTAGGTTATATTACGCCAGGTTAGGCTTTGCTAGGTTAGGTTAGGTTATGCTAGGGCCGGTTAGGTGACCTCGTCTCTAGGCCTGGTTTGGTGGAGGAGCGAGTTGCTCTCTTGCGCTCCCCACCGCACATAGCCAGATACATCTGGCTCAGCTGGTATCGTCCTGTGCCAGGAGTCTAGTCTTCTTTTGAAGACTTCAACTTTAACCCCTGTAACGTATCTGAGGCCCTTAGGAAGCTGGTTAGGCTGCCCGGTTAGGCTGCGTTAGGTTATATTATGTCGCGGTTAGGCTACGCTAGGTTAGGTTATATTACGGCCGGTTAGGCTATGCTAGGTTAGGCTAAGCTAGGTTAGGTTATATTATGTCCCGGTTAGGCTATGCTAGGTTAGGTTAGGTTAGGGTAGGTTAGGTTACGCTAGAGAATATATTTCGTTATTAGGGCTTTGCATGCATATATATATATATATATATATATATATATATATATATATGTGTGTGTGTTAATAATAATAATAATAATAATAATACAAGAGTTAGTATAATTGTATGCATCATTTGGGTTGAGTTCTGCGTCTGGCCTTTGCCTGATGCATGCCCTTTAAGTTGATTTATACCCGATTAGGCAGCGTTAGGTTAGGTTATATTATGTCCCGGTTAGGCTACGTTAGGTTAGGTTATATTACTCCCGGTTAGGTTATGCTAGGTTAGGTTAGGTTATGCTAGGTTAGGTTAGGTTATGCTAGGGCCGGTTAGGTGACCCCGTCTCTAGGCCTGGCTTGGTGGAGCAACGAGTTGCTCTCTTGCGCTCTCCGCCACATATGGCCGCTTGGTGGAGGAGGGAAATGCTCTCTTGCAACGCGTTTGACACTCAATTTTGAACCTTAAACAAATGAGACTGAACTGGTGAAAATTAATGTATTCTTTTAACTACCGGATTGAAAAGGACTTAGTAGATCTTATATATATATATATATATATATATATATATATATATATATATATATATCGAAGCATTTCATAATTCTTTATTGTTGGATAGATCCCAATCTTCTACGTCTTTAAATGTTTTTGACAATACGCAGAATTAGACGGAGTGTGAATAAAAAAATGCTTAGTTCGTGATTGTCTGTGCTGGTCAGAAATGCCCTTCAGTCATCGGACGGCCATGGCCTTAAGAAGGTGTTTTGGTGTGTTACGATGTAGTTGTAAATTTAGAATAGTATTACGTCTCTCTTCGGTAAAAATGTTAACGTCAATTTCACCCTCGCATTACCCCGTTTATCTAAAAGTGTTTTCGGTATATATAAAGTTAGTAAAGTATTAATCGGGTGTATAATTAATCCCCCGTCCCTCATGCCCGGTTCAAATTATAATGGCCTCCACTTGGTCACGTCTACACGTATTTATAAAGTACAACGAAGCGAGTGTAAAGAGAATGATGAAGGATAAAGAGATATGGAATAAAGAAAGAGAAAATAGTATTAAAAAGCAACATAAGAAAGGTTAAAAGGTCTTAATTACTACATTTTGGTGTCAAGCGGTGTTCCTTTATATAAATATAAGGGCTTTCCCATGTTGCCTTATATTTCGGTCAAAATTGTTGCTACCCGTATTATAGCATTAATAAATATTCTGGTTCGATTATTTAAATAGCAAGAGGCATTGTGTTAACTCATTTGCAAGCAAATTTCAATTCTCATTCCTTATCAAATTATTGTAACTGTTTTCAAGATGGCGCCCATCATTTTCAAAATTTCTTCTCATAGCGAGCATTTTCGTAATTTTTGCGGTCAAAATTTTTTGTCTCTTCTCGTTGGACTCTAGATTTCGAAACCGATTTGACTCAAAATTTATCTGAGTCATCTTGTCGAAGCCGTAATAATGTGCAGTCAAAATTAGAGTCGGAATTCGAGAGTTGTTTGTTTCCTTTTCGCGTTGATTTTTATACAGCAAGGTTTAAAATGTTTGACTGTATGGTGACGCATTATTAGGTAATAAATAAATAAATAAATAAATAAATAAATATATATATATATATATATAGTAGAGCATTCTAAGAGATTCAACAAAGAAGTAGCAAAATTTTCCAGAATCTATTCGAGTTTTTAAGATTATTTTTTGACTGAATGTAAATAATGGATTTACAGGCATCGCTTTGTAGTTTTACAGTAGTTCGCTTTATAATTTTAAGTTAATTTAAAGGTTTAAAGTCGAAAAATAATCGTTAAAGACACTAATTTATACTGGGTCAAATTCGGACTGTTTAAGTTTATTATGCTTGCCGTATATAAATTGTGTGAGACATCAAAATAAGCAAAATTTGTTATAAAAAGATAAAAATTGGTTTAATTGAAATAGAGAAATTGTTTTCGTAGTCTTTTGATAAATTATTTTGTTTTTTACTTTATATATATATATATATATATATATATATATATATATTATATATATTTAACCCCTCCGTCTATGGCCCTGGGGTGGTTCGGATCGACGGGGGTTCTAGTTAGGAGGCAGCAACGGATATTTCTTCTATAACATTCTAATTCTTTTCCGCCGGTCAAATGGTGGGTCGCCACTCTGTTAAACTCTTGGCTACAGACTCGCCAGACTGTTATGCTTCTTAAAATATTCTTCTAATCTTGGTAGTAGGGTCGCCAAATGTTTATCCTGGCTATAGGGTCGCCAATTTTGTTAATTCTTTTCTTTTTATAATACTCTGATACTTTCTCTGATACTAAAATTGTCGACTTTTTTTTTATAACTTATCGACTTAACTAAGTTCTTCTGAAGAGAGCACGGCTCGAAGGGGAAAATAAAAAGTTTCTCTTACTCTAGTTTACTTCTCAAAATGTACAGGTAGTGCTCTGAATTTACAGAGGTAGAGGTTCGACCTCTATCGACCATGGCTCAGGCCGGAATCTAAAAAAAATTAAGGAGGCAAGGGGCCTCTGCCCCCTCCTCGCAGCGAGGCTGCTAACAAAGGAGTCGTAATGAAGTGCCGTAATGAAGTGCTATAATGAAGTGCTGTTTATTTTACAAATACATGTATAATATAAACCTAAATGTTGGGGGACGGCAGTTGAAGGTTAAGTTCCCCCCTTTTAAACACATGATCAGATGTTTGAAAGATTCCAAATAAAAATTTTAAAAAATAAAAAAACTAATTTGTATTTTTCGCCGAGTCTACATTTATGAAGGCGATATAATTTCATAGTAGTACATAAGTACAAATTAAGTACACGACTGAGTACGTATTAATTTTGGTTCATTACAATTACGATTACAATTATGGATTACTTCACATTCACTTAATGTTGTTTAATTACACTTCTGTTAAAGTACATTCTTACATTATATATTAAGTCATTACATTTAATTACAGTTTCAATGAAGTACATTACAAGTTATTATTAATTACAGTTTCATTAAAGTACATTACAAGTTATTATTAATTACAGTGTTTTTTATATATTTATATATGGTTATAATATATGGTTATAATATATGGTTATTATATATGGTTATTAGTACAACACAAGTACATGAGACATGACACACATAATATAACATAACTAGGCTGACCATATTTCCTTGAGACAAAAACGGGACATTGGGATGGCAAAAAAGGGACGGGGGTTATGTAATATTCTGTATTCATGAAAAAGTAAGTACATAAACCGGGACAAAATTGACATTTTTATTAAAACGACGGGACGGCCAGGAAATATAAAAAAAACGGTACTGTCCCGTTCAAAACGGTACGTATGGTCAGCCTAAACATAACGCATGATAATGTTATAAATTCGAATCAGAGCGAACGGAGATATTTTATCTTTGAAGCGTTCAATTCTGCAATAGTTAGCGGAATTTGATAACTTAACTAAGCATTTTTGAGTTCAATGCGGGAGGTGATATAATTAAAAATAAAAATGAAAAAAATAATACGAGAACGTATTTATGCGTTTTCGAACGAATGCATGAAGTTTTGCGTTTCATAGATTGACACGAGTAAAAATGAATATTTAATAAAATTTGTATAGGATAATGATCAAGATAAGATATGGACGTATGGGGGCGGGGGATATGGTCGAATAATAGTTATATTTATACTACATAACATATAAATAATTACTTCTATAGAGTGTTTAGTTTTAAGTATGATGTTAAAGAATTTTCATACATTGAATACTAGATATATGATGAAAGGAAATTAATGACGGGAAAATGTGACGTCATAGTTATTGAATTTGTACGTATAGTATAAATCATTATTAGGAAGATTTACAAGAACGAATTAGAAACAAAGAGTGGGTAGTAATGACTAAGAAGTACAACTACGGGTTCCGATCCTGTTATATGCAATGTGTATGCATAATCTAGGGTCGAGGGTGAGATGCAAGACAATCATAATTAATTATAGTAACTTCTATAACAAATGGAAAATGGATACGACTAAACCATAGATACGGTAGATCGTAGGGTTGTGACACGAACAAAAATAGGAAGCTACAAGTAAAATTATTATCCAAACTCGCGTTAAGCGATTTTGGTTCTTATGTAAAAATGAATATTGATTATTCATTGTTCATTTTTTACATATATACATATATATATATATATATGTATGTATATATATATATATATTCATCAATTTTAATATTTTTATAGGTGAACTGATTGTTGTTGTTTATTATTTTTTCTTTCTTTCATCTTCAGGACAATTCCGAATGATGTTTTGTATGTTTAGGCTGTTTAAAAATTTTTTTTATTCTGAAATTAGATTTTATTGTGTTAACCCTTTAAGGACTGAAGATGCCAATTGCTAACGTTTCAAATACACGCATTCATAACTTAACCCTACAAAAAATTCAGGGCTTAAAGGGTTAAGGAGTGTTTTAACATTTTATTTTAGACGTGGTTCGGATTCAACGTTAAACTGTGGGTCTAAGGTGGAGTGACACGCTTGACCTTCGCCGGGATGAACAATCAGGGGTGATGCTAAACAAAGGTTGCCGATAAAGTAGAACTTTTTTAATGCATGAGGGACGGGCTAGGGGTACAGTAATGATTTAGTAAGTTTTAGGAGATGTTGCATAGTTTTTATATGAAGTTTAACACTGAAAAACTTCAACTGTTACGGTACGGAAAAGGGGAGGATCTAAAATTCCATGGAATAGAAAAGAAGATCCCCGATGATCCGGGTGCACCTGAGAGATGGGGAGTAAAAGAAGTCAACTCACTACTTCACCAGGCCAACTAGATCTATTGTAGTAGTATTCCCCATTAAACTGTAGGTCTAGGACGGGGTGAAAAGCTTGACCTTCGACGGAATGAGCATTTCTGTAGTAAATGATAAATATTATTTTCACAAGGTGATTCTGTTATTCTCGGTAAACCGTCTTATTCCTCTCCCGAGTGATATTTTGTATGGTTAGGCTGTTTAAAATTTTTTTATTCTGAAATTAGGTTTTATTGTGTTAAGGAGTGTTTTAACATTTTATTTTAGACGTGGTTCGGATTCAACGTTAAAATGTACGTCTAAGGTGGAGTGGCACGCTTGACCTTCGTTAGAATGAACAATTTGGATAGGTCCGGTTTGTAATTATTATTTTTTTATTATATATACACTCCTCGTTCGTAGTTCTTATGCTATTATTATTTTTGATTGCATATATTCCTTCGCTTGTATAAGAATGTATATTTATTTTCAATATATTTCGCGAAATTGGATCCAATAATTTGTCTAAATAAACAGAGTGATGTGATGGTGTTTTATTTAATTCTTTTGGATGTATATATAAACGTTATTATTATTATTATTTAATTATACCAAATGGCTGGTTAGGCTTTCTAAGTCAACTGGCGGGTTATGCCAACTGGTGGTTTAAGTCAGTTGACGGAGACAAACGCACAAAAATGCACGTACACCACCGACTAGGATTATGCCAATCCAATAATTCGTCTAAATAAACTGAGTGATGTGGTGGTGTTTTATTTAATTCTTTTGGTTTTATATATAAACGTTATTATTATCATTATTTAATCATACCAAATGGCTGGGTAGGCCTTCTAAGTCAACTGGCGGGCTAAGCCAGCTGACGGATTATGCCGATCCAATAATTCGTCTAAATAAACTGAGTGATGTGGTGGTGTTTTATTTAATTCTTTTGGTTGTATATATAAATGTTGTTATTATTATTTAATTATACCAAATGGCTGGTTAGGCCTTCTAAACCAACTGGCGGGCTAAGCCAGCTGACGAATTATACCAAATTGCGGAGAGCCTGAATATATTCTTTAATTAAATAAATAGGGCAAACTAGCAACTCAGCCTTCTAAGCCAACTGGCGGATTAAGCCAAAATATATCCTTTAATTAAATAAATAGCGCAAACTGGCAACTCAGCCTTCTAAGCCAACTGGCTGATTAAGCCAGAATGTATGCATTAATTAAATAAATAGCGCAATCTGGCAACTCAGCCAGATAAGCAAACTGGCTGATTAACCCAGCTGGCTGATTAGGAATATATTATGACAACGGCCGCTCGGCTGAAGTCCTTAATATGCGCTTGGCTCCTGCCAGGCAAACACCTCTCTTCCTTTCTCTCCTTCTCCTCTCTCTTTCTCTTTGGGGATAACTCCGCCGCCTCCATGTTGCATAACCCCTTGTTGCATAAGAACTTGCAACATTCCCCATTGTTGCATGGCAACTTGCAACATCACCTTGTTGCATACCAACTCGCAACATTCCCCTCCCCATTTGTTGCATAACTCCTTTGGAACATTGATCAATACTGCATTGTAACATTGCAACATTCTTGCACTCGTTCATTTTGCGGGCATACTACTCAAGTATTTCACCAACAACTTATTACTATAGATTACCAAACAGATTCAAACATTTGTCGTAGCGTGGGACAAACTTTCCGATGCCGGTGGAGTGAAATGTAAGGTCCTTAGTTTTTAATCAGTTTCGTACGGCCGCTTCTGCATCTGGATCGTTTTGAAATTGTTTACCTCCGAGGTGTTCCTTTAGGGTTGGAAACAAATGGAAGTAGCTTGGTGCAAGGTCAGGACTATGGGGGAGGATGATTCATAACTTACCAGTGGAACGATTCCAAAAGTTGGCGTGTTTGATTTGCAGTGTGAGGGCATGCATTGTTATGCAAGAACACTACACCTGCAGTAAGCAACCCGGGACGTTGCCTTCTGATAACCGTGCGGAGTCACGAAAGTTTCACAATTAGAAGTGGTATTTATTTTCGTCCCTTTTTGCATGAATTCAACATGCAAAACGCCTTGATGGTCCCAAAAAATTGTTGCCATCACCTTACCAGCTGATGGTGCAATCTTGAACTTTTTGGTTCGTGGTGACCCCGGATTTCCATTCCATCGACGCCCGTTTAGACACTGGTGTGTGATGGTGTATCCAGGTCTCATCGCCTGTCAAAATGCGCTCAAGGAAATGCGAACCTTCGGCTGAATACCGTTCAAGAAAGGAAAGACTGCAGGCCATTCTCCGAGTCTTGTGATTATCCGTTAACATTGTTGACGGATAATTAACATCAGTTAAAATATTGTGCTACCAACAACATTATTGTACTGTGCATAATTCATCGTTAATTAACCTTGTAAATCTATTTTTTGAACAACCCTCGTATATAACCTTGGTTAACCTTGGTTTGCTTCCGTCCGAATTGTTCATTCTGACGAAGGTCAAGCTTGTTGCGCCACCTTAGACCTACAGCTTAACGTGGAATTCGAACCACGACCCACCACGGGTGGTCAGAAATGGCAAAGACCTCGCCAGACTCGATATCACGACCTCCCAATCAGCAGCCCAGCTTCTCAATCACTAGGCTACCCAGGGTACCCATTTATCTACCAACTAATACTTTTTTAGGGTGTAGAAGAATGAACATCTGGGTGAACTGCGTGCCGTCTGCCATCGCCGAGAATCGAACCTGAGTCGATGGATTGGTAGTCAGCGACGCCAACCGTTACACCACGACATTTTATATATATATATATATATATATATATATGTGTGTGTGTGTGTGTGTGTGTGTGTTTATGTTAAATAATTTAGACATATTTTCATCAACAGGAAACTCCTTTCTTCGTGGAACGGTGGTCGATTAAACGATAGCAAAAACATGTTCGTTAACAAAAGGAGTTTCGATTAAGAATAAATATTTGATAAAGAATCGTCAAATAAGAAAAAATAAATGTTTAAAAATAAACTACAAAAGGATTTTTTAAACCAAAATCTATTCATCCCTTAATTTCTTTTTTAAGTCAAACCCTTTCACTTTTGGGAAAGCAATTTCGAAAGCAAAACTTCCTTCCTGAAAGTTGTCAATTTTAATATATTTTTTTTAAAGGAAAAAATATAAGTATTAAAAATCGTGTAAAGGAAATCCAAAATAAAGTACAGAGGAAAATATAAACGTAAAAAAAAGTTTTTCAGAATAATGTGAAATGTGAAAAGAAACAAAAATAAGGGAAGTATATAAAAAAAAGTCTTTGTATGTCTTATAGAAAGAAAATTTGAAAATTCGCGAGTTAGCAAACATAATTTGTCGGACAAAAGGTCCTGGTAAACGAAACACTTTTTTACCATTTGTAATTTTCTGTTTGTATTGAGAGGTCTAATAGTTCAGGGACAGGATTTTTTTTTACAGCAGCAATATATATATACACACACACACACATATATATATATATATATATATATATATATATATATATATATATATATATGGTCATCCCATAGTAATGTCGTTTTTTAGATCGGAATTTGAAGGACAAAAAAAAACTCAACTGAAACTTTTTAATCTAGTATATATTTTCCATCGGAATCAATGACACTCTGCCAACGTCATACAAGCTTTTCAATGCCATGTTTATAAAATTCAGGCGGTTTTGAGGCAAAAAACGTAAAAGACTGGTGTGCAGGTCATCTAAAGAAGTATATTGTTTCTCGTCAAGATAGTTTTGCAGACTCCTGAAGAGATGATAATCTGAAGGCGCAAGGTCTGGAGAATATGGAGGATGTGGAAGTTTTTCCCACCCAAGCTCCTCAATTTTTGCAGAAGTGATCCGAGCGGTATGAGGACGTGCGTTGTCGTGGTGGAACACGATTCCTTTCCGATTAATCAAAGGTCTCTTTTCTATTAGTACAGTGTTCAATCGATCCAGTTGTTGACAGTAGACTTGAGCGGTGATTGTTTGGTTGTGTGGTAAGGTTTCATAGTGTATTACACCAACTTTATCCCACCAAACACTAAGCAACACCTTCCGAGGGTGAAGATTTGGTTTTGGCTGTGGTGTCGCTGGTTCTCCGGCACAAACCCACTGTCGACGGCGCTTAACATTCTGGTACAGTATCCACTTTTCATCACCAGTCACTAAACGGTGCAAAAACGGATCTTGGAGTTCACGGGAATGAAGAGCTGTGCTAATGTTTACCCGCACCCTCAGATTGTCAACCGACAATTCATGTGGCACCTATTTTCCTAACTTAAGCACTTTCCCGAGTTGTTGCAAATGTCGATGGATGGTGGACGGGGGTGAATTGAGTTTCTGGGCCAA
Source organism: Bathynomus jamesi (assembly GCA_023014485.1). NCBI lineage: Eukaryota > Metazoa > Arthropoda > Malacostraca > Isopoda > Cirolanidae > Bathynomus > Bathynomus jamesi. The sequence continues at coordinate 74,467 of JAJOZX010001145.1, read as the reverse complement.
TTCTTCGACAGTTGTTGAACTGTCTTCTTCAAGTGCGGCTAACAGCAGGTCATCATCAAACTCAGCAGGGCGTCCAGAGCGTGCTGCATCTGTCAAACAGTAGTCACCATTCCTAAACTTTTAAAACCATCTTTGACATTTCCTCACATGCAGAATATCGTTGCCATAAACTTCCTTAATGTTTCGCGTTGCTTCAGTAGCACTATTCCCTTTTTTGAACTCGTAAAGCATTATATGCCTGGTATGCTCTTCTGATACCGCCATGTTTATGAGGGGTTCACATAAAGCAAAACACACGTCTTCACTGGTCAAAGTCTGTAAAGTATGTAGCAAAACACGATAGCTCTCCTCTTAGATATAACCTTCGGAAAATTTATGCTTAAACCGAGTAGGACTAGTTTAAACTTAATCTATCGTAAAAAACATTACTTATCGGATGACCTGATATATATATTATATACTGTATATATATATATATATATATATATATATATATCTATATATATATACACACGGGGGTAATTCTATTGGGCATGGAGGTGTACAATCCATATTCTTTACCTACTAATAATACAAAAAAAACCGTGGTTTAACGTTGCTTGCTCTAATGCTATCTGCAACAGAAGGAAGTCTTTCAGAAGGTACCGCAGCCATCCAACTCCTGACTTTCTTTCAGCTTATATTTCTGCCAGGATTCGCGCAAAATCTGTGCTTCATCAGTGGAGAATGTGAAAACCTATCTAATTCTAATTCTCTTTTTCTGGCACCAAGCTAAGAACCTCTCCAACAACTTTACTTCCTCTTCTTTCCCGCCTCGTTTCCATTCTGACGGTTCAGTTGCCGTCTCTTCTGATAAAACTAAACTCTTTGCTCAAACTTTCGCCTCCAACTCAACTCTGGACGATTCCGATGCTGTTCCTCTATCTCCTCCTCCCTCTGACATAATTATGTCTGAAATTAGAATATCTTCCAAAAACGTTTTTTATGCTCAATCTGGGCTCAACTCAAGGAAAGCATACGTTCCTGACGGTTTCCCGTCCACTCTTCTTAAAGAACTGTGCTTCAGTGCTGACACCCTGCCTATGCAAACTTTCGACTTTATTTTTCATCTGGTACTTTAACTTCCTGCTGGAAGTTCGCTTTCATTCAGCCTGTCCCAAAAAAAGGGTGACCCCTCTCAACCCTCCAACTATCGTCCAATTGCTTTGATTGTTTGTCTTTATAAAGTTTTTTAATCTATCCTTAATAGGAAGATTCTTAAACACCTCTCTTGTCACAGTCTTATTTCAGATCGTCAGTATTGGTTCTTCATAGGACGCGCTACTGGCGATCTTCTTGCATCTATCTCTGTCTCTTCGTCATTTTCCTTTCGGGATTTCAGTGAAAACTTGACTATTGCGCTAGAGATATTGAAAGCTTTTGATAGAGTGGACCGAATCCTTAATTTTCAAACTGCCCTCCTTCAGTTTCTATCTTTATATTTCTGCCTTCATCTCTGATTTCCTTTTTGGCCAACCTATAGCTACGGTTGTACAGTAGATGGCCACTGTTCTCCTAAAGTTATTAATGGTGGTGTTCCTCAGGGCAATGTCCTGTCACCCACTGTCTCCCCTTTATTTATCAATAATCTTTTAATTCGCACTTCCTGCCCTATCCCCTCCCATGCTGATGATTCAACCCTTCACTTTTCCACCGGCTTCCCAAAGCGTCCCTCTCCACAGCCACTCCAGAGAAAACTTTGTGGCTTTCAATACCTCAAAAACTCAGTTTCTTCATCTGTCTAATCGTCATAATCTTGACCCGGTGGAATCCAAGGCTTTTCGTGTCATCATTTCCACGCCTCTTACTGACTGTCTTCAAACTCTGCTGCAATGTTGCCTCACTCTCTTTACTATCGCTATTATAACGGACACTGCTCTTCTGAACTCTCTAACTGCATGCCTCCTCCTTTAAGGAGGGCACGCAGTACCAGACTTTCGTCACATTCTCATTCCTTTATTGGCCAACTCTCGAACGCAAGGGTTAATCGCTATTTTCAATCTTTCATCTACTCAACCGGTGAACTCTGGAACAATCTTCCTCAATTCATCTTTCCCCTTGTCTGTGATTTCCAATCTTTCAAACACAGAGTGTTCTTGCATCTAGGAAACCCTGTACCTTCATTTTGGCTCTCTTCTTTCTCATTTAGGGGGGTGGGGTCGTCTTTGCGGGCATTTGCCCTTGGCCTCCTTTCTGCATAAAAATACAGCTCTTATAAAAACATGCGCAAATTGGTACGAAAGCGTTCATCGATTCTTCGAGAGGTTACAAGTTTACACTACAGTACTCACTCAGTTATCCATAACTGAGGGGCGGTCCATAATCACGGATAACCAGATTTTACGGTTAACTCAGTATACCTCGCAAGTGGGTGAGTGGTGTAGCCATTGACTGGCTTCCCACCTCGCGCGCCACCACAAGCAGTATTATTCTATTACAGTATAATATACAAATAAATAGTTTGTACTCACCACACGACGTGAAGATACGCGAAGCCACAAGCGGGCATGCATACTCTTTGAAGCGCGGAGACACTGACTGAGGCACTTTGTGGTGGGCTGGTGGGAGGCGAGCCGTGGATGTAAAGACTGCGCCAGATCACAATTAACTTGATGTCATGATCACGAATAAATGCAAAATGGTCACAATAAATATATCACGATTAACTCGATTCACGGTTGAGTGAATCACGGATAACCGTGTGAGCACTGTAATTAAACGAGGATTGTGGTTACGGTAAGCCACTGTTCATCCAAAAGGGCAGATGAAGGTCTGCTTATGAATCTTATTTCAAGTATAAAAGTTTTAGAAAATCGGAAATACTGTATATGCTAGTTTTTTCGGTAAATCTTTATTGTGGCACCATATTAATAATGCTAAAAGTGCTCGCATACCTTTGCAAATACACACAAATATAAAACAAATGTAAACAAATGTAGCCCCTAATTAGCGAAGCCTTACAGATCTTTACAAACCAGAGTCAGTGACATGTCAGCCCCTGTGCACAAACACAGGGTAGATGCCATTTCCTCTTGGTGTCTGCAACTACCCTTCCCGGCCTGTCAATTTATAGTATTCATTCCACTAATTCCTCCCATAGGAGTTCCATCTGCCCCACGAGCCAAGCTAGACCAGATTGTGTATAGCCATCTTATGCTTTTCCACACTCTCCACTTGAATATGATAATTAAAACCCACTCTACAGTAGTAGACAGAGTTTATTTCCACAACAGTTTCGATGCCCACTGGCATCCTCTTCGGGTGGATACAGAAAAACGAATTAACCAAAAACAAGAGGGAAAACAGTCCAGGGACCATTAAGAAATTCGCACCCTGGTTAGATCCAGTTCTCCCGACACTAGGAATGGCATTTTTATTAAAGGGTCCCGCTTATAAGTACATTCGCACAAATTTAAAACTATCTTCTTGTTCTATACATACAGATTCTATTATTTTTTTACATAATTATTACATTTATTATTAAATTTATTACATTTAATATTGCATTATTATTTATTACAAAAATTATAATTTTATTATTACAGTGATTAATTATTATTACACTGTTGTTTATTATACAGAAATTGTAAACCGAAAAACGAATGAAAAAGGCGAGAAGGAAACAATCCAGAGACCATTAACGAATTCGCACCTAGGCTAGACCCCGTTCCCATGATCCCAGAAGGGCATTTTTTTATTTATTAAAGGGTCCCGTTTATAAGTACATTCGCACAAATTAAAACTATCTTCTTGTTCTATACATAGAGATTCTATTATTTTCACGGAATTACTGCATTTATTATTGCATTTACGTTTTTTAACATTTATTATTATTACTTTTACACTAATTATTACATTTATTTTATTACCTTTATTATTACATTTATTGCATTTATACTTATTTCCACATTTATTACTTCCATTATTACATTTACATTTACGTTTATTATTCCATTTACATTTTACCGAAAGAAAAAAAACCGAATGAACCAAAAGCGAGTAAGGAAACAATCCAGAGACCTTTAAGAAATTCACACTTAGGTTAGAACCCGTTCACCCGACGCCGTAAGGGATTTTTTTACCAAGAATCTCATTAAAGGGTCCAACTTATAAGTACCTTCGCACAAATTAAAATTATCTTCTTGTTCTATACATACAGATTCTATTATTTTTCTTTTGACATAATTATTACATTTATAAAGTATCTTACTTGATTCCCAATCTATAGCATGATTATTTTGGCTGGCGTGATAAAAAATGGCATTATTAGTATTACAACTTCTGAAGGCATAGTTGTGTTCTTTAATACGGGTTTCAATATTTCTTCCAGTTTCTCCTACGTATACTAAATCAAAACTTTTACAGGGAATGCTGTAGACACATGCTTCTTCCTGTTTTGCAACGTTATTCCTAACCAATGTACTTTTCACGGTAGACGAATATTTGAACGCCAAAGCAAACTTAAAATCTTTCGTCAACGGTTTTACTCTTTCTAAGCCGGCAATGTAGGGCAAACTCACTTATTGTTTTAGGTTAACTGAAGGTTCCCGAGGGACATAAAAAGATTTTCTGGCTTTAAAATACGCCTTCTGATAAACCACTCAGGATATTTTAAATCCTTAAAAATGTTCCAAATCTTTGAATATTCCGGGTCCAGCAAATGTAGGCTACAAATCCTGAGTGCTCTTAGAAACATGGAAGAAATAATTGAGCTTTTAACCCCTTCATCATGATATGAAAAATAATGAATGCACGAATTACAATGAGTAGGTTTTCTATAGACCGTGATATTGGGCTTTCCGCTTTCGTTAATGACCAAAACATCTAGAAAAGGTAATAAATAAAAAAAAAGCCCTTCTGGGGTCGTGGGAACGGGATCTAGCCTAGGTGCGAATTCCTTAATGGTCTCTGGATTGTTTCCTTCTCGCCTTTTTCATTCGTTTTTCGGTTTACAATTTCTGTATAATAAACAACAGTGTAATAATCAATGTAATAATAAATTTATAATTTCTGTAATAAATAATAATGCAATATTAAATGTAACAAATTTAATAATAAATGTAATAATTATGTAAAAAAATAATAGAATCTGTATGTATAGAACACGAAGATAGTTTTAAATTTGTGCGAATGTACTTATAAGCGGGTCCCTTTAATAAAAATGCCATTCCTAGTGTCGGGAGAACTGGATCTAACCTAGGTGCGAATTTCTTAATGGTCCCTGGACTGTTTTCCTTCTTGTTTTTGGTTCATTCGTTTTTCTGTATCCACCCGAAGAGGATGCCAGTGGGCATCGAAACTGTTGTGGAAATAAACTCTGTCTATTAGAGTGGGTGTTAATTATCATATTTTGACCTTCACGTAGAAAAAAGTGAAGTTTTTTGCATCCACTTGAATATTTTGATCTGTTTTGAGGTCCCGGATAAAAAATTAATTAACTAAATCTTAAAACAGAAACGTCTTCAGGAAGACCTCTTTCCCTTCCTAATTTCATATTTAAAGCTATTCTAAGCTTCATAATATGAGTTCCAGAGATCTCTCGTTGTAACTATTTTGGTCATCCTCAGCTTCTCTCTAACTTCTTTCCTCAAAAGATTGCAGTTATTAATTATTAATTTTTGCCTCTTTTTAAACTTTTCATAGGCCTGCTTCATTGAGTCCGTTAGCTCATCCACCGGGTGGTCTATATCCTCCGTAGAGTCCACAGACCGATTCCAGTTAAATAGGACAATTTCCTCCCCAAGTCAGATAACATACGTGTCCAGTTTGCTTTTGTCACATCCCTCTTTAGTCCTTCCACAAGGCAGAACTCCCCATTAGTGAAGACTGACTATACAGGAATGATCAGATAAAGAGGGATGGTCACATACATGCCAGCCCTCACTAGCTTCTAAGTTGGCCTATGTCAAATCAAGGACCTCATCACAGATAGCAATCCTTGAGGTTGCTTTTGCCCATTGTTCCAAAGGAGCGTGCCATTTTACACCAAACTCTCGGGGAGTGACTCTCCCTTGGCACTGATGTTAGAGCTATTCCAAATCGTACTGTGCGTGTTAGCGTCACATCCAGAGATTAGCTGCAATTTTTCCCTTCTAAAATAATTGATTAAATTAAGAACCCAAAGGAGGGAGAGCCCGGTCATCGTGTCTCATGAAAACGGTTGCAAAGACTACTCTAGTTTAGTCTCCAAAAACACTCTCAACAATTTCTGCCACAAAATCCCCATTATAGAAGTCAGGCAGCATCTCTGTCTTCATGTTTTGGAGAGAGACACAACCCGGGATACGCCCAGTGATTCCATTACTGTGTAGTCTTGGTTCATGAGCCAAGACAACAAATGTCTTTATGCAGGAAGGAGGGGCCAATGGCCAACGCCCGCAAAAGTGCCCCCACCCACATAGAAGAAGAAGAGAGCCAAAATCAAGGTTTAGGGTTTCCGAGATGCCTAGAGACTGCGTTTGAAAGATTGAAGGTCATAGGCAGGGGAAAAGATGGATTGAGGAAGATTGTTCCAGAGTTCACCGGTTGAGTAGATGAAAGACTGGAAATACCGATTAACCATTGCGTTAAAGAGTTGGACACAAAAGGAATAAGAAAGTGTAGAAAGTCTGGTGCTGCGTGCTCTCCGTAAAGGAGGAGGCATGAAGTTAGAGAATTCAGAAGAGCAATGTTCGTTATAATAGTGACAGTAAAGAGAGAGTGAGGCAACATTGCGGCGAAGAGAGAGGGATTGAAAACAGTCAGTAAGAGGCGGGAAATTGATGAGACGAAAAGCCTTTGATTCCTCTGGGTCAAGTGCGACTGTGTGGGTTGAGCCACCCCATACATGTGAAATATACTCCATACAGGGAATAACAAGGCCCCTGTACAAAGACAGCAACTGAGCAGGGGTGAAGAAACTGCGAACCGGTACAGCACGCCTAACCCCTTGGAAGCTGTTTTGGAAAGAGATTATATGTGATCTTTCCAGGAGGGATCAAGAGAAAAGGAAACGCCAAGAATGTTAAGAAAAGAGAAATGATTGAGTTGTGTGTTGTTGAAGGTAAGGGAATAGTCGTGTGGAAGATTGAGACGAGTAGACAGATGGAGGAACTGAGTTTTGAAGCATTAAAAGCCACAAGGTTTTCTCTGTCTCAATCAGAGAGAGCAGAAAGATCAGAGGTCAGGTGCGCCATAGCCGTACTTAGCGAATCATGGAGTGACTGTTGAGAAGGACGTTGGGGAAGCTGGTGAAGAAGTGAAGAGTAGAATCGTCGCCATAGGAGTGAATAGGGCAGGAGGTGCGAATTAAAAGATCAATAATACGCAAAAGGAAAAGAGTGGGTAACAGAAAAGAACCCTGAGGAACACCACTGATGGTACCTTTAGGAGAAGAACAATGGTCATCTACAACCACAGCTATAGATCGGCCAGAAAGGAAATTCGAGATGAAGACAGATAGAAGGATAGAACCGAAGGAGAGCAGTTTGGAAATTAAAGATTTGTGCCAGACTCTACCAGAAGCATTTGATATGTCTAGCGCAATAGCAAAAGTTTCACCGAAATCCCAAAAGAAGGATAATCAAGAATCAGAGAGATATCGCCAATAGAGCGTCCCTTGCGGAACCCATACTGACCATCTGAAAGAAGATTGTGAGAAGAGAAGTGTTTAAGAATCTTCCTATTAATGATAGATTCAGAAACTTTAAAAAGGCAAGAAATCAAAGCAATTGGACGATAGTTGGAGTGTTCAGACCGGTCACCCTTCTTTGGGACAGGCTGAATGAAAGCATATTTCCTGCATGAAGGAAAAGTACCAGACAAAAGACAAAGACGAAAGAATTTGCCTAGGCAAGGTGTCAGCACTGAAGCACAATTCTTAAGAACAACAGGAGGAACACCATCAGGACCGTACGCCTTCCTACAGTTGAGCCCAGAGAGGGCAGAAAGAACATCTTTGGAAGGGATTCTAATTTCAGACGTAATTTAGTCAGAGGGAGGAGCGAAGAGTTTAGCTTTGTCAGGAGAAATAGCAACTGAACCGTTAGAATAGAAAAGAGGAGGGAAAGAAGAAGTAAAGTTGTTGGAGAGGTTCTTAGCTAGATGCCAGAAAGAGCGAGAAGAATTAGAATTGGATAGGTTTTCACATTTTTGTCGGATGAAGGAATTTTTGACGATTCGAAAAACAGATTTTGCACGATTCAGGACAGAAATATAAGCTGAGAGAGAGAGTCAGGAGTTGGATGGCGACATAACCTTCTGAACGCCTCTCTGTTGCTGATATCATTAGAACAAGTAAAATTGCATTAGTGGTATGAATAGAATCACCTCCGTGATGCGCTCACCACACTCGGAAGGGCCCCGGCCATGGAAACAGTAATAATTGCATAGGCAATCAAAGCAGTACTGCCTAAGACCCTCCCTATGAGCAGCGCCAAAGTGCAAAAGGCAACTCCTCTTGGGAGGATCCAGAGGCCGAATTGGAGCCATATGGCAGGAAACAGACATAAGATTGTGGTCGGAGTAGCCCAACGGAGAAAAAAGTTTCACAGAGTAAGAAGATAAGTGGTGAGAATTAAATTCAGAATGTTGTACTTATCTCCAAGAAGATCGGGGATACGATTTGGATGCTGTACAATCTGCTCTAGGTCATTCAGGATAGAGAAGTTGTAAGTTAGCTCACCAGGGATGTCAGTGAAATGGGAGGAAAGCCAAAGGTGGCGGTGAACATTGAAATCTCCTAAAATGGAGATTTCAGTGAAATGAGAGTGGGATAGAATGCATTCCACTTTGGAAGTGAGGTAGTCAAAGAAGTTTGGATAGTCAGTAGAATTAGGAAAAAGTAAACAGCACAGATGTATTTAGTTTGAGATTGGCATGTAAGCCGTAGCCAGAGGGTATAGAATTTGGAAGATTCGAGTTCGAGAATACGAGAACAAGTTAAGTCATTACGTACATATACGCAACATCCCCCTTTGGAGTGAAATTGAGCACAGAGAAAGTAAGAGGCTAAAGAAAAGTGGTTGCTGTCAGTCGTCTTAGGCACCCGAGTTTCAGTGAGGAAAAGAATGAGGTTTAGAGGAGGAAAGGCGGTGTTCAACAGATTGGGAATTTGAGGAAAGGCAACGAATGTTGTAGAAATTAATGAAAAGTGAATCAGGCAGAGGCCCAGAACATCTTTAATGGGCGGTAGCAGGTCCAGTCCCGCTACCCGGATATCTGTTTCCGCTATTGGCAGCGGGGTAGCCAGAAGTAGTGACATTTATTGTCCCCTCCCAAAAGGACTCCGAGGTTCTTATAGTTGTTGCCATTTTTTTTTTTTTTGAAAAGATTATGTAGTGTGTAAGATACATGTATATTAGGGTGGTCCAAGATAGTATAGTTAAACTTCAAACTTTAAAATGTCAATCTCCTCAAGGCTGCTCTTGTTACATTATGCAATAGTAACACTCACACAAAAGTTTGAGCAAATTGGAGCAGATTTAGAGGTCGCTACAAATTGAACATTTTTCATACAAGAATTATATTGGTTTGGGTTATTCTTTGTGTATGTGTATAAGTATGTGTGCATATGTGTGAGTATGTGTGTGTAATGTATATATATATATATATATATATATATAGGTTACGAGAGATAGCTGCAAAGGATACACAATATACAAAATTATACATGTACAAAACCCACATATTAATTCGTCTTGAGTTGAGTGACTGAATATAACAAGGGGACATGAAAATGTGGACCGCATCGCAATCGTTTTTTCAGGAAGAGAAGATAAACTACTTGGTGTTCGACTCATTCCTCACGGAACGGGAAAAGCACAAGCTGATGTGTGCTTCAGGATGTTGGATGAGTGGGGCTTGAGAAACCAGTTGCAGGGGCTTGTATTTGATACAACAGCATCATATACTGGGCTGATGTCTGGATCTTGTACCCTGATAGCAGATGTAGGTCGCTCTCTGACGTGGATAGCATGTCGTCATTATGTGTTGTATGAAGTCGTTTTGGCTAACGTATTTTCTAGTATTCTTGAACCTTCGAAAGGACCACAAGTCTCATTGTTTAAGCGAGTCATGGCACAATGGCCAGTTATCAATAAAGAAAACAGCAGCTTCTCAAAATATGACTACAGTGAATTCCTCCATCTTTCTCTAATTTTCTGGGAGGAAGTTTGCCTAAGAAGTACAACATCAGAGCTCCAGGAGCTCTTAATCGGGCTCGCTGGATGGCAAAAACTATCTATGCTTTGAAGATCTTTCTTTTCCAGAAGCAAATGAAACTTACTGCTCATGAAAAAAAATGGTCTGAAAATTTTTTGTCTCTTTGTAGCACTTATTTATAGTAAATATTGGCATGAAGCACTCTTGGCAGTGAGGGCTCCTGGAAACGACCTAGCTTTTCTAACAGGATTTTGGCTGAAATTTCACTCAGGGCATTTTAAGAGACATCTCTGGTACTTCTCGGAAGAGCTGATTGGACTGTCACTTTTGACGATGGGTTGAACAGCAGAGTAAAAGAAAATATGATTAAAAAATGATCTCATCCTGCAAAAGCGAAAGGTCTGAAGCGCCTCGATTCAAAGCTGTTCAAAACAGCAAATCCACTGGAAACTTACGTCAGCGAGAAGACGGCTCAACTCTTCGATGTACTGGATAAAAACGGAAAGAAGATTGCTCAAGAGTTTCTTTCGAAACCACCAAGTGATTGGCTAAGTAACGACAACAACGAGTTGTTGAAAAAAAGAGTATTGAAGATAAAGATTGTCAATGGCTCTGCAGAGAGAGCGATTGCTCTTATTCAACAGTACAATACAACACTCACCAAAGATGAGTAGCAAAAACAATTTCTTCTCCGCATTGTTGAGACCCATCGACGAACGTTTCCTACCCCCTCTAAAGCGTCTTTACAAGAATTAAAAGTCATTTACATGTTCTTTTGTCAAATTTCTTTATTTTATTCATTTAGGAGAAAATTATTCATTTTGTAGCGACCTCTAAATATAGTCGGAATGAGCTCATTTTTTGTAGCTATAATGCTTTTATGATTTCAAACAAGGGCAGCCTTGAGGAAGTACGAAAATTAAACTTTTATTGTTTGGACCGCCCTAATGTATAGGTAGTGTGGAAAAGGGAGAGAAGTGTGTGTTTGGGAGTATGCTGGACTTCTTACAGGGTAGATGAGACACGGTAAAAGATCAGCTAAGGAGGACAGTGACAGGAGAAACGGGAGTTCCAGCACTACCTATCTTCTGTCTAACGTCCCCCGGGGAGTACTTTCCTGGTTAAATGGTGCCTTCAGTCTCCTGCATGTTGCCTTACTCCCTACTTAAGTTGTATAAAGCTGTTATGCAGTAATGTGGGTTAATTTGCCAGCAATGAATATTATTCATTGTGGGTAAAAAAATGGTTCCTTCGGGTCCAGTTTCGGGCCTTGATTCTATATTCCCCTCGGATCATTAGGATCAAAACGTGTTCTTGGAACCGAGCTTCCCTTCTCGCTGAATCCTTCGAAAGAATAAATCTTCTCACGGAAGATTGGGGATGTGGAGTTCGGAGTGATGTTTGACCTAATTTTCTTCTTATAAACAGTCATTGTCACAAAACAGAAGCAAATAGAAGCCGTTCCTTGTTCTGAATTCAGACTGAATCCTCTGAAGTTTCCCTGTCCAAACAGTTTAGAACCCATGCCATGGCAAAGGGTGTTTAAGGTGGCTTTGTCAGAGTCCCCTGCGAAATCCATGCACCACATGGAACTAAAAGTTCGAGGATGGAACAGCCTCCTGAGCCTGTTAGGCCCAGGTTCTGGTTCCTCTGCTATTCAGCGGCCTGACACAATGGCCTCCTCAGTCCTCCTTTAACACTCATAACGACTCTTGCTCCTTCTAATTTGTTACCAGAGGGGAAGGGGCATAGGCATCCCACATGCACGTTTTCCGACCAAAAAAGAAGCCGCCACCCATCCCGGGTGTTCCCCTTTCTTTAAATGAAATATATGTTCTAGAAAATCCCTTCCTCTCTGTGACAGAAAAGTTTCGCATGTCCTGCATCAGGTGATTCGTCTCCAGTCTTCAGTTTCCTGTTGGTCTTCAAACCAGGTACAGCGCCCCCACTCCTTCGTTCATGATAGTGCCCGTTCGCCGCTCTCTTACAGTTTCAACTTAAATTTGAGCAAACCCTAATCGGGTAATTTGCAACATGCAAACGTTGATTCATTTATTTAATTTGTTACTACATTGTCGTTAAATATTTTAACTTAGTACGGTACTGTAATTAAATAAAGAGAGAAAAGAAACGAATAATCCGTCTCTTTCTTCTCGAGCTTCACCCCCACCCCCCCAACACACACACCCTCACCAGAAAATTTCTATAGTTTAGAAGCTCTGCTGCCAAAACTAACGCAGTTTTTAGATAATGTAATAGACCAATATATGAAGCTGCAGTGCACTTTCAGTTCTCTTATCTTTAATAGTTTGTATTTAATCTTACATTTATGAAATTTGTGAGCTTTTATTCTCTTGATGCAGGTGGAATTCACTTAGATATCCATATGTATGAAAAAAATCTCCCTTTTTTTAACATATTTTACACAGATTAGTTGTCTAACATTATTTAAACTCTGAGAACTAAGCATGTAGTTTGTTTTCCCATTGAAAATACTCGACATTTTAGAAATTAATAACGGCCCCCAGGAAAGAAATTCCTATAAAGAAACGCACTGAATTAATGGTTCTGCATCGTCTTGGGCTATCCTAAAGAGACATTGCATGCACCATTGCCGTTCCTCAGAATGGAATGTCTAAAATCATTAAAAGACACGAGGAGGTAGGCTCAGTAAAGAACAAGAAGGGCCGAGGAAGAAAGGGAAAGACGACAGTAAGAGAAGATAGATAATTGGTTAGAAAGTAAAAAATATAGATTCCTAACAGCATCTCAACTAGCAGCTGAACACAATTCAACGTCAGGAAATAGCATCTCATGTTCAACTGTTCATAGGCGACTAAGAGAGAGGGGGTTGAGTGGCCATGTAACTATTAGAAACCTTATCTGAGGCATAACAATAAACAAAAGTGATTGAAATGTGCAAGAGAACACCAAAACTTTACGTTAGAAGACTGGAAACAAGTACTCTGGATGGACGAGAGCAAGTTTGAAATATTTGGCAGTAGGAGAAGACAATATGTGAGAAGAAGAGCTGGAGATAGATTCAAAGAGATCTGCATGGTGCCTTCAGTCAAGCATAGTGGTGGCAGTGTAAAGATATGTGGCTGTTTTACTAGTGATGGGACTGGGGATCTAGCGAAAACTTGAGAAAACTCAAAAAAGAGAGGTACTATCGCATCGTACAACATAGTTTGATTGGAAATAACTTCATTTTCCAGGAAGATAATGACTCCAAATATATAACACTAAATACCAAAGATATTTGAACAGCAAAAGTGAAGATGGAGTATTAAGGATAATGAATTAGCCTCCTCAATTCCCAGATCTAAACCCGATTAAGATTATGCGGGATGGACTTCACGGAAAGGTAAAATCGCGAGGTCCAACTAACTACATTCAACTTTGAGAATATCTAAAAGAAGAGTTGAAAAATTGGACATCAGAATATTTGGAAAATTTGTTGAAACGAATACCCAAAATATACCAAAATGTGATAGAGCAGAAAGGAGAATTTTTGATAAAATGTTAGCATCATAGCAAGTTATTATAGTATTATAGAGCAAAACCGTAATTTCCATTAAAATGTGAATCCTACAAACACTTACTGTTTATTTTTATTAAGGACAGTAAATTTAACTAATACCACCATAGTTTTATTTTTCCTGTTGACACAATAATTTTGACCGTCAGTGTATATATATATATATATATATATATATATATATATATATATATATATATATATATATATATATATATTAAGGTGGGTTGATTTTTCCGCATTTTTTTAGATATCGACTTTGGACTAGTCGAGATAGTCAGGGCTTAATATGATAATAACTGACAAAAGATTTCACATCCCTAGCTTTAACTGTTTTTTGAGGAAACCGTTTCAAAAATCGTCAAAAAATATTACCGAAAAATACCGCATTTTCGCAATTTTCGGCCGAAAAAATCATGCTATTTTCATAAAAAAATCCTGAAAAAAGTTAATTTTATTGAAAAAAAGTAAAAAAAACATGTACAGAGTAAAATAGACACATTTAGATCCCAAGAGCATCATAATTTTCACTGTAAGAACCCTTAGAAGCAAAGGAAGGCCTCATCTGGCGGCTTAGGGCTTTGGCCAGAATGTGTTTGTGCCTTGATTCGAGTCCATAAACAGTATGGGAAGCTTCAGATGTCAGCTTCACGGCCCTTTCAATACTCTGAGAATGTGAAGGCAGATCAGGCAGCTCCAGCTTGGTGCCATTCAGCAATGCTTCTTGAAGCTCCTGGTCAGAAAAGTCTTCTGTGAGAGCCACAGATGCCACTTTGAGAAAGGTTGATTAGTTCTGACCAGTGGGTAGCTTCAATGTTGATGGCTGTGATCTTCTTCAGCCTCTTCTTGGGTGGCTTCCCACTTCTGAAAGAATAATAATTAATTTATTTTTTATTCCAGTTTAAGATTTAATCCTTATTAGTCTCAGAATTGCTGATTTAATTTAACTTAAATTAAAAAAAAAACACCCGAGTTCTATAAATCCCCACAATCAAATTTTTTTTCAGAAAGAAGGTAAGATTATTTCCATTATCAGAGGGGAGGGGGGGAATTGGGATAAGAAAATGTGAAAAAAAATTCGATTATGGGGATTTATAGAACTCGGGCCTTTTTTTTATTAAATAAATCCCCATAATCAAATTTTTTTTTTCACATTTTTTTAAATTAATAAATGCTTACCTGATAGACAGAATTTTCTTGACAGCAGCTTCTCTCACTTCCAAGTCATCAGACTTCATCATGGAGTACAGCACATTTTCGGGCAGCAAGGCAAAAGCATTGTACTTCAGGTTCTTGAAAGAACACCCTGGATTTCTTCAGACTGCTGATTGATCCTCTGGATCATGTTGAAGATGTACAGCTGCTGATTGTGGAACTTGCTGTCCCTTTTGATCTCAAACCAACTGACTGCATACACTTCCACAATGTACTTGATGGCCTGGTAAAGCTTATCCTGTAGTTCTGGAGGGTAAGCACCTCTGGTCCACAGACACATCAATCTAATTGCCAAAGTCAACCATCTTGTATGGTTTAATGGTCCAATTTTCCAGGCAGCAAATCTTGGGTTGATTTTGCTTCTTGAAATTCCAAGCACATACTCCAAAAGAAGCCTCTGGTCGCTACTGAGATCATTCAGTGTCTCCTCAGCAAATTTCATGTCATCCAGGGGGCCACTGAGTTTGGTGAATTCCACTTGTGGCAGATCTTGTTAGTCAATTTCACAGAGTTTTCCCAGCGGTCCAGTGAAAGCAGTGGGACTTTTGGTACTGCCATCAAGATGCTTGAAAACAGCTCTGAAAGGAAGCTCATTCTGATGGAGTGAACAGCCAATGGTGTGCAATTTCCGCTCAATTTTATTTTCCAGAGCTGTTAAAAGGCCTCCCTCCCAGCCAGTGTTTGTATTTGTGTTGTCAAGGAGGACAGCTTTCAGGGTATGAACACTGTTAAACTCCTCCAAGATACTAGCAACTTCTTCACCAAGAAGAACTCCAGTCGCACCTTTAATTGGGGTGACTCTGTGAGTAAGATATGTTCCACTTTCAGTTCCCGGCTCCTTTGTGAAAGTCAAATGGTGCTCTTGTCCCTTTCCTTTCTTCAGCTTAGTCTCCCCATTTTCATCCTTAACTTCTCTGTACAGCAAAGTGTCCTTGTCAACTTTCCCATCAACCCCAATACATACTAACTTTTCCAGACCTTCATTGTGCTTTTCATCACTTTTCACTTTCATTCTAGCTTTTTCCCTGTCCATTTTCGATTTATCAACTATTATCTGTTTCACATCAAGGCCAGGCTTAAGCAGGTCCATAGCTTGTAAGTCCAGGAGGAAGGTATTAGCAAGACTTGCCCCAAGATTGGAAGAAACATCACCCCTGATCAGTTCCATGGCATATCTGGGGGTTTTCAAAAAGCTGTAACCTACACTTGGGTGCCTCCTTGGCTTGAACTCTTCAGCTTCACTACCAGATGGCTGAAATGAAAATAAAAAAATAAATTACTAAAGCGAAAATGGGGGAAAATAGGGGAAAAAGTAGGGAAAAATATGGTTAAAAATCGACGAAAATGGGCGGAAATAAGAATAAATTACTTAAATGAAAATGGGGGGAAAAAGTGGGAAAATAAGGGGAAAAAAATGGGTAAAAATTCAGGTAAAAAGTTGACGAAAATGGGCGAAAAAAAGAATAAATTACTAAAGCGAAAATTGGGGAAAAAAGGGGGGAAATAGGGACAAAAAGTAGGGATAAATTTGGGTAAAAATGGGATAAGATATAAGAAAAAAATATTTTACCTCTCCTGATTCTCATGAGCTGGATTCAAAAGAAATATCTTGTGAAGGTGTGGAGGCAAAAGTGGCCAAATCCATTTCCTACTGCTGTTGAATCTGGCTCTGTAATCTTTCTGCTTCAGCTGCAGCCCTCTGATCTCTCTTCACAGCAGCTTTATCCACAGATCCCAGCTGGAAAGAGCCCTTGGGTCCTATTTTGGCCCTCTGATCTCTCAAGTATTCCCTCTCCTCTATTGGAACCTGAAATATTAAAGTATATTAAATAGCGGATCTAAAATAAGAGATAAAATCCTGAAAAAAAATTGATTATTAATTTCTATTACCAGGTGGGGGGGGAAGGAAGATTACAGGATGAAAATGCGGATATTTTTAAATTACAAGCATTGAATTTCCTTCCATTTAAAAGGCACCTAATCGCACTAAGTTAGGCCAGTTAAAAGTTAAAAAAATAATAGCATTACCTTCTTACTGGGAGAACAAGTGCAGATTATGTGCTGTGTTTGACAATTTTCTTTCTTGCACTTCACAGCATTGTCATCACAGGGACGAACAGGTAGCTTATAGGTGCAAGCAGAAATGTCAAAAAGTTTATCCATCCCTTCCTCCAGATTCTGCTCCTGGACTGTAGAAAGAGATTTCCTGTTTATCTCTTTTGCTTTCTTGAAGCACACTTTATCCACCAATTTCACTACATAATATTCCCCATACAGGGGCAGCCGCGGGTTCACTGCCTGCCAGACCTCAATCACATCCTTCGCTATCATTTTAGCAATATCATAGTCTTTCAAGTCCGGGTGGCTGTTTTGGAGGAAATAACTGTACTGAATAACTTGGCGGATGGTAGGAGGATCTGTTTTATCCAAAGGGAAAGGCTGGCCACTGAATTTTTTGGCACTATCACTTCGAGTTAACACTGCAGACTTCCGTTTTTTACCCATTTTTATGAAATATCTGAAAATAAACACAATTAAATGAACGCATCATAAAATAACGTAATTTAATACACATTTTATAGGTAAATATCATTAAAATATACAAAATAATACACTAATAAACATCTATAATGCATTTACAATAAGTTTCAAACATCGTTTTGTTAAAAAAGCCGAATTTTAATTGATTATTTTGATGAAATAAGGTCCAATATTTTGTTTGTTTACATTGCGCGAATGCCGCGCGCGCGATTTTACGCGTAAAATTCGGCAATTTTACAACTTAAAAATAATTAACAATCCTCAAAAAATACAATCATTTTCACAAATATGAGTTGGTGCAACGTTTTTTATACATTAATACCTTACTATCTAGACTAGTCCAAGATCACAGTTCCAAAATCAACCTACCTTAATGTGTGTATATATATATATATATATATATATATATATATATATATATATATATATATTCTTAAATAATTGTACAGGAGTAATCTATATACACATTTATACTATTATTCTATATTTTTTATAAAGAAAATTCCGCGAAATCAAAGTAAATGCAAAGAAGAGGAACCACGAAAGCAAACAAGCAAGCAAACAAAGAATGTCGAACTAGTTATTGCAGAAAAAGCACGAAGGCAAACAGGCAAGCAAACAACTCTTTATATTGTACATTAATCCAATAAAAGCCATTGAATAGAAAACAAATGACAGAAAATAAATATACAAGCATAATAATAATACACACTTTAAACAATATATATATATATATATATATATATATATATATATACCAACTAAATATGTTCAAATGATACGTGTATTATTTTGCAACACGAATAAAATAAAATTTTAGTGATGGAAACCGTACCATGTTTCAGATTTTTCGTCCAAACTGTAAGTCTAAGGTGGTTCTAAAGCATTGCTACTTGATATCTTGTACTGTAGAACGGTTGCCTTTAGCAGATAAAACCATATGTCAGTAGAGTGTTTTACTCTACAACCAAACCGAAAGTGTCTATTTACTTTTGTCAAACCTCTTGTAACCGAAAGTGAAAGCAAGCAAGCAAGCAAACAACTCTTTATATTGTACATTAATCCAATAACAGACATTGAATGAAAAAACAAATGACATAGAAAATAAATATACAAGCATATATAATAATACACACTTTAAACACAAAAAATTGACATTAAACATTGCAAAAATTCTATGAGAATAATATTTAGTTTTCGCCTTATTATTTTGAACGAGAAGGAACGGTACAGAAACGTATAAGAGAGGCAGCTGAATCGCCTAATGCACTCTAAAGCCACAAAAGTGGTCACATCAGAACGCGGATAACCGACGTTCTGACTAACCACCGCATCCTCTCTCTCCTTTCTCGTCTCAACATAAGAAATAAACACTTTAAACATAAATCTCTCTCTCTCTCTCTCTCTCTCTCTCTCTCTCTCTCTCTCTCTCTCTGTATATGTTATACAGGCACCTTACACATTACACAATTTTTTGAAAACTGAAAAAATAAAAGCATAATTTTAAATTTTTTCTGGACCTTAATTTCGGCTTCTTTTTTTTCTATGAGGGTGGACACTTTTGCGGGCGTTCTGCTTTGGCCCCTCTTTTCTGCATGTATATATACATATACCTTTCAACCTTTCAAATGTTTCGTGCGATGATTCCTCATTTCACGAAGGTCAAGCTAGTCGCCCCTACTCTCGAGTTGGCCTGATGAAGTAATGAGTTGACTTCTTGTACTCTCCACCTCACATAGCCAGGTACACCCTGCTCATCGGGGATTGTTCTGTGCCAGGCGTCTAATCTTCTTTTGTATTCCATGGATTTTAGGTCCTCCCTTTTTCCGTACCGTAACAGTTGAAATTTCTCAGTGTTAAACTTCATATTGTTGTCTTCCGCCCACTTGTAGATTTGGTTCATGTCTGTTTGTAGAGATCCTATATCCTCTAGGTTGTTATTTTTCTACTGATCTTTGTGTCATCGGAAAAGGATGTTACTGTGCTGTCTCTGGTAACGTCCTCATCTATGTCAGTTAGCATGATTATGAACATTCTCCAAATATTTTAATGAGATGAGATGTAAACGACACTGGCCTATAGTTTTTAGCCTCGGATCGATCTCCTCCTTTATATAGTGGGACTATGCTCGCGCTCTTCAGGATGCCCGGTATTTCTCCCGTGTCTAGTGATTGTCTTCATAGCCAATAACTATTATATTATTGCAGAATAAAAATGCAATAGTGGCCATAAAATAAATGAAATTTAAAGAACTGGCAGCACTTACCTAAATCGTAAGGTATATCTGGTTTTCCGCTAACGGTACAGATCTGTACCAGAGATGTTTATGTCGTAATAATTCCCTGTTTTTCATGAAACTTTAGCATAACTCCGAGTACAACCTTCCCAGCACTGACAAGTTGTTCAACATCTGTTAGTATAAAATAGCGCCAAAACGGAAATCAAAACATGTGTGAAACTGCGGATAAAAGGATAAGTTTTTGATAATTACTAATAACATTTAAAACTATTTTTTTCTAATTTTTTCCTGTGAATATTTAGTGTATATAATGTATTTACACAAATTGAAAAGATATTTTCGGTAAGAAAAATATCTACCGAGTAACAATCAAATTAATTTGGTGTAGCATTTCTGCTCTCTCTCTCTCTCTCTCTCTCTCTCTCTCTCTCTCTCTCTATATATATATATATATATATATATATATATATATATATATTAGGGTGGCCCTTATTTTTCGAAATTGCAAATTTCACCGTCTCACCCCCTCAATATATTCCATTTGACAAAAAAACAAAATGTGCAAAATCTCAAGTAATTATAAATATTCTTATTTGTCCCGCGCAAGGACTCAAATTTAGTTAATTATTGAAACATAAATACACGAATTTTTTGTTAGCGTTCCATTATAAGGGCAAATAACAGCAGTTAAAGAACAGCATAAACTAAAATAGACATTGACTACTGATTAAGTAGAAACTTAATTGAACTAAACATTTTAGGATTGAAAGCCTAGTAAATTTGGCCTAGTAGGGATGGATGCTTATGAGGCCCCCCCTAAATATTAATTGATTTTATAAAACTTCTTTGGTACACGTTTTATATTAATAGGAAAAAATGCGGGGTTGAGACTCCCAAATTTTGGTTGATTGGGTGGTTCTTATACATATACATATCTTAAGAATATTTATAATTACTTGAGATTTTGCACATTTTGTTTTTTTGTCAAATGGAATATACTGAGGGGGTGAGACGGTGAAATTTGCAATTTTGAAAAATAAGGACCACCCTATAATATTAGATGTGGATCTTTTCGGTTTGGCGGACTGCTACAGATTTTTACGAAACTTAGCAAATTAATCATTTACCAATTTTATCTTAAGGAACTGCCTAATTCCTAACGTAACTTAACTGAACTTAACCTAACTTACATTTCTTTAGGATGAATTTCACACTTAAACACATGAAATGAATGAATGATGCAAACCCACGACGAAAAAGAAGAAATGATTCCAAGTCCTTTCGTGTATTCAGCAGTACACCTCGTCAGGGAATGGAGAAAGCGAGATGACGAAAATATATACATATGTACAACGGAACTGAAAACTAAAAAAGATTAGCACATGATTATAAAGCATTGATTAAAGGCAAAATACATTTTAACAAGATATTGTTAATTTTATACTTTCCATTTTCTGTTCCTACTACTAATGGGAAAACAACATTGGTTCAACTTTACTTGTTCTAATGCTCGCAGCAACAGAGAGTACCGTCGCCATCCATCGCCTGGCTCATATTTATGTCCGGAATCGTGCAAAATCTGTTCTTCGAGAGCCAAAAAATTCCTTCATACGCCATGCGTGGTGGTGCTTCCAGGCTTTGTCAAAAATAAAGGAGATAGTCCCGAACTTACATACCTCTAACAAAAGCCTTCCATTCCAGCCTACTTTCTTTATTCAGGAAGGAAGGGCCAGGGGCGAATGTCAGCAAAAAAAACCCCTCTCATTGAGGAAGAAGGTAGCCAAAATCAAGGTCCAGGGTTTTCGAGATGCCTCAATTAGGGCGGAGCGTTTTTACACTTTTTTTCGATTTTCGTTTTGTAATAGCACGGAAAAGTGGCTTTTCCACGTCGAAAGTGAGTGTGTAAAATCTCAGAGCTCTGCAATAATATCTTCTGCCTCCGCACGCGCGTTGAAAATCCAAAAAAATGCGCCAAAATAGCATTTTTTCAATATTTTCTTATAGTTTTAATTTTCATCCTACCTTCTTGTAATAGCGAGGAGAAGCATCCTAAAGGTTTATTTTAGACTAGTTTTAAATATTTTTGTCCTGCGATAATATCTTCTGCCACCGCAAACGTTCCAAAATACGGAAAAATCTGCATAAATCACGTATTTTGCATATTCAGCCTATACGCTAATAAATTCACTTTATACGTCATGTAGTGCTCCCACATCGTTCTAGAAGCTTCCCCACAGTCTCATATGGTGTGTTGCTCGTCATTGCCATATACGGCAAAGAGTCAGTGAGTGATGACTGATGAGTTATGACTCACAACACTCTACCAGGCCTTCTTGCTCTCACTTCCCCGCAGTGTTGTGCTAGCTACGTTTCGGGTAAGATGTGGTTTGTGTTGCTTTTGCTGTTAATACATCTTTGGAACACGACAACACGCATATGTGGACATATACTGCATATTTTAGTGCATAATAATGCGTTGGTGTAATATACAAAACTTCTGCAGAATGCAAGAATATTTTACGTTTTAGGAGTAATTTCTTAATTTTTATATTAATTACTGTTTTTCGCAATGTCAGTACCAGCTCAAGCAACAAGAACTTCTTCAAGTTGCCCTATATTTGGGCGTCCCCCTGACGCAAAAGGGGACACAAACTACACTAGGTCAAAGTTGGGGAAGTAAACTACACTAGGATCTTTAGGAGACATTTTTTTAAATGAATCCATCAAATAAAATGTTAAAACTAAAGAAAATATTACGACTTAACCTAACCAATATTGACGATTGGTTAGGTTACGTCGTAATATTTTCGTTAGTTTTAACGTTTTATTTGATTAGGTACTGTATATGCGGACAAAGTTGGGGAACGCAAACTACACTAGGATAATGTAAGGGAACGTAAACTATACTAGGGTAATGTAAGGGAATGTAAACTACACTAGGCACCACAGGGGGACGTAAACTACACTTGCTCCCGAATATTTACATAGATATTATGAATTTGTAGAAATGGAGTGATTTAAGCAACGCTGAAGAAAATTTATATTGCAAACGTTTCAGAAGCGAAAGGTATGAATTGTATTTACAAGAAAACTATCAAGAGGAACTTTTTTCCACACCTTTTGTTTCTTGCTCTTTTATTTAAAATATAATGTTTTTCTCAGACACCCTCTCTTCAGTTTAATATAATATCTTAATAATTATTATGTTAGAAAATTTTAGATTACACACAAGCAGTAAAATATTAAGACCAGATAATGTATTTGTGATTATTTTTTATCCATTGCTACGTCAAAGGTCGTATGATAGGAGGGATCTACATACTGTACAACGCAATCTGCATTTAGAACCGAGGATAGCTACAGAATCGGAAAACAAAACAGTACATTAGTATCCCATTCGACCACTTACCAGACCCAATATCGCTTCACTTTGCTGATCTCACTGAAAGCGGTTTGAAGACGTGGGTAAGCCATTTATGTTTCCCAATTTAAAATATACTGATATATTTATCATATAATTCATTCCAGTAGCATTAAAACAAAATTTAAAGAACGGTCTACATAAAGATCGTTTAGAATGCGCTCAAAAGTAATGGAATGAAACAGATGGAATACCAAGTAATATTTAATATTTTGTATATCCTCAAACTACTTCTATGACATCGCTGAGACGTCTGTGCATAGATGTTATGAGACTTTTAAATAATTTGGAATTCTTCGCAGACTTTCCCATACATCAGTAGTGTGCCTCCAAAAAGATTAACTTCACTACGCAGAACTCTCTCCAAACATTCCTGATACATACGAGGGTAATTCAATAAGTATCCGCACTTTTTATTTTCACAATTTTATTTTCACATCTAATAGATTATAAACACATCACTTCTCAACATAGTCTCCCTGTTTCTCAATACACTTAGTCCAGCGATCTACAAGCTTCCTAATGCCATCACAAAAGAATGTTTTTGGCTGTGTGCGTAGCCAGTCATGCACCGCCTCCTTCAGTTCATCATCGCCTTGTAATCGCTGACCTCTCAAAACGTCTTTTAGTGGTCCAAACAGGTAAAAATCCGAAGGTGCCAGGTCTGGACTGTAGGCTGGATGGTCGAGAACTTCAAATTTAAGTTCTTGAAGGCATTTTCTACTCTGTGCAGCGGTATAAGGGCGCGCATTTTCGTGTAACAGAATAACACCTTCCGACAATCTCTCTCTTCGTTTTGCGCGAATTGCTTGCTTTAACTCATTCCGAAGCATGTCAGAATACGATGCACTTGTTACTGTAGTTCCACGCTCTAGATAATGTTCAAGGATAGGGCCTCGTGTATCCCAAAACAGTGTTAGCATAAATTTACCTGCTGACGGCTGCGCTTTGAACTTCCTTGCAACGGGAGATGTTGGATGCTTCCATTGCATGCTCTGTCGTTTGCTTTCTGGTTCATAGTAATGGATCCAGGTTTCATCTCCAGTGATAATGCGCTCCAAAAAGTTTTCACCTTCATTATGATACCGCGCCAAAAGACGAGAGCAGACGTCCATACGATTATGCTTGTGCTCTTCTGTCAACTGTTTGGGCACCCATCTTGCGCAAACCTTGTGAAAGCCAAGAATATCATGAACTATCGAATAGGGTGACCCTTGACTGATGTCTAATGAAGATGCAATTTCTTTTATTGTTAATCTTCTGTCATCGAAAATCATGGCTCTGGCTTCTTCTTGCTTGTCACCACTGGTTGATGTTGACGGTCGTCCTGAGCGCTGAGCATCTATCACACATGTCCGACCTTCCTTAAACATTTGAATCCACTCGTACACACTTCGCCGTGGTAACGCTTTATTCCCATACTGAGCACATAAAAGCGTGTGAATTTCAGCTCCTTTCACACCTTCTGCCCACAAAAAACAAACCACGGATCTCTGTTCTTCCAGAGTACAAATTGAAAGCGGCGCAGCCATGCTCACTACTCGTACGATATGTGACCTCTACGAGTAGCCTAAATAAGCCTATACCTTTGCTAGCCTAAATAAGCCTATAGATCTCAGTTTGGCTCGTTATTACGAGTATATATTATATATACTATATTATCACTAAAATAAAAAGTGCGGATACTTATTGAAGTACCCTCGCATACTGTGTATATATATATACACAATGGAGCTCACAAGTACTCGTACAGAGAAATATTTCAGTAATTTTCGTCCTTATCTTTTGTACCATGCATAGCATATTCATGAAAAGTTTATTGTTCGTTTGAAAGAATTTAACAAAATAAAAATCTTAGTTTAATTCTAGCATATAATGAAAAGGATCAAACAATTTGAGGAAAATGAAAAAAAAGTTAAAATGCAAGAGTTATCATACATTTATTTACGAAATTATTTAATACTTTGCTTGTCGACCTAAGGCTTTTGGTTTGAAGAATTTAAAATTTTTTCAGTTGTTAGTTGTTTATTGATTAAAGACTGTTGGCAATTCTGAATTCTAGAAATTTCACTGTGAATCTTCATGGAAAATGGGTTTACTCGCAGCGTTAAGGCCCTGCACCCATGCAATTGCAGGGGGCCCTGAAATAACGAGGGGCTCCACGCGACAGATTGTTGTCAATAATTTTCCACGCTGGGATCCCTTACGCGACCTTCATCCGGACTTGCCAAGAAAGGAAATCTCGAGGAATAAAACACTATGTCACACGATGATTCGAAAAAAACAGGCCACGATTATTCTAAACTTATTTATATAAGTCAGATGGCGTATTCATTTTGAGTGGTCGCCTCAGGGTACTGTGGTAATTTCAGTTGAAGATATACAGGGTGTCTCAAGAGTCACTGTCTCGGTGACATTAGATGTTTTTTTAAAAAATGCTATGCTGGCATAAAGATATGTACTTCTGGTGAAAATTTGTGTATTTAAAAAAAGTGAATTGGTTTATTTCGAATTTTGTGTAATTTATAAATTTATCTTGACATGCTTGAACAATTCCTCGAACCTCAACTTCTTACAGATGGCATTCTTGACACAGTAGTTTTTCAGCAGGATGGAGCACCGTGCCATTATGCAATAATTGTACGTGATTATCATGACAGACGCTTCCCCGGTCGCTGGATTGGTCGTGGAGGAACACAACCATGGGCAGCACGTTCACCCAATTTAACACCATTAGATTTTTTCGCCTGGGGTTTCATTAAGTCTAAGGTGTACACTGTAGAAGAATTAGTGATGTAGCCGAACTTCGAAATCGTATTACCGATGCAGTTCAGAAAATAACACCTCAAATGCTGGAAAGTGTGTTCCGGGAAACAACTTATCGCTTTGAGCTCTGTAGAGACACTGATGGTCGCCATGTGGAGACAGATAAATAAATAGCACTAATTCTTTGTGGCACTTACTTTGAAATAAATATATTTTTCATGTCTTAAACCAGTTTTTCGTAATTCCCATTATTTTTCAAAATAGATAGTGACTTTTGAGACACCCTGTATAAAGAGTCAAAACAAACTATTTATTTGCGTTTGTGAATTTGTGTTGGGAGAGGGAGTGTTTACCGTGATTCTAATCACGAAAAAATTTTAATTTACACAATGACATGGGCCTCCTATGGCGTTTTGCAGGGGTCCCCAAATGACTAACGCTGCCTATAGATGGATGACTGTATGCTGTACAAACCATTAGTAAGAAATGAGTTGTCACTAGCAAAGAGGGCCCAAAATAAGAGTTTCTCATGGGACCGTTTTCAGTTGTAACACATTAAACGGACGAGTTAATTGCCTTGAAAAGTGGAACCTCAAATTTTCTGGTTGAGGTTTAAGTTTTGTTTTTGGCTAAAAATACAATACGATCCGATGTAAATGCAACAGGTTTCTTGCGTATATTGAGGCTCTGAATGTAACACTCTGGGAAGCTTTAAACCGTAGACTCTGTCCCAAAGCTGGGTCCTCTCTGTTTAGCAGATAGCTTATGAGGGACACTATGGTGTTTGTCATTTACCATTACATACACGGTCTGTGTGTAATAAATAAAATATATATATATATATATATATATATATATATATATATATATATATATATGACAAGTGAAGAAAGATGATGTATACTGAGGGATACAATAAAGGAGAGTGCACAGGAAAATATTGGTTATGTGAAAAGAGAAGCAAGGAAACCCTGGGTCACTACAGAGATGCTTGACAAAATAGAAGGTAGAAGAAAATGAAAGAGTATTAATACAGAAGAAGGGGGACAACGATACAGACAGTTGAATAACGAACTGAAAAGAGAAACTGATAAAGCAAGAGAGATGTGGCATGAAGAGTAATGCAGGGAAATGGAAGAATTAGAAAGGAAAGGAAGAAGATTTAATGTACCAAAAAGTTAAGGACATAAATAGATGGAAAATAAGTAGCTTGGGAGTGCGAGAAATAGAGGGGAGAAATGGAGAAAAACTGAAGAGACAAGAAGATATAAGGAGGAGATGGATTGAGTATATTGAAGAACTATATGATAAAGAGAACAAACCTAATAACATCGAAATGGAGGAAGTAGATGAGGTAGAAATAGATTGTATGGGATTGGACATATTGGAAAGAGAAGTAGCGATGGCTGTAATAGACCTAAGGAATGGCAAGGCCCCAGGACCAGATGATATACCAGCAGAACTTCTGAAAAGTCTTGAAGGTGATGCTAGAGAGGAGGCGAATGTATTGTGCAGAAACATGCATGAAAGTGGAGATTCACGGAAATTTCATCACCGCAATTTCATCGCCAGAAATCTCATCGCCGGAAATTTTATCGCCGGGAAATTACATCATAAAGAATTTTGATCGCAAGGAAAATACATCGCCACACCACCTAACCTAACCTAACCTAACCTTTCTCCCATCTTATCTTCTTAAAACAGGCACCTGCATGCTAAAACTAACCATTTTAATCTGGTAACCTTTCTCCCATCTTAGCTTCTTAAAACAGTCATCTGCATTTACGTCAAAAAGGGCCAAAATGAGACACTTAATGATAATCTTATAATTGTCAGTCCCTTGATCATTATAAGCTTCGCATGTATAACTTATATATATGTTTACAATTAACAATAACAATCATTTTTATTTGTATAAACAAATTTGCGTAACAAAAGTTAAGAACATAAAATTATTAAGAAAAATTAATTCAATGCAAATCTTGTTAATATATGTATCTATATATATTATATTTAGAACATTTTAAAAAAAAAATTTAAATTATTTTCTATTGCGCGGCGATGTATTTTCCTAGCGATGAAAATTCCTAGCGATGAAAATTCTTGGCGATGAAATTTCCCGGCGATGAAATTCTTGGAGATGAAATTGTCGCGATGAAATTTGCGGCGATGAAATTGCGGCGATGAAATTTCCGGACACGAAAGTGGAGAGTGGCCTGCTGACTTCATGAGTCTATAATTACTATCCCCAAAAAACCGAGAACCATCAAGTGTTCAGAATTTCGAGCCATAAGCTTGGTCAGCCATGCATCAAAAATAATGCTAAGGATACTAACCAGAAGACTAACGAACAGAGCTCAGCAGTACATTGGAGAGGATCAGTTTGGATTTAGGTCAAAATGCGGAACAAGAGAAGCTATTGATATTGAGAATGATGGGAGAGAGAGTGCTGGAACATGATCAGGAAATGTTTGTTTGTTTTATTGACTTTGAAAAAGCTTTTGACAGAGTCTAATGGAGGAAACTAATGGAAATATTAAAGAATATTAATGTTGACTGGAGGGACAGTAGGCTGATAAAAAATCTATGTCTTGGCCAGACTGTGAATGTTAGAGTTGCAGGAGGAGAATCGAAGCCTGGATCGGTTGGGAGAGGGGTCAGGCAGGGATGCTTCCTGTCCCTCGTGTTATTTAACATCTATGCGGAAGCAATGATAATTAATAGAAGCACTCTCAGATCTGGAAGAGGGAATCAGAGTGGGAGGTAAATTGGTCAGATCTGTAAGGTTTGCAGATGAAAAGGCATTTGTTTGTAGTACTGAGGAAGGACTGCAAAGAATGGTCAATAGCATGACAACAACGGCGGAAGTATTCGGAATGCGAATTAATGAGACCAAGACAAAGGTAATGAAAACTGCAAGAAGGAAAGGAGCACAAATGAACCTAACGATAGGAAATCGGACCTTGGAAGAAGCTGAGCAGTTTAAATATCTGGGAAGTTTATTAACCAACAGTGGAGATTGCAATAAAGAAGTAAGATCTAGAATTGGTATGGGTAAGATAGCTTTTGAGTGAGAGAAAAGGCCACTTACAAGTAAACTCAACTTGAAGCTGAAGAAAAGGTTAGTAAAAAACTTCATATGGAGTGTAGTACTGCATGGAGCAGAAACATGGACACTGAAAACAACTGAAAAGAAACTCCTGGAAAGTTTTGAAATGTGGATTTGGAGAAGAATGCTAAAGATAAGTTGGAGGAACACCAAAGTAATGAGGAAGTACTGCAACAGGTGAGGGAGGAAAGAAGACCCATTAAGGTGATAAGAGAAAGACAGAAGAAATGGATCGAACATGTACTGAGAGGAGAAGGATTGTTGAAGGAGGTGATAGAGGGTAGATATGAAGGTAGAAGGCCGAGGGGAAGGAAAAGGAAAGCAATGCTGATGATTTGAAGGCAGGCAGGAGCTACCATGAGATGAAAAGGATAGCTCAGGATAGAACACTTTGGCGGGACACATGAGTTTCGACCTGCCTGATAGGCAGAACACGATAGATGGATGGATATATGGAATCTCCAGCACACCAGTAGTATAGCCGCAAAAGGGGAGAGTGCAAGAATGTTGCAGGTTATTATGTAATGTTGCAAAGGGGGGTGGGGGTTGTTGCAAAGGGGTGGGGGTGGGGGTTGCAAAAAAAAATAATAAATACAAAAAAAAGGAAAAGAAAAAAGAAGAAAAAGAAAGAAAAAAGAAAAAATTCCCCCAAAGGGGGGATGCTGCAGGTGCAACAAGGGGGGTCATGAAA
The DNA here is from genome assembly GCA_023014485.1 of Bathynomus jamesi. Classification (NCBI taxonomy): domain Eukaryota; kingdom Metazoa; phylum Arthropoda; class Malacostraca; order Isopoda; family Cirolanidae; genus Bathynomus; species Bathynomus jamesi. The sequence goes on along the minus strand of JAJOZX010001145.1, from coordinate 44,765 downwards.
CTTGGAGGCGGCGTTATCCCCCAAGAGAAAGAAGGAGGAGGAGAGAAAGGAGTAGGAGAGGTGTTCACCTGGCAGGAGCCAAGTGCACACTAAGACTTCAGCCGAGTTGGCGTTGTTTTATAGGCTCCTAATCAGCCAGAATCAGCCAGTTGGCTGAGCCAAGGTGAGAGAGACGCCTGAAGGAGAGAGAGAGACAGCTGAAGGAGAGAGAGACCTGAAGAGAGAGAGACGCCTGTAGGAGGGAGAGACGCCTGAAGGAGAGAGGAGAGGTACACATGCAGGAGGTACACATGCAGGAGGTACACACACATACGCACACATGCAGGAGGTACACATGCAGTAGTTACACATGCAGGAGAGAGAGAGAGCTGAAGGAGGGAGAGAGACGCCTGTAGGAGAGAGAGAGAGAGCTGAAGGAGGGAGAGAGACGCCTGTAGGAGAGAGAGAGAGAGCTGAAGGAGGGAGAGAGACGCCTGTAGGAGAGAGAGAGAGACGCCTGAAGGAGAGAGAGAGAGAGAGAGTAGTTGCCTTTAAGGCATATTATTTTCGTTTTCCTAACCTAAGAGGCCACTAAGGGGTTTACCAAATGGCCAGAAAGAGAAGGACCAGAGGTCCTTGCTCGGCTGGAGCCGAGCTGGGAATGAGTCTTCACCAGCTTCTCGATCTTTTATAAGCCTCTATTCTGGCTGAGTTGCCAGATAGCGCAATGTGTTCCAGATAGCGCCATGTGTCCCATTAATCATCCATTGTGCAATACAATATGACGATAGTTATTCCAATTAAATTCTGTTTAAATACACCTTTATTAATTGCATACCTTTCCAGTTTTTTTTTTTTGCAATGATCGGATTGCTAAATATATATTATTATGCTATATATATATATATATATATATATATATATATATATATACATTCTTTTCTTATGTTAGGTAAATATATATATATATATATATATTATTTATTTCATAACATTTAATTTTAGTTTAGAAGCAAATTTAACATTAACTTCATTGAACTTAAAGAAACAAATAACATAGTTTACCTTCGAAAACTTAATAATAGAAAACTTCATTTTACGGTAAACTATGTTATTTCGTTTACTATAATTATACAGTCTTTTAAACAGCTTATGATACATATATATATATATATATATAGTGTAGATGAAGCCAATTAAATTCTACTTATTAATAAATAACTTTTTACACACAAACTACATCTTAACTGCAAACACCTTGCACATCAATTCTTCTTATTATTATTATTATTATTATTATTATTATTATTTCTACAATGAAACGGGGTCGGGTCGAAGAACGGGTGAGAGATCTTCCCCCCAATATATATATATATATATATATATATATATATATATATATATATATATGTGTAAAAATGAAATGAATAATCAATATTCATTTTTACAAAAGAACCAAAATCGCTTAACGCGAGTTTGGATAATAATTTTACTTGTGGCTTCCTATTTTGATCGTGTCAAAACCCTACGATCTACCATACCTATGGTTTAGTCGTATCCATTTTCATTTGTTATAGAAGTTATTAATTAATTATGATTGTCTTGCATCTTACCCTCGTCCCTAGATTATGCATACACATTGCATATAACAGGATTGGAACCCGCAGTTGTACTTCTTAGTCATTAATACCCACTCTTGTCTCTAATTCGTTCTTGTAAATCTTCCTAATAATGATTTGTATTATACGTGCATATTCAATAACTATGACGTCATAAAGTAACTTAATTCTCTTCACGTTTTCCATACCTTGAACACTAAATCACGTGTTTAGTATTTGGACATCTTCCGTATTGAATGTATGGTAAATTCCTTAATAATAATAATAATAATAATAATAATAATAATAATAAAAAGAAAAAAAAAGAAACTTCATTCTCTATACATCATTAGTTATGTTGTTTCCTACCTATTGTCTACTGATACCTATCAACCTATCAGTCCATATTTTACGCGTCTCTATATTACGCACACAACCCATTGGATTATGTACATGTAAAATACGTCCACATATATTTTTTTTATTATTTTTTTTAAGTGCGTTCACCCTCACAGGGCATTCATTAGGCCTACAGCAGTTAAATGCTCAAATTCGCGAATCAGCAGAACCGAACGTTTCTAAGATAAACATCCCCTTTCGCTCTGATCCAAATTTAGAACATGTTAAACATATTATAACATTATGTATATAAATCTATATCATGTGTGCCATGTACTTTGTATTATATTTCTAACATCTTAATTGTCTATTAATATGAAACACTGTAAAAACAAAACAAAGCTATAGTAACTGTTTAATTGTAATTAACTAATACTTTAATTAATAATAACTTGTAATGTACTTCAATGAAACTATAATTGAATGTAATGACTTTATATATAATGTAAGAATGTACTTTAATAGACCTGTAAGGGACAATCATAAGCGAATGGGAAGTAATCCATAATCGAAATCATAATTGTAATAAACCCAAACAAAAATGTACTCAGTCGTGAAATAATATCGCCTTCAGAAACTTAACCTCCAACTGCCATCCCCCAACATTCAGGCATATTTTATACATGTATTTGTAAAATGAAGAACACTTCATTACGAGACTCTGCTTTGGTCACTGCTAAGAGACTCCCCTGGTTAGCAGCATCGCTGCGGGGAGGGGGGGGCAGAGGCCCCTTGCCTCCTTAATATTTTTAGATTCCGGCCTGAGCTATGGTCGAAAGAGGTCGAACCTCTACCCCTGTAAATTCAGAGCAGCAGTACCTGTATATTTTTAAGAAGTAAATTTACAGTAAGCGAAACTTTTTATTTTCCCCCTCGAGTTGGGCTATCGTCAGAGGAACTTAGTAAAGTCGATAAGTTATAAAGTATCAGAGAAAGAATTAGAAATTATAGAAGAAAAGTAACAGAAGAAATATCCGTTGCTAGCCTCCTAACCAGAACCCCCCCGTCGATCCGAACCGAATCAGGGCCATAGAAGGGGGGGTTAACAATTGGCGACCCTTAACCAGGATTAGAAGAATATTTTAAGAAGATTATTTTAAGAAGAGGATTCTAACAGACTGGCGACCCTTTACCAGGATAAGAAGAAGATTTATAAAAGAAGATTTATAAAAGAAGATTTATAAAAGAAGATTTATAAAGAAGATTTATAAAAGAAGATTTATCAGGATAAAACCATTTGACCGGCGTGTCACGACTTCTAGTTCGTAACATCCACCCTTGACCGGTGTGTCACGACTCCAAGTTCTCTACGCCTAGTTTTCATCCAAGAACAAGTGGCCAGCAAGACACGTCTTCAGGACACGTCTCTGAGGATTTTGCCAGTAGAAATTTTGTTAAGTACATTTTGTTTTCTTAAGTAATTTATAAACACTTGAAAAGTCAGTATTATTAACAGTTAATAATGAGTATTAAGTCAGAATTTACAAGAAACACAGTGAACACTTCAGACACTAGTGATACATTTTCCTTAGTGTAACAGAGAGTTAATTGTAACAGAGAGTTAATTGTAACAGAGAGTTAATTGTAACAGAGAGTTAATTTCAAAAGAGAGTTAATTTCAAAAGAGAGTTAATTTCAAAAGAGAGTTAATTTCAAAAGAGAGTTAATTTCAAAAGAGAGTTAATTTCAAAAGAGAGTTAATTTCAGAGAGTTAATTTCAGAGAGTTATTTTCACTGTTATATTCAGTATAGAATAATTTTATTTTATGTATCAAACATAATAGTATTGTACCTTCGTGTACATTAGAGTGAAATGTCGTTTACATTTTATATTTTTGTTTGCAAATTTTTTCAATTACTGAATTGAATTGACTTACAAATTAAGAGAGAGAGTGTTTATAGAGAGTTTATAGATTTAGAGAGATATTTGAAGTAATTTTTGAAGTCAGTTTTCGTTGCAAATAAGTTGCAAGTCAGTTTTGAAGTCAGTTTTAGTTGCAAAGAAGTTGCAAGTCAGTTTTGAAGTCAGTTTTAGTTGCAAAGAAGTTGCAAAGAAGTGTTGAAGTCAGTTTTAGTTGCAAATAAGTTGCAAGTCAGTTTTGAAGTCAGTTTTCGTTGCAAACAAGTTGCAAGTCAGTTTTGAAGTCAGTTTTCGTTGCAAATAAGTTGCAAGCCAGTTTTGAAGTCAGTTTTCGTTGCAAATAAGTTGCAAATCAGTTTTCAGAAGGTTGCGCCAAGAGGGACAACCAAACCCCAGAGATTTCTAAAGATACTCGAAGTAGTTTCGAGTCAGTTTTATTTGCAAATAAGTTGCAAATCAGTTTTCAGTTGGTTGCATCCAAAAGGGATAACCAAACCCCAGAGATTTATAAAGATACTCGAAGTAGTTTCGAGTCAGTTTTATTTGCAAATAAGTTGCAAATCAGTTTTCAGTTGGTTGCATCCAAAAGGGACAACCGCCCAGAGATTTATAAAATACTTGACAAGAGGTCAAGTCAGAAGGTTGCGCCAAAAGGGACAACCGCCCCAGAGATTTATAGAAATACTTGGTAAGAGGTCAAGTCAATAGGTTGCATCCAAGAGGGACAACCGCCCCAGAGATTACAGAAGTCAGTTTTGAAGAAGCCAGTTTTGAAGAAGCCAGTTTTGAAGAAGCGCAGTTTTGAAGAAGCCAGTTTTGAAGCAGTTAGTTTTTGAAGCAGTTAGTTTTGAAGCAGTTAGTTTTGAAGCAGTTAGTTTTGAAGCAGTTAGTTTTGAAGAAGTTAGTTTTGAAGAAGTCAGTTTTTAAGTCCCAAGTCATTTCAATGCAGTCAATTGAATTCAACTTTTTCTTTGTAAGTTAAGAGAATTTAATTTAAGAAAATGTAATTTAAGAATTTAATTCAACCTTTTTTTTTGTAAAGATAATTTAATTCAACCTGAATTGACCGGGTTGCGTCTTTAGTTAACCTTTCTTTGTTTTGTTGTAAGAATGGAAATGGACCGATTGTCTCTTTTCATGCCATTGTTGCGTATAAAAATATATAGGTAAAATGACATATTTTTATTGTCGGCAACCAAAACCGTTTTACAAATGTTGGTAACGAGTTTTATAATTATTGCGATTATATGATGACATAAATAGTGTAATAATTAATCGATCATGTACCTAATTTACTTGCTCTGTATGGTCGGGAAATTTACCCGTAGAACCGCACATGCCCTAAAATTTCAGTTGTGTTTATTCTTTTTTGTCATTTAATTTTAATAAAACTTCTACACAATAAAACATATGTATTTATCATATGCAAACAAGTTTTCAGACTAAAATATCAAATAATTCAAATTCTATCAACATTCAACGAAAGTATGATTTTTCTACTTAACATGCAAAAAATTATTAAACCTTTTTAATATTTTTTTTTTAGTATATAAAAATAATTTTTAATGTAAAATTTACCTGAATTATTAAAAGAAAAGATTGTTCGAAATGCTTTCCTTCCATTTCAATAACACTTTTTATTCTTGGCCGAAACTCATCTAAGGTTCGATTTACTGTTATTTTTAAGATATTATAAAATTATGTTTCTCATTAAAATGCATAAATTGGTTTCTATTGTTAATTTGTATTCTTAATTTTCTTAATTCAATTATCGTACCGATACTTCTGGTTAATGTTAATGGTTATATAGTTCATATATAGCTAGGAATGTTACTAGTCGAATTTAATTCCATCTTCAAAATTCAATTTTAAACCGTGAGATTTACTTTCATCAATTGTAAGTCCTCTATGTACATTTCTTTTTATTACCTTAATACGTGTAACTGATTTAATTAAATACTTAAATACTACCTTGAACTTAAAGGATTTTATGATAATAATATAACAACATAATTGACTCAAAAGATTTATAACCCTAAAACCCATCTTAAATTATTATACATTATTTTTAAACTTGTTAATTCAAAAACCTTCCAAATCTCTACACATACACACGCATGTATGCACACTATAATACTATATATACAAACCTTATTCTAAAATCATTCGATATCACAAACTATTTCATAGCGTGTAGGGCTAACTCTGCTATTTATATAGTCCTAAGCCTTTTTGCTTACTATATATAAATTTTTGCTCAGGCATTTATTCAGTTAATTTAAGAATCCTCTCCGCTAATCTGTCCCTCAAAGTTATGATACACACTTTGTATCTAATACACACAAATACACACTGACCACAGGTCTATACATCATCCATTACGTAATTCGATTTTTTACCTACAATAGTCATAAATTAGTTATAGACTGCACGATCAGGGTAACTTTGGAAAATAATTTATATTTTTTTCCTTTTACCTACTATTCATTATGTACATAATTTTTTCCCACAGAAAAATAATTTTTTTTTTAAAAATTTAACAATACGTATCATTCTTTGTCTAGCGTAATTGTTTGTCTAAAATTGAAGAATTAATCTTTGAATTTTTTATATTATATAATAACACTTGTTCTGTATAAAAATTTGTAATGTAAAGAAAAAAATTCGTCATCTAACTTGAAGTAGTTAGGATGTTATTTCTCATTTGTATTGTATTAATGGTACCCTATTAGATTATTGTATAAATATCGTTTTTTTTTAAAAGGGGAGAGCAATGTAAAAATGAAATGAATAATCAATATTCATTTTTACATAAGAACCAAAATCGCTTAACGCGAGTTTGGATAATAATTTTACTTGTGGCTTCTATTTTTGATCGTGTCAAAACCCTACGATCTACCATACCTATGGTTTTAGTCGTATCCATTTTCATTTGTTAAGAAGTTATTAATTAATTATGATTGTCTTGCATCTTACCCTCGTCCCTAGATTATATGCATACCATTGCATATAACAGGATTGGAACCCGCAGTTGTACTTCTTAGTCATTAATACCCACTCTTGTCTCTAATTCGTTCTTGTACATCTTCCTAATAATGATTTTGTATTTACGTGCATATTCAATAACTATGACGTCATAAAGTAACTATATTTCTTCCGTTTTCCATACCTTGAACACTGAATCACTTGTTTAGTATTTGGACATCTTCCGTATTGAATGTATGGTAAATTCCTTAATAATAATAATAATAATAATAATAATAATAATAATAAAAAGAAAAAAAAAGAACTTCATTCTCTATACATCATTAGTTATGTTGTTTCCTACCTATTGTCTACTGATACTTATCACCTATCAGTCCATATTTTACGCGTCTCTATATTACGCACACAACCCATTGGATTATGTACATGTAAAATACGTCCACATATATTTTTTTTAATTATTTTTTTTAAGTGCGTTCACCCTCACAGGGCATTCATTAGGCCTACAGCAGTTAAATGCTCAAATTCGCGAATCACAGAACCGAACGTTTCTAAGATAACATCCCCTTTCGCTCTGATCCAAATTTATAACATGTTAAACTATTATAACATTATGTATATAATCTATATCATGTGTGCCATGTACTTTGTATTATATTTCTAACATCTTAATTGTCTATTAATATGAAACACTGTAAAAACAAAACAAAGCTATAGTAACTGTTTAATTGTAATTAACTAATACTTTAATTAATAATAACTTGTAATGTACTTCAATGAAACTATAATTGAATGTAATGACTTCATATATAATGTAAGAATGTACTTTAATAGACCTGTAAGGGACAATCATAAGCGAATGGGAAGTAATCCATAATCGAAATCATAATTGTAATAAACCCAAACAAAAATGTACTCAGTCGTGAAATAATATCGCCTTCAGAAACTTAACCTCCAACTGCCATCCCCCAACATTCAGGCATATTTTATACATGTATTTGTAAAATGAAGAACACTTCATTACGAGACTCTGCTTTGGTCACTGCTAAGAGTCCCCTGGTTAGCAGCATCGCTGCGGGGAGGGGGGGGCAGAGGCCCCTTGCCTCCTTAATATTTTTAGATTCCGGCCTGAGCTATGGTCGAAAGAGGTCGAACCTCTACCCCTGTAAATTCAGAGCAGTACCTGTATATTTTTAAGAAGTAAATTTACAGTAAGAGAAACTTTTTATTTTCCCCCTCGAGTTGGGCTATCGTCAGAGGAACTTAGTAAAGTCGATGAGTTATAAAGTATCAGAGAAAGAATTAGAAAATTATAGAAGAAAAGTAACAGAAGAAATATCCGTTGCTAGCCTCCTAACCAGAACCCCCCCGTCGATCCGAACCGAATCAGGGCCATAGAAGGGGGGGGTTACACATATATATATATATATATATATATATATATAAAATAAACGAGTAACAACTCATGCACACACACACACACCCACACACACACACACACACACACACGATGAAAGGCAGAAGCTAAATCAGTTCGAAATATATATATATATATATATATATATATATATATATATATATATATATATATATATTATTTATTTTATAACATTTAATTTTAGTTTAGAAGCAAATTTAACATTAACTTCATTGAACTTAAAGAAACAATAACATAGTTTACCTTCGAAAACTTAATAATAGAAAACTTCATTTTACGGTAAACTATGTTATTTCGTTTACTATAATTATACAGTCTTTTAAACAGCTTATGATATATATATATATATATATATATATATATATATATATATATATATAGTGTAGATGAAGCCAATTAAATTCTACTTATTAATAAATAACTTTTTACACACAAACTACATCTTAACTGCAAACACCTTGCACATCAATTCTTATTATTATTATTATTATTATTATTATTATTATTATTTCTACAATGAAACGGGGTCGGGTCGAAGAACGGGTGAGAGATCTTCCCCCCAATATATATATATATATAATATATATATAAAATAAACGAGTAACAACTCATGCACACACACACACACACACGCACACACACACACAACGATGAAAGGCAGAAGCTAAATCAGTTCGAATCGTGTCCCTAGAGACCTTTTTCGGTCGAGGGATTATCCTTCTACAAGCTATTCGAGCAGAAATCACCACTGACTTCAGATATTAATATTGTCATTGTTATTACTTCTACAATGAAAATATTTACGCGTAATTTGTATGGTGCATATAGAAATATAATGATATATATATATATATATAGTGTAGATGAATCCAATTAAATTCTACTTATGGCAGAGTTTGTTTCTAGTGAGAAAGGAAAGCCTATGTTCTTAGTGAATGGGTTTTATATGTAAGAGATCAGCAAAGCCCAGCTGTTCATCATTCCACATAATAAAAAAAGTGGTTGGCAGATAAATGGGTACCCTACGTGTCCTAGTGGTTAAGACGCTGGGGCTGTTGATGGTTCCACGTTAAACTGTAGGTCTAAGGTGGTCATTACACATAATAAAAGAAAGTGGTTGGCAGATAAATGGGTACCCTACGTGTCCTAGTGGTTAAGACGCTGGGCTGTTGATGGTTCCACGTTAAACTGTAGGTCTAAGGTGGTCATTCCACATAATAAAAGAAAGTGGTTGGCAGATAAATGGGTACCCTACGTGTCCTAGTGGTTAAGACGCTGGGCTGTGTGATGGTTCCACGTTAAACTGTAGGTCTAAGGTGGTCATTACACATAATAAAAGAAAGTGGTTGGCAGATAAATGGGTACCCTACGTGTCCTAGTGGTTAAGACGCTGGGCTGTTGATGGTTCCACGTTAAACTGTAGGTCTAAGGTGGTCATTACACATAATAAAAGAAAGTGGTTGGCAGATAAATGGGTACCCTACGTGTCCTAGTGGTTAAGACGCTGGGCTGTTGATGGTTCCACGTTAAACTGTAGGTCTAAGGTGGTCATTACACATAATAAAAGAAAGTGGTTGGCAGATAAATGGGTACCCTACGTGTCCTAGTGGTTAAGACGCTGGGCTGTTGATGGTTCCACGTTAAACTGTAGGTCTAAGGTGGTCATTACACATAATAAAAGAAAGTGGTTGGCAGATAAATGGGTACCCTACGTGTCCTAGTGGTTAAGACGCTGGGCTGTTGATGGTTCGGAGTTAAACTGTAGGTCTAAGGTGGTCATACATAATAAAAGAAAGTGGTTGGCAGATAAATGGGTACCCTACGTGTCCTAGTGGTTAAGACGCTGGGCTGTTGATGGTTCGGAGTTAAACTGTAGGTCTAAGGTGGAGTGGAACAAAGAAAGTGGTTGGCAGATAAATGGGTACCCTACGTGTCCTAGTGGTTAAGACGCTGGGCTGTTGATGGTTCGGAGTTAAACTGTAGGTCTAAGGTGGAGTGGAAAGCTTGACCTTCGTCAGAATGAACAATTCGGGCGGACCTTAGACCCACAGTTTAACGTTGAAACCGAATGTTATTTTTAAAATATAATTATGATATATTTCTTTATACCCTCTCGATTACATTAGTGACTAATGATGCGGGAAACTGAGTAAATGGAAATATTATTTTCTCGAAAACTATGGGTGATAGAAAACTTCTGAAACCATATTTGGAATCAATATCAAAAGTTCTATACGAATCACCAAATAATTTTCAAAGGAGAATAAGAGCATTAAATCTATTAGTGAAAATATAAAGATGCAATTACTCGTCCGTACCCGTTATAGCGGAATGGTACACGTCATAGCTCCACCCAGCTACATCGGCAGCCAATCACGACGAACATCTGGTCTTTTGGGCGGAGCTTGGCGAATGTGCATATAAAAGGGGATATTTTCAGTTGGGAGTAACAGTAGCTATTTTCGCGTCAGTGAATAATCATTCCTCAACCATGGACCTGTACGTCTCCCCAGATTGTATGAAGAGAGTGATACTGCAGCATTAACTGCACTTAGTCTTTTTAGAGCGATTGATCGTGACGACTTATTTTCAACGCAAACCGTAGAAGATATTTGCAGTGAAGCTCCTTACAATCCGACGCAAGGGACTACCATAGAAATGTAAGTGTCCATAATTCGATTTTATATATATGGAGAGTTGTAGTATTTCGTCAAATAGATACTAGTCAAAAATGTCAATCAATGTTATTTCCCCATCATGCTAAAATCGAAATTGGTAATCGAACCAAAGATATCTTCACATAATGGGGATCTGTCTGTATACTCTGTATATGTTTTAAAAGCATTATTCCTTTAAGGTCCGATGAGGATTTGACACGTGTTATACAATCTTTTGAAGAACCTCGGAATATGGATGATATACTGATCAGTCAGCAGTGTCACACATCCTCCACCATGGACCTGTACGTCTCCCCAGACTTGTATGAAGAACGTGATACTGCAGCATTAACCGCAATTAGTCTTTTCAATGCGATTGATCGTGGCGAATTATTTTCAACGCAAACCGTAGAAGATATTTGCAGTGACGCTCCTTACAACCGACGCAAGGGACTACCATAGAAATGTAAGTGTCTATAATTAGAATTTTATATATATATGGAGAGTTGTAGTATCTCGTCAAATAGATACTCGCCAAAAATGTCAATCAGTGTTATTTCCCCATTATGCTAAAATCGAAATTTTATGGCGTTCACTCCTCGAACCAAAGATATCTTCACATAATGGGGATCTGTCTGTCTGTATACTCTGTATATGTTTTAAAAGCATTATTCCTTTAAGGTCCGATGAGGATTTGACACGAGTTATACAATCTTTTGAAGAATCTCGGAATAGGGAGGGTATACTGATCAGTCAACAATGTCACACCGAAATAATGTAAGTGTTTTTCGATCTTTTTGGGATAAGAAGACACAATATATTTCATAAATTTATTAAATGAAAGAAATCAGTACAATAAACGAATATACGTTACAAATATACGAACAAAAACATTATAATATACAACGAGTACGTACAATTGGAAAACGGTTTTTTATCTGTCTGCATACCATTTCATCGTTTCGGCGAGTGTGACACGGGTCAAATAAATTTAAAAAATTTATAAATTCTTTATCATTTGACATATGCATGAGAAATGAGACACAGTACATTCCGCAAACATTAGTAAAATATCCTTGCATGCGAAATGGGGTCCACACAACTTCGGGAATATGTAACTGAGCGAGAAATTTTACAATAATAGGGTCACTCCAGGGTTGAGTACCGAGTGAATCAAAATAGTACAGGCGCTGTCTATTTTTAAAATAGACAGCGATCCAGTGAATCCCTTCATTACCGATGATGTCTGTGTTCACAATAAGACTACCGCATTCTCGCGTACTTGGCAAACTCAATGTTTCATTCTTCGCAAACACGCCGATAAATTTGGAACGTGTGACTCGCTCCATTACTTTCTGAAGTGTATTAGCATCCATTTTAAAAGTCAGTGATAACGCTTCTAAATCTATCTACTTCTATTAGGGCTTGCGATTCGAGATATACTAGTACACTAATAGGAGCGTCTATAGGCTTGGCGAATTCCAGCCGCACTGAGATGTTACCGCTCTGCTGTGGGGTTAAATGGGTATTTACGCTAGCAGATAAGTCAGGTGTAATGTCAAACGGGTAAAGGTTAAATTGATCAATGAATTCTTCCTGCGTTACCCCATTACCAAGCTCATCACAATCACCTGCAATATGGGTCAGATTACTATAGGCTCTGGCACAAAGAGGTAACACAGCGTCTGATGAATAGTCCGTACCCATTGTTCCACCCAAAGCAGTGCCATTAACGTATAGAGTTATATTTTTAAGTCCGAAATTCTCGAATTTAAAGGCACTCTTTTTATATTTTCCATTCACCGAAGCGTGGTCCTGCATGCCGATTAATATCCTTTTAGGAAGATTTCCCAGGGCAATGTTTTCTATCTGCTTCGATGCCAACCCTGCAGGAACCGTATATAGTTTGATCTGCACTCTGTTAATAGGATATTTCACTGTAGCGTTTAGTAAATTTTTCTCAATTTCTAGTTGTTTTGGTGAACTTAATTTCACTCGCCGTACGCGGAGGTATGTGTCCATAATGTGAACCACAACGGACTTTGCACCCTCTTCTTGATTCGCATCCAGATTTAAGCAGATCTCAGGACTCGTGCGGGTGAGCTTTATTTTCATATCCACCCCGTTCACAAGCAACTTCTCCTGGAAAGTGAAATCTGTGTGCAACCGTCCAAAACACTCGTATATTTTCTTTTTAGAATTTTTAAATTTGTCCTTTATACTATTTTCATCTTTAGTTTGATAATATCCCTCCGCACTTAAAAAGGTAGCCTTCGCTTCTTTGGAAAAGTTGAGGACATTTTCCAAATAGGCTCGTAGATGATAGTACCCCGTGCCTGCCGATATGTTGGTCTGATTTAAATATACGTCACACTGGTTGAATATGGCGTGCAGAAAGTTTGTTTCAGGGTATACAGCATATTTGTCATCGCAGACCGTTCCATCAGAATGGGCTATACGTAGCTTAGCGTACATGTGCACACAGCTTGGATCAAAAAAGTAAGGACCTGAGCTGGGTATCACGAATTCTATAGGTGCACTCGGGAACTAATTGTGTTTAAAGGGTTAATTGTAATAAAGTCACTGTGCTCAATAGAAACTTGGGTTGGCGGGAGCTCAAAAAAGGACAGCTCCGATTTACAGCATTGTGAACTACATGGGTGGATGAAGCGTGCCATGGCGAAATAGTGACTCCTCTCTCGACAAGTGGTAAACAAACTATGATTCATGAGATCAATATCCTTAGCTTATATCAGTCAAAAAAGTGGTCAACCATAGGTTTCATTCGCTTACAGCATTTCTTTTTTGATAGCCTTTTACGTTTAATACCACGTGACCCCTTCTTCTTCCGGGGAGCCCTCTTCTTCTTCCCGCCACCACGCATTTTTCTCTTTGCATCTTTGATGATTTCGTTCCGTGTACGCTTTAAATGTTTTTTTAGAGCTTCTTTAGGTTTAGCCCCGGCCAATATGTCTTCTGCAGTGTTAAGGCCTGATTGTAGCGCTTTCCTTCCAAGGTATCTGGCACCCCTCTTCAGCAAAGGAACAGCCGTACGTAGTATGGATGAAAAAATGGATCCAAGTCCACTACCGCGCTGGTATCGCATCCCTCGATAGACGGTGAAAGGCTTTCTATCCATTATAACTCAGTGCGTCGAAAGTGTAGCTTCACTGTTAAGCTCCCGTTACCGAATGGGAAGTTTTCGCCCTCAATCGTTCTTATATATATTGTGATATTGGTTATTAAATTAGTTGCGACATTCACATAATGGGGTCTGTCATATGTAATACTCAAACTCCTTCCTCTATGGTTGGGGATGTGAGCAATGCGCAGCAGGCGTGCCTGGGTATCCCCAACAAACTGGTGCTCCACTATATTACTGTAAATATAGCACATGTCTGGGGACCTTTCAGCCAATTTCTCCATCTTCAATTGATACATTAATCTGGACAAGTTATACTGTGTCTCGTGAAATGTGTCTCTTTGGAAGGCTGCGCTATATCGGCCGTTGGTTAGAATTTTGAACTTTCTATGTTCTTTAAGACGTCTGTTAGTCTTTGATTTTAGGATTAGTGTATGTGCAGGGTTGTTTACGATTTCATATACTAAATCATTCGTAAGGTTTGAGTTTCTTAAACTTACGTTTAAGCCTCTCACAACATCCTCGGCCGAACCATATTGACCCGGCCCTAGTCTTACTTCTGTACTGTAATACCGTGCAATCTTAGTCCGAGCGATGCGCATAGTTTCATCCATAGCTACCCCAGCTTTTTCACACTCGTCAATGTCTCTAAGAATCGTAAAAACGGTTTCTTTATGTTCAATATTTAAAAAGACGGTGTCCAGCTGAATTTCGCATATCCCCACCTCATACGAATCACGACCCAATTCAATGTGCCCATGGAGTTCTGTTACAAAGTTGGCTAGCGTGTTGTTAGGGTGTACAGACAGGGACGAGGAGGACGGGAGTGTGACGTAGAAATGGTTAGGAGCCATGTTGCATACTATTTAAGCTTCATTATTGCATCAGCTTTTATATAGGTGTTGAAGCTTTCTGGGTACCCTAGCCATTTCACCAGGTACATTTTTCTCCTTCCTGAACCTTTGCTTCCTAAAATTTTCTCAATTTTAAACACATTTTTTTCTAAATTAAACGCAACTTTCTGCAATTCCTCGCGGTAAAAGCCTCCTGAGATTTCTTCCCCATTCAAATCTTCAATGTAATACATCATTATCTCACCTTTAGGTCTCACAGCCCTAACTTTAAAAATCTCGCGTGTCCATCCTTGCTCAAAACCCTTTGCGAATTTATTCCCCGAACGCGACAGCCTTACATAATCATTGATTTTGAAGCGCGCAGAGTGTGGTGGTGGTGGTGGTGATCCATCTCTTCTCGGGAGCGTACCTCTTTCTAAAACTTCGTTAGGTGTTGCCCCAATCGTGCGATGGTGTGAGCGGTTGTAGGATGATGCCAATGATTCCAGAATGTCTAGAAATCTGTATGTGTTTTTATGTGTAAAATAACGGTGCATGCGTTCCTTTATGGTGCGCTGAACTCTTTCAGCTAAAGAAGCCTTATGTATAGAATTGGTTGTGTAATAGCTGATATTAAACTCTGTCAACATATTCTGAAAAGCACGGCCTATAAACTCCTTCCCCATATCCGTACAAAAATAGCCAGGAACCCTGTTTTCTTTTAACATTAGCGTTTTGGTGGCTTTAGCAACTGTTTCAGGTGATTTATTTTTCAGAGGAACTAGCCACAGATATCTAGAGAATACGTCTATTATGAATAGAATGTAGCGGTAACCATCGTTATACACAGAATATCTTTGCATGTCTGTTAAATCTGCTTGCCAAATAGAATCAATCGAGGAAGCCGTTGTCTTGGCTGTTTTAAACCTTTTTCTCACAGGCTTATGAAGCGTATAAGCGTCCTGCTCCCTCAAAAATCTTTCAACATCTTTTTTTCCTACTCCGTAAACACTTCTGTACAGTCTATCTACGCCGCCGTAAGAGGATGGGGTAGAAATGTCATAATAGCGTTTAGTTAATACGTTAGCCATTTGCGTATTTTAGAGGCACGTGGGTAGGGTTGGTTTAACCTCTTCTTGCTCCTCTTCAAAGGTGTTACCGCCGGGGGTGACGGCGCCTTCAATTGTGTCACAGGCGTTGCATGTTCCAAGTCTTTTAACCTGTTCAGATTTCCTATCAACGTTTTAGGGACATTTATTTGTTGTAGTCTTGCTTTAATATGCTTCCATCCTGATGGTGATGGCCTATCCCACTTTCTCACCAGATCATGGACAATGTCTACGATATTCGATCCCTGTACCTTTGATCCTTCCACAATGATCTCCCCTGTATCGGTCCATTGTATGGCGGGATCCTCATTCAATAGATTATAAAGACTTAAGCCTTTACTCCTCAATGTAAGTGGGAGGGTATTTTTTAATACATGTTCGATATGTTGTGTGGCTAATCTTTTTGGTTGGTCAGCTGTGTCGTCGGGTACAGATCCTATGTCGCCATCGTCCCCCGTGCTGTGCCTAATAACCACAGGAATCTCTGTAGGGCTCTTATAATTTTCGTACTCGTGAAGAAATTTCTGCAGAGCTTCTTGGTATAAGATTCTTTTCTCATCAGGTGTTTTTTCACTGTTTAATAGGGCTAACAATTCGCTTTCCATTCTTTTAAGTCTGCTTTTACGGGGATCTAGATACGTGTCTCTTTGCAGTGAGGCGTACACCTCGTGGGGAATCACTACCACTTTCTTCATTATATTAATCTAGTCAGTAAAGGACCCAAAACTGAAAATAAGATGGGGAGAAATGACCCTCCTGTTTGTACAATAATTCGTTTTTTCTTCGCTACAGTTTGGCTTTTACGAGCGAGTGCACGTATTATGTTCTTGTAGCGGCGTAGGCGAGCCTTCTGATGGGTTTTCATTGATACATTGCAATTTATAACGTTAAGACAGATTTCACAGATGCATTTTAAAAAGTCGGCATCGATATTTTTAATAAACATCTGCTGCATTGCCCGGGCAGTCGATGATAGATTTTTATTAATTCACGGTATTTCTTTAGTCTCTTTGTCATTCTGGAATATACACCGTTTCAGGCTCGTTTGGAAATATATTCGTTCGCAGAAGCACTCTAAACGTGTTTCGCGGATGAAGGTCGCAAAGCAAATATCCGTAACGCGTGCTTGTAGCTTCTTTATAAACTTCCAAAAACTCCTTACGCTGATTCGGGAACATTTGATTGGCTAATACCCCAATTTGTGATACATCTCTACGTTGCGCGAATAAGACTAGATATTGCGTATTTAACGACACATCGCGCATGTATCTATTTTTGAAAAATAGATTCTGATTGATGAAGAACACGCTTATGTTAAGATGGTGGGAGAATACTGTAAATGTCTCGGCAAACGTTTTATCCATCTCCAACATGAGATCGTCAATTACAATGATTGTATGTTCATTTCCCTTTAACGAATTAACGTCATATACGCCTTTGTGGAACAAAATATCATCTTGGTACTCGTTGAACACTGATTGATACGTCGAATAGCACCATATAACTTTATGCACAAATTTCGAGAACATCTCCCCCTTTTCTTTAATGATTTTAAGCATAAACACAGTTTTACCACATCCTGTAGGTCCAGATATAATACATGTGGATGGGCTCGTGAATCTGAATTTTTCTACAGAGTCCATTTCTAACACGTCACACTCCTAAGTGAGTCATTTACAAAATATTACAAATTTTGAGTGCTGATCCTTATATTTCTTCTCCCACAGAACCGTGAATGACGATGAGGTAGAGCAGCCCATCATTACGGATGACCTCGACGACAGTGTAGTTGTGATCTCCTCCCCTGAACCCTCACCAGCGATACCGGTAACACGTCCAAAGCGGAGGTATGAGATACCCACGTCAGGTATAAAGCGACCGAAATACGCGTCTGTTGCAGCGGTAATAGATCCCCAACCCTCAACCTCTTACGCAACAACACCCCAGCAGCACCTAATATATCCCCTTATTCATCCGCCGCCCCCCGTTCTGTTAAGTCTACAATAATAGAGCCCCAACCATCAACCTCCTACGCAACAGGGCCCCCATCAGCAGCACCTTCCGCTAATATATCCACTAATTCCGCCCCCCGTTCTGTTGAGGATGGTATAACGCTGGAATTGGTGCGATCCGCAGCCCCCACCCCAGCCTTGACTAGAAATCGGTATAGAGTCAGGGTCGACCCTAGAGTCATGTATAGCAGTGGAATTGAGCGCGGACTACGCCGGGTTGTAGAGCATATTATAGAGTTTGCTCTTCAGAATCGTGACGAGCGTGAAGTCAGGACGAGTCTGTCCTTTGGATTCGGGTCAGATGACGGTGATGTAGACGATTATTGGGTGATAGTGCCATTTAGACGTTTGGCGGCTGAAGATGTAGAATATATATTAGGGCGTATAATGCAAGCCGCCCAAAGTAGTATAGCCTTCAATATGGACAACTTCACGGTAAATATTGACCATGTATACCGTGTTGCGGGTCATAGTGCCATACCGTATACTCTTAACTTCAATTCTCAAGCTATTTATAGACGGCATATAAACGTCGATCGTGGTTGCGGCTTTATAGCAGTACTCTTAGCACGTATGTTTACTGTACAAAATACACGAACTCAAAAAATTTGGTTGCCTACAGTCGTGGAGCGTGCCCGTAAACTAGCTGTAGACTGTGAACTTGAATTTGACTGTAATATGGGTCCTGAAGAGCTGAGAAGGGTAGAACAGGAAATGAATGTCCGCATAGTTGTGTTTGGGTTGGATGATCGTCGTAGGACTGTGTATGTTTTTAAAAGCTGTGTGAGAGATCGTACAAGGCCCCTACTTATTTTAGGATTGTCAGGGACAACGTATCTCCCCATCCGTAATATAAGGTGGCTTTACGCGAGTTATGACAAAAGTCGAAAATATGGGAGACATCATGATTTGTGTAAGGGGTGCCTCGAGTTTGCGGATGATATAGTGAGACATTGTAAAGAATGTCACATGGTATGTGAGCAGTGTAAAAGCACCAAATGTGAAAGCCGTGTAGTTGAAGCTGAGAAGAGAGACTGTGATGTGTGTAGACGCACATTTTTCAATAATAGCTGTTTTGATTTCCATAAATCAATTGGCACGTGCAGGAAAATGAGAATCTGTGAATGTGGTATGTTTCACACAATGGATAATTGGGGAAAATTTAAGCACAAGTGTGACGTAATTCACTGTCCTACATGCCAGGAGGAATATAAGGCGGATGGAGTAAAGCATGTATGTTATATGAAAGATGCTAAGCCTAAAAATAACCCTTGTATAACTGTATACTACGATATAGAAACATATACGAACGCTGAAACCAAAGAGGTAATTCCACATTTACTTGTGAGCCAGACTATCTGTGATGAGTGTATGGATATCGAATGTGACGAGTGCCCCAAATGTGGTAAACGGACAAACGTTTTTAAAACGAATGTCAGCGATAGTCCTGTGAAACTATTTGTGTCCTATATTGTCAAGTTAGCCGACAAGTTCAAAAAAATGACTGTGTATATTCTCGCCCATAACGGGGCAAAGTTTGACACGCAGTTCCTTTATAAGGAGTTGCTTGAACACGAATCCTCTGAGATATTTACAGGTGATCCATTGAAAAGAGGCAACAAATTAATACAGATGCAGATAAGAGGCAATGTACAATTTAAAGATACTTTATTATTCACACCTTGTAAATTAGCAAAGCTACCCAAGGTGATGGGAGTAGCAGCTGAAGTTTCCAAAGGATACTTCCCATACACTTTCCTCACCAGCGAGACTTTAAACTACGTAGGCCCACCACCCCCCAAACATTATTTTGACTGTATGGATGAACGTGAAGACTTTGATCGATACTACGACAGTTTTAATGAAAGTAACCCTTATAATATAGCTGATGAATGTGAGCGTTATTGCGTGAATGATGTGCGCGTGCTTAGAGTATGTTTCCAGGCCTTTAGAAGGATGTACATAGCCCGTTTCAAATGCGATCCACTGCAAGTCGCAACCACCATCGCATCATTATGTTTTACGGTGTTCAAGAATAACTTCATGCCGAAAGACACCTTAGCCATTATTCACCGAAACAATCCCCGCAGTTACGGGCACAAGGCTATTTACTGGCTCATACACCTACAGCAACAGACAGGTGTATACATAAAGCACGCCCGCAACACGGGTGAAGTACCCATTAAGATTAATGGACGTGTTTTTTGGGTTGATGGGTTAAGTGAAAACCGTGTCACTGGTGTGAAGACTGTGTACTCCTTTAACGGTTGCTGGTGGCATGGATGCCCCCGTCCTGAGTGCGGAGTCACCGGAGATATCCACGGTAGGTCTCCTGCCGACTGTCTTGCATCGACCCGCACCCGCGATCAACTTATAGGATCACAGTTCACTCACAAAGTCTTGTGGGAGCATGAATATGATGCACGGATGGAGACAGACGAGGTGTACCGTGAGGAAATAAAAGCGATCAAGCGTTCAATGGTGCTGGATCCTCTCAAATGTGGTGATAGCTTGTTTGGAGGACGTACAAATCCTTTCAGACTATACTTCCCACCTACGGAGGGCGTGAAGCTCCATTACTACGATTTCTGTTCTTTATACCCATACGTGATGAAGAGCCATCCGTACCCCGTGGGCGCTCCTGAGAAACTGGTGGGACCTAGCCTACCATCCATCAATGAATTTTCAAAAAATTTGAATGATCGTTACTTTGGGATCTCTTTCGTAGACGTACTCCCCCCACGCAATTTATGGATGCCGATCTTACCTGTCGTTATCGACGACAAGCTCATGTTTCCCCTGTGCGTGAAGTGCGCGGAAGAGGATAACGGCGAATGTAACCATATACCCCACCAGCGTAAGATCAGAGGCGTATATACAAGTCCTGAGTTGGCCCTAGCCGTGCGCCATGGTTATAGAATACTGAAGATACATGAGGTGTGGAGGTTTCAGAAGCTACCCAACCTTTTCACACCATATATAAACACCTTTTTGAAGGATAAGGTTGAGGCATCAGGGTATCCGCGAGGAGTTGATACCGAAGATGAAAAGTCTGCCTATATTCAACGTTACCGCGACCGCGAAGGTATACAACTTGATCGTGTCCAAATTGTAAAGAATCCTGGCAAGCGCTTTAGTGCAAAGTTGTGTCTAAACAGTCTATGGGGAAAATTTGCGCAGAATACCGGCAGAGGGAGCATTCATTTGGCACAAAGTTATAGCGATGTCTGGGATTATGCCAATGCCCCCGATAAAGAGGTCATGGAGATCGTAAATGTAGGTAATACTTACGTAATAAAGTACAACAACACTGAATTTGCCACAGATACCTCAAGGGTTACAAACATACCTGTGGCCAGCTTCACAACAGCCTACGCCCGTATAAAACTTTGGGGTCTATTGCATCTCTTGGGCGGAGAGTATTGTATGCCGATACAGATAGCGTGATATTCACAGAGAGGGAGGGTGAATACATGCCCACTATTGGGGAGTTCCTCGGCGAGCTCACTGATGAGATCAAGGATGAGTATGGGGACAACGCATACGCCGACTCTTTTGCCTCAACAGGACCTAAGACTTATGGGGTACGGGTCAGGGTGGGGGAGGAAATGAAATATATCGTGAAGGCAAAGGGTATTACGCTCAACCATGCGAATCGGGAGGTTGTTAACTTTGAGTCGTTGAAGGATCTAGTATGTTTGGATGAACAACCTCCCCAACTAATTGTAGGCACCCACAATTTTCGGGCGCAGAAGCTGGGGGGCGTGAAGGAACTTAGGGGTACGATGGTGTGCCGTAACACCTATAGGAAACGTTACCAGTTACCTGGTACCTATGATACCGTACCCTTTGGATACCAATGATGCTTCTAACTCACACGTCTTGTATATAATCGTATCTATTTGTAAATATATATATATAACTTGAATATCTCGTTTATTAAATCGTATTTGTAAATATATATAACTTGAATATCTCGTTTATTAAATAAATCATGTTTCAAATAGCGTTTCACTTTCTCCTTTGTGTGTGTGTGTGTGTGTGTGTGTGTGTGTGTGTGTGTGTGTGTAGGTGAAAGTTCTAAGCTCCGCCCACTGTAAGACCGTGAGTCATGCTACTATCTGGGAATCCCTGCGTGGTCAGTCGACCGCAGTAAGCCCGAGAGATCAGACGTGTATTCAGATCAGACGTGTATTCAAATGGCTACCTTTAATATTGCTTGTACTACGTTTACGAAATGGTATTCAGTAAAGTGCCAGGATGTGGTGGATACCGAAAAACTTCCTATTCATCCCTCCTATGCCTCTTTTAAAAACACATTGGATTGTGCGAAGTTCCAAGATGTACAAATACTCTACGGATGTTCTGGTGAGACCGTTGAAGGCTTTCGTTGCACAGACGATGTGCTGAAGTATACTGCAGAGCTAAACTTTATAAAGTCTCACATACACCGTGAAGTAAAAGAAACAACGCGTGCAGAAGAGAAGCAGCAGGTATGGATAATGAGTCTTGCTGATGGGTGGTGTGACAAGCGGTATTACGTCATGCTACACCATGTCGATTACTCATACCCTACGACTGGAAATGTGAATCTCGTGATCATGGACAATCTTAAGTATTTTTATCACTATATTAACGTATATCATGATGAGGTTCGTAGTGAGGTTGTGGCTAGTGCCCTGCGTGAATTTTTAACAGAGTTTAGAGACGAGTATCGTTTGATGGGCAGAAAGGAAAAATATGAACATATGTTCCTCTCAAATAGTGCGCCGGAGTGTGGAGATATTTAGTAAAACATAAAATGTTCCTAGTTCTTATCCAAAATGTCTGGTGCGTAGGCTGGTAGTGATATTCTTGTACCGGTACAACAATTCGACTTGCGGAACAAGCCCATTCACGTATCATCGAGTCAGCCGCCCGTCGAACCATTCCTGCCTACCTGCGTGCCTCACACGGCTCATAGTTATCTCAGAGCTTGAGCCGAGTGGACGTGCGCTCTCGAATACGATGGAACTTCCTTTGAGCAGCATTCTCAACGCCTCGTACGATGTGTCCGTGACGAAATCGTTGCGCGTGTTCAGGCGTAATTCCGGTACCATTAGCTATGTACTGGAAACGGAATGTAGACCGACAAACAAACGGGTTTATTTAAGTATCGAGGAGATGAATAGAATCTTTGTGATAGTTGAGAAGTGGAGTGAAGATCGTTATAAAATACCTGCTAACGTAGGTACAAGAAGAGAGCAGATTAGTGACGCACCCTCATACGCCGTTGTATGTACGTTGTGTATAAATAACGATCGGCCGTGCATTGATATACGGTTGATGTGGAAGAATGCTTCTGATAATAACGCTCTTATTCCTACGCGAAACCGTTTCATCCTCGACAGAATGTTTGAAATCGTCGGATTCCGTAAACTGAAACCTATATTAGACGCGCGTGTTACGGACATGCTTTATTTTGATACAGTACTTGAATACGCATACACCGCTCTGCTCGATGGGTTTACCGAGTGTAGGGCTGGTGAGAATGGTCTAGTGCTGGATGTTTATTTAAAAAGTTTAGACTCTTTGAAATACCATGAACTTTGGTACAAAGCAATTGATCGGTACAAGGCTGAGCTCACCTACACCGTTCACCCTGAAGAACTATTTCTTTATATAACGCGCAGTTGTCGTAACGATTTAGAAGATTATTTCAATTGCCGCTATGTTGAGTGAGTTCACGATTGAAAAGCTCGAGTCGGTAGAAATAAACCCTCGATTGGAAAAGCGTTCTTATAAACTTGTGTTTAATAATGTAGCTAACGATGAACTCTTTGTGCGTGCTTTTGATTGTATTCTAGACGTATTTAAAGATGACTTACCAACCGGTTGTAAAGTGGGAACAAAAATAGTACTGAACGATATGAAAGCCCTTCATATCGAATACAGGTTTCCCTATACTTTAAGCGGTGAAATATTATTAAGCCGCATATACTGCGTAATGCAGAGCAATAATGATGTAATTGTAAACTCGATTAAGACCGAGTTTAGTATTTTGAAAAAAAAGTGAATTGTATTTATATTTTGCTTGACATTTCTCCTGTACTGATTATACGCATATTTCTATTGAAATGTATATTTATTTGAAAAGTATATTTATTTTATAAATATATCTCCATAATTGTGTGTGTGTGTGTATATTTCTCCTGTACTGTTATGTACATATTTCTATTGAAGTGTATATTTATTTGAAATGTATATTTTATTTTATATATATATCCATAATTGTGAGTATATATTTCTGTTGTATGCATATTCCTCAAATGTATATTTATTTTCTATATATTTATAATAAAAAGAATGATGCAATGTTGTTTATTGTTATGCCTTCTACTACCGGTATTCAAATATAATAATGCATACAACGGTATTGCGGTATCTGGCAATATTTAAGCCTTCTAAGCCAACTGGCTGATTAGGCGTATATAATAATGTATACAATAATACTGCTAAAAGAGGTATCTGGCAATATTTAAGCCTTCTAAGCCAACTGGCTGATTAGGAGTCTATAATAGTGTATACAATGGTATCTGGCAACTCTGTCTTCGATTAAATGAATACATGGCGCTATCTGGCAACTCAAGCCATTTACAGCCAACTGGCTGATTAGGCGTATATAATAATAATGTATATAATAATACTGCTAAAAAGAGGTATCTGACAACCATTTACAGCCAACTGGCTGATTAGGAGTCTATAATAATGTATACAATGGTATCGCGGTATCTGGCAACTAAAGCCATTTACGCCAACTGGCTGAATATGAGCCTATAAAACAACGCCAACTCGGCTGAAGTCTTAATGTGCACTTGGCTCCTGCCAGGTGAACACCTCTCCTCCTTTCTCTCCTCCTCTCTCTCTCTTGGGGGATAACGCCGCCTCCAAGTTTTCCCCCCACCCCCCTTTGCAACAACCCCCTCCCCCTTTGCAACATTACATAATAACCTGCAACATTCTTGCACTCTCCCCTTTTTCGGCTATACTACTACACCGACCTGAATAACTTCAAGAATCAGCTGGACAGATTCCTGTGC
Organism: Bathynomus jamesi; assembly: GCA_023014485.1. Classification (NCBI taxonomy): domain Eukaryota; kingdom Metazoa; phylum Arthropoda; class Malacostraca; order Isopoda; family Cirolanidae; genus Bathynomus; species Bathynomus jamesi. The sequence goes on along the minus strand of JAJOZX010001145.1, from coordinate 19,673 downwards.
AAAGTCTCTGACCAGCCATGCGTGTCTGGCTACGAGGGCAGGAAGAGATCAGACAGCAATTCCCTCCTTCACTAAATCCCGCAAATGAGGCGGGATACTGCAGAGGGGTTGACCGTAGGATCCTGAACCATCGTTCGAACTCACCTAAAGTAACCTAAAGTAAGTGGTGTGATATATATATATATATATATATATATATATATGGGATGAATTTCACAATTAAACACGTAAATAAATAAATGATGCAAACCCACAAGGGAAAAAGAAAAATGATTCCAAAGTCTTTCGAATATTCAGCAGTACACCTCGTCAGGGAGAAGGCGAGATGACGAAAATATATACATATGTACAACGGAACAGAGAAATAAAAAAAGATTAGCACATGATTATTGATTAACAAACGTTTATTAAAGGCAAAAGACATTTTAACAGGATATTGTCAATTTTATACATTCCCACACTCTTACTGAAATTATTTTTAAAATAGATGAATGCACATTCTAGAATATTCCTTTCAGTTATATCTGTTTTTAACGAGCGCTTTAGAACTATCCCACTTGATATTATGATTACATCTGTACATATGGTTAAACAATGCATTAGAATTAGTTGCTGTTCTACACGCATATTTATGCTGTTTTACTCTAATATCTAAAGTTTTTCCCGTTTGACCTATATACAGCATACTGAATTACATCCTGTACATCCGATCGAATACACACAGCCAACTGCATTTTCCGGGCTATTCTTTATTAGGCGAGATTTAACAGTATTATTATACTTAAAGACTACGATGACACACTTATTTTAAGTAAAGTCGGAAGATATTTAAAATCTACAGGGTAAGGTCGGCTAAGGATATTTTTACGCTCAAATTCATTTGCAGTTACACTGTTTTAATACTGTACCTATTCTTAGCTTTCCTAAGGCAGTTGTCTAGAAATAAAATAGGATAACATAATTTAGTACCAATATTCATGATATTGCATAACTCGGAATCTAAAAATTCAGGACTGACAACTCTCAATGTTCAAAGAAACGTAGCAGAGAAAATGGGATATTTTATCTATGGATGATGGTCAGAATAAAAATGCACATTAGAGTTATTATTAGTAGGCTTACAGAAAACTTCAAATTTGAATTAATTTACGCATCTCCGAATTTTTAGATCCAGAAAAGATAGGCATCCATCATTTCTTTTTTCAACAGTGAATTTAATAGATGGGACTAAATTGGTGAGCCTACCAAGAAATAAATCAACATCCAAAGTGTTAGGCCAAAGGTATAACACATCATCTATATACTGGTACGAAACAAGGTTAAAATTAACAATAGTGGGCAAAATTCTACTTTCAAAAAATCGTATAAATTAGCTGATACAGGTGAGAGGGAATTTCCATCGCCAATCGAAACGACATAGCATAAAACTTATTTTGAAACTGAAATTTACAATCTTTGACGCAAAGCTTAATTAACCCAATAAGAGAGTTGTGTTGAATAGGGAAACAATATTCACTGATCTTATCTTTAAAAAATACATGGAAGGCCTTGGAATCATTTTTCCTATTCCCTCAACTTAAAAGTTTTCATGTACACTTTTCCTGAGCGCCCCATTTTTATGATAAACGTGTTATAAAGAATTAAGTAATAACAATCATATTGAGAAACACGTGGCTTAATTAATTAATTAATGGAGATAGCAATTTTTAGAGCAAATTAACAAAATTGCACAGATTATAAACAAAACTAAAATAATAGATAAGCAAAAGTTTTCCTACAAAATGTCAATATTTTGTGTGTCCACCCTGAGTCTTCATAACCTCAGTAGTATGTTAGAAAAAATGAAGAGTGCAATTGCAATTGCATGGAATATGATCAATACTGATTGTTGCAACGCCAGACCCCTGCAACACTGCAAAGGGGTAGTGGAGTAAGCAAGAAAAGGCGAGAAGGATATGCAGGAAGAGGGGAGAGGAAGGTAAGCAGGAAGGAGGGTGGAGGGAAACCTAACCTCGCAACTCAAGCCCACAAAGCTGTATATATATATATATATATATATATATATATACTGTATATACACCTGGTAGTAAACCTGGTAGTAGTTTCGTGCGTTGGTCTCTCTTCAGACGTAGGTCAAGCTGGTGGCCCCTCCTCTTGGCCTGGCCTTATGGAGAAGCGATTTGCGCTCTTGCGCTCTCCACTGCACATAGCCAGATACACCCGGCTCATCTGATACTGTCCTGAGCCAGGCATATGAATTGTAGTTTTGTATATATTATGTGTGTATGCATGTTTGCATGGATGTTTGTGTGTTTCTATAGGAAAGTTAAACACAACTTCTTTATTAAGAGCATACCTAGAGAAGAACATCCGTTCGGTGAAACTTCTTGGCACAAAATGGCGCTTGTCTTGACCCTTGAATGGTTTCGGAAGCCGTTGGCGGCCTCTCGTGCTGGATGAGTGTCTGGCCGGCTGACTAGCTGGCTGAGCACTCAAACACACACACACACACACACACACACACACACACACACACACAAAAAAAAACAACTCATATTATATATATATATTCTAAATAAACTGTAATCAAAGTGAACAGAATTAGGTTCCCTTTAAATCTCCACCCCCTCTCTCTCACCCTCTCACCCCCTCTCTCTCTCTCTCTCATCCTCTCTCTCAACCACCTTCCTTATATATATATATATATATATAACGGGTGTGCCATTAAAAAAGGGTACATTTTAAAAAGGCTATAAAATCAACATTTGTCATTTAATTTTAATAAAACTTCTACACAATAAAACATATGTATTTATCTATATGCAAACAAGTTTTCAGACTAAAATATCAAATAATTCAAAATCTATCAAGATTTAACGAAAGAGTATGATTTTTCTACTTAATATGCAAAAATTATTAAACGTTTTTAATATTTTTTTATAAAAATAATTTTTAACGTAAAATTTACCTGAAATTATTAAAAAAATTGTTCGAAATGCTTTCCTTCCATTTCAATAACTTTTTTTATTCTTGGCCGGAATATGGGAGAACTTAGCAGAGTGAGACTACAGGACTAGTATAAAAGATGTCGTTCATTTACGCGAGATCATCATTCAAAAACGGGAAGAGCTTCTACAGGAACAAGTAAATGGAGCCATAGATGAATTCCGGCAAAGAATAAAAAAAGTTATTGAAATGGAAGGAAAGCATTTCGAACAATTTTTTTAATAATTTCAGGTAAATTTTATGTAAAAAATTATTTTTCTAAAAAAATATTAAAAAGGTTTAATAATTTTTGCATATTAAGTAGAAAAATCATACTCTTTCGTTAAATGTTGATAGACTTTGAATTATTTGATATTTTAGTCTGAAAACTTGTTTGCATATAAATAAATACATATGTTTTATTGTGTAGAAGTTTTATTAAAATTAAATTAAAATTTTTTGATTTTATAGCCTTTTTAAAATGTACCCTTTTTTTATGGCACACCCGTTTTATATATACAGCGTGTATGTATGTATATATATATATATATATATATATATATATATATATATATATAACATACACACACACGAGGGTTAATTACCGGTGCATTATGCATAGTACAATAATGTTGTTTGTTGTTCGTAGTACAATATTTTATAAGGCATGTGTGAGAACTCTGTAAAGTGGCAACATGTGGGGTGACCAGGAATCAAAAAGTTCAAGATTGCACCATCAGCTACTAAGGAGAGAGCAACGATTTTTTGAGATTTCATGCAAAAAGGGACAACAATAAATGCCACTTCTTATTGTGAAGCTTTACAGCAATTCCGCACGGCTATCAGAAGAAAACGTCCCGGGTTGCTTACTGCAAGTGTGGTGTTCTTGCATGGCAATGCACGGCTTCACACTGCAAATCAAACACGCCAACTTTTGGAATTGTTCCACTGGGAAGTCATGGGTCATTCCCCACATAATCCTGACCTTGCATCAAGCGACTTTCTAAAGGAACACCTCGGAGGTAAACACTTTCAAAACGATTCTGATCTAGAAACGGCCGCACGAAACTGGTTAAAAACTAAGGACCTTACATTTTATTCGACCGGCATTGAAAAGTTTGTCCCACGCTATAACAAATGTTTGAATCTGTTTGGTGATTATGTAGAAAAGCACTAGGGGCACTCAATATATTTTTCCCCACCCTTTTCTCTTAGCTAAATAATAGGCCATGGGGCTGAAATGTCTTTTGGGCCGTAAGTTTGAACTTTCTGCGATTCACATAACCGGATTTTTCCAGTTTGAACCTCCCTTCCTTGTATAAAACCGCTTTTAAACGCCCTTGTATAAAACCGATGGTTAACGCAGTTTCGAGAATGGCGTCTGACAGTGATGTGCGTCGTAAACAGAGAGCTGTTATCGAGTTCTTAACCGCAGAGAAGGAAACAATTGGAAATATTCAGAAACGTCTACAAAACGTTTACAGAGATGATGTTGTTGATCGAAGCACAGTTGGACGCTGGTCTAAACGTGTGAGATCATCAGAGAGAGGGGGAGTCAGCCTCGATGATGAACCACGTGCTAACAGCATCATTCGATCAAATCGGCGCGTTACATACAAGGAGCTATCACTAGAGCTAGGAATTAGTGAAGGAAGTATGAATACAATAATTCAGCAACTGAGATACTCAAAAGTGTGTTCACCGTTTGTTCCTCGCGAACTGACTGAAGATCACAAAGCCTAAAGAAAAGAAATTGCTTCTGAGTTATCGGTTCGATACGAGACAGAAGGGAATGACTTCCTTTCACGAATTGTGACTGGGGGTGAGACTTGGGTCCACCACTTTGAACGCAGACTCCCCACGCAAGAAAAAGTTCAAAATGGCTCCCTGTTTAGGAAAGGTTATGGTCACCATCTTCTGGGACATGAAAGGGTGACTCTGGTGGACATTACGAAGAAAGGACAGACAATCAACTCAGAGGCATATATTGCTACCCTACAGAGACTCCACAGACGTATAAAGCGAGTTCGACCGGAGAGAAAAGTGGAAGACGTCCTTCTTTTGCACGATAACACAAGACCACACAACAGTTTGCAAACAAGAGAGGCCATCACAAAAATGCGCTTGACTGTATTACCCCACCCTCCGTACAGCCTGGATCTGGCACCTTCAGACTTCATTTGTTTGGGGCAATGAAGGATGCTATTCGTGGAAAAAAGTTTAAGAGTGACGATGAGGTTGTTGAGGAGGTTAAGAGGTTTCTCCAGCGGAACCCAGCGGACTTTTACCAGCATAAAGTCCCTTGTTTCGAGGTGGAGGAAAGCCGTAGAAAAGGATGGAGACTATGTGGAAAAATAAAAACTTGTAAAAAAGGTATGTAACTACTTGTGGACAAAATTTCTGGAACTTACAAGGAAACTTGGAAAGAAAAAAAAAGGTGGGGCAAAATATATTGACTGACCCTCGTAGTAATAAGTTATTGAAATCCTTTCAATAATTCCTTGCCTTGTAATAAAACAGTTTCTTCAAAACACCTTGTAAACTCACTCTCTCTCTCTCTCTCTCTCTCTCTCTCTCTATCTATATATATATATATATATATAATATATAATATATACGAGGGCCACTCAATATATTTTGCCCCACCTTTCGTCTGATGACATCTTGAGGAACACTGAGGATGTCATTAGACTAAAGCGCTTGAGCACCATTCTGTTTCCTTTTTCCTTCCTGGTTATTTTCATCATAAATATTATTCACGTGTTACATTTGTGAAAATTTTCAATATATATATATATATATATATATATATATATATATATATATATACATTATAACTGCAAACACGCAGTATAATTAACGTAAAGAACGACGCTTTGTATAGGAGAATTATTCGCGCAAGATGAGAGCGAAAGAACGAAACAAATGAAAAAATGAGGTAACCACCCGGGAATCGAACCCGGGATCTTCCGATTGCCGGTCCGATATGATAACCATTACACCACGGGCCTAATTAATCAAATGTCGTAATTCCTCTACATGCACGCAGAAACCAATGCCCCAAAGGGGCACCTTCCGCATTGCGTAACATTATATACATTATAACTGCAAACACGCAGTATATTTAACGTAAAGAACGACGCATTGTATAGGAGAATTAACCGCGCAAGATGAGAGCGAAAGAAACAAACAAATGAAAATTGAGGTAACCACCCGGGAATCGAACCCGGGATCTTCCGATTGCCGGTCAGATATGATAACCATTACACCACGGGCATCACTAAATCAAATGTCGCAATGCCTCTACATGCGCGCAGAAACCAATGCCCCAAAGGGGCACCTCTCGCATGCCGTAACATTATATACATTATAACTGCAAACACGCAGTATAATTAACGTAAAGAACGACGCTTTGTAAAGGAGAATTATGCGAGCAAGATGAGAGAGAAAGAACGAAACAAATGAAAAAATGAGGTAACCACCCGGGAATCGAACACGGGATCTTCCGATTGTCGGTCAGATATGATAACCATTACACCACGGCCCTCACTCAATCAAATGTCGTAATTCCTCTACATGCGCGCAGAAACCAATGCCCCAAAGAGGCACCTCCCACATGCCGTAATATTATATACATTATAACTGCAAACACGCAGTATATTTAACATAAAGAACGACGCTTTGTATAGGAGAATTATCCGCGCAAGATGAGAGCGAAAGAACGAAACAAATGAAAAAATGAGGTAACCACCAGGGAATCGAACCCGGGATCTTCCGATTGCTGGTCAGATATGATAACCATTACACCACAGGCCTCACTCAATCAAATGTCGCAATTCCTCTACATGCGGGCAGAAACCAATGCCCCAAAGGGGCACCTCCCGCATGCCGTAACATTATATACATTATAACTGCAAACACGCAGTATAATTAACGTAAAGAACGACGCTTTGTAAAGGAGAATTATCCGAGCAAGATGAGAGAGAAAGAACGAAACAAATGAAAAAATAAGGTAACCACCCGGGAATCGAACCCGGGATCTTCCGATTGCCGGTCAGATATGATAACCATTACACCACGGGCCTCACTCAATCAAATGTCGTAATTCCTCTACATGCGCGCAGAATCCAATGCCCCAAAGGGGCACCTTCCGCATGCCGTAACATTATATACATTGTAACTGCAAACACGCAGTATAATTAACGTAAAGAACGACGCTTTGTATAGGAGAATTAACCACGCAAGATGAGAGCGAAAGAACGAAACAAATGAAAAAATGAGGTAGCAACCCGGGAATCGAAACCGGGATTTTCCGATTGCCGGTCAGATATGATAACCATTACACCACGGGCCTCACTCAATCAAATGTCGTAATTCCTCTACATGCGCGCAGAAACCAATGCCCCAAAGGGGCACCTCCCGCATGCCGTAATATTATATACATTATAACTGCAAACACGCAGTATATTTAACATAAAGAACGACGCTTTGTATAGGAGAATTATCCGCGCAAGATGAGAGCGAAAGAACGAAACAAATGAAAAAATGAGGTAACCACCCGGGAATCGAACCCGGGATCTTCCGATTGCCGGTCAGATATGATAACCATTACACCACGGGCCTCACTCAATCAAATGTCGCAATTCCTCTACATGCGCGCAGAAACCAATGCCCCAAAGGGGCACCTTCCGCATGCCGTAACATTATATACATTATAACTGCAAACACGCAGTATAATTAACGTAAAGAACGACGCTTTGTAAAGGAGAATTATCCGAGCAAGATGAGAGAGAAAGAACGAAACAAATGAAAAAATGAGGTAACCACCCGGGAATCGAACCCGGGATCTTCCGATTGCCGGTCAGATATGATAACCATTACACCACGGGCCTCACTCAATCAAATGTCGTAATTCCTCTACATGCGCGCAGAATCCAATGCCCCAAAGGGGCACCTCCCGCATGCCGTAACATTATATACATTGTAACTGCAAACACGCAGTATAATTAACGTAAAGAACGACGCTTTGTATAGGAGAATTAACAACGCAAGATGAGAGCGAAAGAACGAAACAAATGAAAAAATTAGGTAACAACCCGGGAATCGAACCCGGGATTTTCCGATTGCCGGTCAGATATGATAACCATTACACCACGGGCCTCACTCAATCAAATGTCACTGCAAACACGCAGTATAATTAACGAAAAGAACGACGCTTTGTATAGGAGAATTATCCGCGCCAGATGAGAAAGAAAGAACGAAACAAATGAAAAAATGAGGTAAACACACGGGAATCGAACCCAGGATCTTCCGATTGCCGGTCAGATATGATAACCATTACACCACTGGCCTCACTCAATCAAATGTCGTAATTCCTCTACATCCGCGCAGAAACCAATGCCCCAAAGGGGCACCTCACGCATGCCGTAACATTATATCCATTATAACTGAAAACACGCAGTATAATTAACGTAAAGAACGACGCTTTGTATAGGAGAATTATCCGCGCAAGATGAGAGCGAAAGAACGAAACAAATGAAAAAATGAGGTAACCACACGGGAATCGAACCCTGGATCTTCCGATTGCCGGTCAGATATGACAACCATTAAACCAGGGGCCTCACTGAATCAAATATCGTAATTCCTCTACATGCGCGCAGAAACCAATGCCCAAAGGGGCACCTTCCGCATGCCGTAACATTATATACATTATAACTGCAAACACGCAGTATAATTAACATAAAGAACGACGCTTTGTATAGGAGAATTAACCGCGCAAGATGAGAGCGAAAGAACGAAACAAATGTAAAAATGAGGTAACCACACGGGAATCGAACACGAGATCTTCCGATTGCCGGTCAGATATGATAACCATTACACCACGGGCCTCACTCAATCAAATGTCGTAATTCCTCTACATGCCCGAAGAAACAAATGCCCCAAAGGGGCACCTCCCGCATGCCGTAACATTATATACATTATCACTGCAAACACACACGCAGTATAATTAACGTAAAGAACGACGCTTTGTATAGGAGAATTTCCGCGCAAGATGAGAGCGAAATAACGAAACAAATGAAAAAATGAGGTAACCACCCGGGAATTGAACCCGGGATCTTCCGATTGCCGGTCAGATATGATAACATTACACCACGGGCCTCACTCAATCAAATGTCGTAATTCCTTTACATGCGCTCAGAAACCAATGCCCCAAAGGGGCACCTCCCGCATGCCGTAACATTATATACATTATAACTGCAAACACGCAGTATAATTAACGTAAAGAACGACGCTTTTTAAAGGAGAATTATCCGAGCAAGATGAGAGCGAAAGAACGAAACAAATGTAAAAATGAGGTAACCACCCGGGAATCGAACACGAGATCTTCCGATTGCCGGTCAGATATGAAAACCATTACACCACGGGCCTCCCTAAATCAAAAGTCGTAATTCCTCTACATGCGCGAAGAAACAAATGCCCCAAAGGGGCACCTCCCGCATGCCGTAACATTATATACATTATCACTGCAAACACGCAGTATAATTAACGTAAAGAACGACGCTTTGTATAGGAGAATTTCCGCGCAAGATGAGAGCAAAATAACGAAACAAATGAAAAAATGAGGTAACCACCCGGGAATTGAACCCGGGATCTTCCGATTGCCGGTAAGATATGATAACATTACACCACGGGCCTCACTCAATCAAATGTCGTAATTCCTCTACATGCGCGCAGAAACCAATGCCCCAAAGGGGCACCTTCCGCATACCGTAAGATTATATACATTATAACTGCAAACACGCAGTATAATTAACGTAAAGAACGACGCTTTTTAAAGGAGAATTATTCGAGCAAGATGAGAGAGAAAGAACGAAACAAATGAAAAAATGAGGTAACCTCCTGGGAATCGAACCCGGGATCTTCCGATTGCCGGTCAGATATGATAACCATTACACCACGAGCCTCACTCAATTAAATGTCGTAATTCCTCTACATGCGCGCAGAAACCAATGCCCCAAAGCGGCACCTCCCGCATGCCGTAACATTATATACATTATAACTGCAAACACGCAGTATAATTAACGTAAAGAACGACGCTTTTTAAAGGAGAATTATCCGTGCAAGATGAGAGAGAAAGAACGAAACAAATGAAAAAATGAGGTAACCACCCGGGAATCGAACCCGGGATCTTCCGATTGCCGGTCAGATATGATAACCATTACACCACGGACCTCACTCAATCAAATGTCGTAATTCCTCTACATGCGCGCAGAATCCAATGCCCCAAAGGGGCACCTTCCGCATGCGGTAACATTATATACATTATAACTGCAAACACGCAGTATAATTAACGTAAAGAACGACGCTTTGTATAGGAGAATTAACCGCGCAAGATGAGAGCGAAAGAACGAAACAAATGAAAATTGAGGTAACCACCCGGGAATCGAACCCGGGATCTTCCGATTGTCGGTCAGATATGATAACCATTACACCACGGGCCTCACTCAATCAAATGTCGTAATACCTCTACATGCGCGCAGAAACCAATGCCCCAAAGGGGCACCTTCCGCATGCCGTAACATTATATACATTATAACTGCAAACACATAGTATAATTAACGTAAAGAACGACGCTTTGTATAGGAGAATTATCCGCGCAAGATGAGAAAGAAAGAACGAAGCAAATGAAAAAATGAGGTAACCACCCGGGAATCGAACCTGGGATCTTCCGATTGCGGGTCAGATATGATAACCATTACACCACGGGCCTCACTCAATCAAATGTCGTAATTCCTCTACATGCGCGCAGAAACCAATGCCACAAAGGGGCACCTTCCGCATGGCGTAACATTATATACATTATAACTGCAAACACGCAGTATAATTAACGTAAAGAACGACGCTTTGTATTGGAGAATTATCCGCCAAGATAAGAGCGAAAGAACGAAACAAATGAAAATATGAGGTAACCACCCGGGAATCGAACCCGGGATCTTCCGATTGCCGATCAGATATGACAACCATTACACCAGACGCCTCACTGAATCAAATGTCGTAATTCCTCTACATGCGCGCAGAAACCAATGCCCCAACGGGGCACCTACCGCATGCCGTAACATTATATACATTATAACTGCAAACACGCAGTATAATTAACGTAAAGAACGACGCTTTGTATAGGAGAATTAACGCGCAAGATGAGAGCGAAAGAACGAAACAAATGAAAAAATGAGGTAACCACCCGGGAATCGAACACGAGATCTTCCGATTGCCGGTCAGATATGATAACCATTACACCACGGGCCTCACTCAATGAAAAGTCGTAATTCCTCTACATGCGCGAAGAAACAAATGCCCCAAAGGGGCTCCTCCCGCATGCTGTAACATTATATACATTATCACTGCAAACACGCAGTATAATTAACGAAAAGAACGACGCTTTGTATAGGAGAATTATCCGCGCCAGATGAGAAAGAAAGAACGAAACAAATGAAAAAATGAGGTAACCACCAGGGAATCGAACCCAGGATCTTCCGATTGCCGGTCAGATATGATAACCATTACACCACGGGCCTCACTCAATCAAATGTCGTAATTCCTCTACATGCGCGCAGAAACCAATGCCCCAAAGGGGCACCTCCCGCATGCCGTAACATTATATACATTATAACTGCAAACACGCAGTATAATTAACGTAAAGAACGACGCTTTGTACAGGAGAATTAACCGCGCAAGATGAGAGCGAAAGAACGAAACAAATGAAAAAATGAGGTAACCACACGGGAATCGAACCCTGGATCTTCCGATTGCCGGTCAGATATGACAACCATTACACCAGGGGCCTCACTGAAACAAATATCGTAATTCCTCTACATGCGCGCAGAAACCAATGCCCCAAAGGGGCACCTACCGCATGCCGTAACATTATATACATTATAACTGCAAACACGCAGTATAATTAACGTAAAGAACGACGCTTTGTATAGGAGAATTAACCGCGCAAGATGAGAGCGAAAGAACGAAACAAATGTAAAAATGAGGTAACTACCCGGGAATCGAACACGAGATCTTCCGATTGCCGGTCAGATATGATAACCATTACACCACGGGACTCACTCAATCAAAAGTCGTAATTCCTCTACATGCGCGAAGAAAAAATGCCCCAAAGGGGCACCTCCCGCATGCCGTAACATTATATACATTATAACTGCAAACACGCAGTATAATTAACGTAAAGAAACGACGCTTTGTATAGGAGAATTTCCGCGCAAGATGAGAGCGAAAGAACGAAACAAATGAAAAAATGAGGTAACCACCCGGGAATTGAACCCGGGATCTTCCGATTGCCGGTCAGATATGATAACATTACACCACGGGCCTCACTCAATCAAATGTCGTAATTCCTCTACATGCGCGCAGAAACCAATGCCCCAAAGGGGCACCTCCGCATGCCGTAACATTATATACATTATAACTGCAAACACGAAGTTTAATTAACGTAAAGAACGACGCTTTTTAAAGGAGAATTATCCGAGCAAGATGAGAGAGAAAGAACGAAACAAATGAAACAATGAGGTAACCACCCGGGAATCGAACCCGGGATCTTCCGATTGCCGGTCAGATATGATAACCATTACACCACGGGCCTCACTCAATCAAATGTCGTAATTCCTCTACATGCGCGCAGAAACCAATGCCCCAAAGGGGCACCTCCCGCATGCCGTAACATTACATACATTATAACTGCAAACACGCAGTATAATTAACGTAAAGAACGACGCTTTTTAAAGGAGAATTATCCGAGCAAGATGAGAAAGAACGAAACAAATCAAAAAATGAGGTAACCACCCGGGAATCGAACCCGGGATCTTCCGATTGCCGGTCAGATATGATAACCATTACACCACGGGCCTCACTCAATCAAATGTCGTAATTCCTCTACATGCGCGCAGAATCCAATGCCCCAAAGGGGCACCTTCCGCATGCCGTAACATTATATACATTATAACTGCAAACACGCAGTATAATTAACGTAAAGAACGACGCTTTGTATAGGAGAATTAACCACGCAAGATGAGAGCGAAAGAACGAAACAAATGAAAAAATGAGGTAGCAACCCGGGAATCGAAACCGGGTTTTTCCGATTGCCGGTCAGATATGATAACCATTACACCACGGGCCTCACTCAATCAAATGTCGTAATTCCTCTACATGCGCGCAGAAACCAATGCCCCAAAGGGGCACCTCCCGCATGCCGTAACATTATATCCATTATAACTGAAAACACGCAGTATAATTAACGTAAAGAACGACGCTTTGTAAAGTAGAATTATCCGAGCAAGATGAGAGAGAAAGAACGAAACAAATGAAAAAATGAGGTAACCACCCGGGAATCGAACCCGGGATCTTCCGATTGCCGGTCAGATATGATAACCATTACACCACGGGCCTCACTCAATCAAATGTCGTAATTCCTCTACATGCGCGCAGAATCCAATGCCCCAAAGGGGCACCTCCCGCATGCCGTAACATTATATCCATTATAACTGAAAACACGCAGTATAATTAACGTAAAGAACGACGCTTTGTGTAGGAGAATTATCCGCGCAAGATGAGAGCGAAAGAACGAAACAAATGAAAAAATGAGGTAACAACCCGGGAATCGAACCGGGATTTTCCGATTGCCGGTCAGATATGAAAACCATTACACCACGGGCCTCACTCAATCAAATGTCGTAATTCCTCTACATGCGCGCAGAAACCAATGCCCCAAAGGGGCACCTCCCGCATGCCGTAACATTATATACATTATAACTGGAAACACGCAGTATAATTAACGTAAAGAACGACGCTTTGTATAGGAGAATTATCCGCGCAAGATGAGAGCGAAAGAACGAAACAAAAGAAAAATTGAGGTAACCACCCGGGAATCGAACCCGGGATCTTCCGATTGCCGGTCAGATATGATAACCATTACACCACGGGCCTCACTCAATCAAATGTCGTAATTCCTCTACATGCGCGCAGAATCCAATGCCCAAAGGGGCACCTCCGCATGCCGTAACATTATATACATTAAACTGCAAACCCAGTATAATTAACGTAAAGAACGACGCTTTGTATAGGAGAATTATCCGAGCAAGATGAGAGCGAAAGAACGAAACAAATGAAAAAAATGAGGTAACCACCGGGAATCGAACCGGGATCTTCCGATTGCCGGTCAGATATGATAACCATTACACCACGGGCCTCACTCAATCAAATGTCGTAATTCCTCTACATGCGCGCAGAAACCAATGCCCCAAAGGGGCACCTCCCGCATGCCGTAACATTATATACATTATAACTGCAAACACGCAGTATAATTAACGTAAAGAACGACGCTTTGTAAGGAGAATTACCGCGCAAGATGAGAGCGAAAGAACGAAACAAATGAAAAAATGAGGTAACCACCCGGGAATCGAACCCGGGATCTTCCGATTGCCGGTCAGATATGATAACCATTACACCACGGGCCTCACTCAATCAAATGTCGTAATTCCTCTACATGCGCGCAGAAACCAATGCCCCAAAGGGCACCTCCGCATGCCGTAACATTATATACATTATAACTGCAAACACGCAGTATAATTAACGTAAAGAACGACGCTTTGTATAGGAGAATTAACCTCGCAAGATGAGAGCGAAAGAACGAAACAAATGAAAAAATGAGGTAACCACCCGGGAATCGAACCGGGATCTTCCGATTGCCGGTCAGATATGATAACCATTACACCACGGGCCTCACTCAATCAAATGTCGTAATTCCTCTACATGCGCGCAGAAACCAATGCCCCAAAGGGGCACCTTCCGCATGCCGTAACATTATATACATTATAACTGCAAACACGCAGTATAATTAACGTAAAGAACGACGCTTTGTATAGGAGAATTAACCGCGCAAGATGAGAGCGAAAGAACGAAACAAATGAAAATTGAGGTAACCACCCGGGAATCGAACCGGATCTTCCGATTGCCGGTCAGATATGATAACCATTACACCACGGGCCTCACTCAATCAAATGTCGTAATTCCTCTACATGCGCGCAGAAACCAATGCCCCAAAGGGGCACCTCCGCATGCCGTAACATTATATACATTATAACTGCAAACACGCAGTATAATTAACGTAAAGAACGACGCTTTGTATAGGAGAATTTCCGCGCAAGATGAGAGCGAAAAACGAAACAAATGAAAAAATGAGGTAACCACCCGGGAATCGAACCCGGGATCTTCCGATTGCCGGTCAGATATGATAACCATTACACCACGGGCCTCACTCAATCAAATGTCGTAATTCCTCTACATGCGCGCAGAAACCAATGCCCCAAAGGGGCACCTCCCGCATGCCGTAACATTATATACATTATAACTGCAAACACGCAGTATAATTAACGTAAAGAACGACGCTTTTAAGGAGAATTATCCGAGCAAGATGAGAGCGAAAGAACGAAACAAATGAAAAATGAGGTAACCACCCGGGAATCGAACCCGGGATCTTCCGATTGCCGGTCAGATATGATAACCATTACACCACGGGCCTCACTCAATTAAATGTCGTAATTCCTCTACATGCGCGCAGAAACCAATGCCCCAAAGGGGCACCTCCCGCATGCCGTAACATTACATACATTATAACTGCAAACACGCAGTATAATTAACGTAAAGAACGACGCTTCTTAAAGGAGAATTATCCGAGCAAGATGAGAAAGAACGAAACAAATCAAAAAATGAGGTAACAACCCGGGAATCGAACCCGGGATCTTCCGATTGCCGGTCAGATTATAACCATTACACCACGGGCCTCACTCAATCAAATGTCGTAATTCCTCTACATGCGCGCAGAATCCAATGCCCCAAAGGGGCACCTTCCGCATGCCGTAACATTATATACATTGTAACTGCAAACACGCAGTATAATTAACGTAAAGAACGACGCTTTGTATAGGAGAATTAACCACGCAAGATGAGAGCGAAAGAACGAAACAAATTAAAAAATGAGGTAACAACCCGGGAATCGAACCCGGGATTTTCCGATTGCCGGTCAGATATGAAAACCATTACACCACTGGCCTCACTCAATCAAATGTCGTAATTCCTCTACATGCGCGCAGAAACCAATGCCCCAAAGGGGCACCTCCGCATGCCGTAATATTATATACATTATAACTGCAAACACGCAGTATATTTAACATAAAGAACGACGCTTTGTATAGGAGAATTACCTGCGCAAGATGAGAGCGAAAGAACGAAACAAAAGAAAAAATGAGGTAACCACCCGGGAATCGAACCCGGGATCTTCCGATTGCCGGTCAGATATGATAACCATTACACCACGGGCCTCACTCAATCAAATGTCGTAATTCCTCTACATGCGCGCATAATCCAATGCCCCAAAGGGTCACCTCCCGCATGCCGTAACATTATATACATTATAACTGCAAACACGCAGTATAATTAACGTAAAGAACGACGCTTTGTATAGGAGAATTAACCACGCAAGATGAGAGCGAAAGAACGAAACAAATGAAAAAATGAGGTAGCAACCCGGGAATCGAAACCGGGATTTTCCGATTGCCGGTCAGATATGATAACCATTACACCACGGGCCTCACTCAATCAAATGTCGTAATTCCTCTACATGCGCGCAGAAACCAATGCCCCAAAGGGGCACCTTCCGCATGCCGTAACATTATATACATTATAACTGCAAACACGCAGTATAATTAACGTAAAGAACGACGCTTTGTAAAGTAAAATTATCCGAGCAAGATGAGAGAGAAAGAACGAAACAAATGAAAAAATGAGGTAACCACCCGGGAATCGAACCCGGGATCTTCCGATTGCCGGTCAGATATGATAACCATTACACCACGGGCCTCACTCAATCAAATGTCGTAATTCCTCTACATGCGCGCAGAAACCAATGCCCCAAAGGGGCACCTCCCGCATGCCGTAACATTATATACATTATAACTGAAAACACGCAGTATAATTAACGTAAAGAACGACGCTTTGTATAGGAGAATTATCCGCGCAAGATGAGAGCGAAAGAACGAAACAAATGAAAAAATGAGGTAACCAACCGGGAATCGAACCGGGATTTCCGATTGCCGGTCAGATATGAATAACCATTACACCACGGGCCTCACTCAATCAAATGTCGTAATTCCTCTACATGCGCGCAGAAACCAATGCCCCAAAGGGGCACCTCCCGGATGCCGTAATATTATATACATTATAACTGGAAACACGCAGTATATTTAACATAAAGAACGACGCTTTATATAGGAGAATTATCCGCGCAAGATGAGAGCGAAAGAACGAAACAAAAGAAAAATTGAGGTAACCACCCGGGAATCGAACCCGGGATCTTCCGATTGCCGGTCAGATATGATAACCATTACACCACGGGCCTCACTCAATCAAATGTCGTAATTCCTCTACATGCGCGCAGAATCCAATGCCCCAAAGGGGCACCTCCCGCATGCCGTAACATTATATACATTAAACTGCAAAGTCGCAGTATAATTAACGTAAAGAACGACGCTTTGTATAGGAGAATTATCCGAGCAAGATGAGAGCGAAAGAACGAAACAAATGAAAAAATGAGGTAACCACCCGGGAATCGAACCTGGGATCTTCCGATTGCCGGTCAGATATGATAACCATTACACCACGGGCCTCACTCAATCAAATGTCGTAATTCCTCTACATGCGCGCAGAAACCAATGCCCCAAAGGGGCACCTCCCGCATGCCGTAACATTATATACATTATAACTGCAAACACGCAGTATAATTAACGTAAAGAACGACGCTTTGTATAGGAGAATTAACCTCGCAAGATGAGAGCGAAAGAAAGAAACAAATGAAAATTGAGGTAACCACCCGGGAATCGAACCCGGGATCTTCCGATTACCGGTCAGATATGATAACCATTACACCACGGGCCTCACTCAATCAAATGTCGTAATTCCTCTACATGCGCGCAGAAACCAATGCCCAAAGGGGCACCTTCCGCATGCCGTAACATTATATACATTATAACTGCAAACACGCAGTATAATTAACGTAAAGAACGACGCTTTGTATAGGAGAATTAACCGCGCAAGATGAGAGCGAAAGAACGAAACAAATGTAAAAATGAGGTAACCACCCGGGAATCGAACACGAGATCTTCCGATTGCCGGTCAGATATGATAACCATTACACCACGGGACTCACTCAATCAAAAGTCGTAATTCCTCTACATGCGCGAAGAACAATGCCCCAAAGGGGCACCTCCCGCATGCCGTAACATTATATACATTATCACTGCAAACACGCAGTATAATTAACGTAAAGAAAGACGCTTTGTATAGGAGAATTTCCGCGCAAGATGAGAGCGAAATAACGAAACAAATGAAAAAATGAGGTAACCACCCGGGAATTGAACCCGGGATCTTCCGATTGCCGGTCAGATATGATAACATTACACCACGGGCCTCACTCAATCAAATGTCGTAATTCCTCTACATGCGCGCAGAAACCAATGCCCCAAAGGGGCACCTGCCGCATGCCGTAACATTATATACATTATAACTGCAAACACGAAGTTTAATTAACGTAAAGAACGACGCTTTTTAAAGGAGAATTATCCGAGCAAGATGAGAGAGAAAGAACGAAACAAATGAAACAATGAGTAACCACCCGGGAATCGAACCCGGGATCTTCCGATTGCCGGTCAGATATGATAACATTACACCACGGGCCTCACTCAATCAAATGTCGTAATTCCTCTATATGCGCGCAGAAACCAATGCCCCAAAGGGGCACCTCCCGGATGCCGTAATATTATATACATTATAACTGGAAACACGCAGTATATTTAACATAAAGAACGACGCTTTATATAGGAGAATTATCCGCGCAAGATGAGAGCGAAAGAACGAAACAAAAGAAAAATTGAGGTAACCACCCGGGAATCGAACCCGGGATCTTCCGATTGCCGGTCAGATATGATAACCATTACACCACGGCCTCACTCAATCAAATGTCGTAATTCCTCTACATGCGCGCAGAATCCAATGCCTCAAAGGGGCACCTCTCGCATGCCGTAACATTATATACATTAAAACTGCAAAGTCCCAGTATAATTAACGTAAAGAACGACGCTTTGTATAGGAGAATTATCCGAGCAAGATGAGAGCGAAAGAACGAAACAAATGAAAAAAATGAGGTAACCCGGGAATCGAAACTGGGATCTTCCGATTGCCGGTCAGAGTATGATAACCATACACCACGGGCCTCACTCAATCAAATGTCGTAATTCCTCTACATGCGCGCAGAAAACCAATGCCCAAAGGGGCACCTCCCGCATGCCGTAACATTATATACATTATAACTGCAAACACGCAGTATAAATTAACGTAAAGAAACGACGCTTTGTACAGGAGAATTAACCGCGCAAGATGAGAGCGAAAAGAACGAAACAAATGAAAAAAATGAGGTAACACACGGGAATCGAACCCGGGATCTTCCGATTGCCGGTCAGATATGATAACATTACACCAGGGCCTCACTGAAACAAATATCGTAATTCCTCTAACATGCGCGCAGAAACCAATGCCCCAAAGGGGCACCTACCGCATCCGTAACATTATATACA
>JAJOZX010001144.1:347500-390000 GCA_023014485.1 Bathynomus jamesi | reverse complement strand
GTCGGAGCTGGGACAAAGGAATTCTCTCGTTGGGGGGACCATTCAGTTCCCTGATACAAAGACCCTTGAAAGACAAATTAGGTACTCAGGAAAGCCAATCAAATCACTGAATTATCTTTACTGATTTAAAAATAAAAACGTTAATAAATAAAATTATAGAATCCAAACGTTTAGGTTGTTATGATTTTTGGCGCTTCCGTACTTGACTTTTACTGAACTCAGAGTAAGTTTGCCAACCATAATTGAAATTAAGATTCCTTATTCAATACTATTCACACATCCCCACAACTTTTTCCAGTTTTCATGTGCTGCGGATACTCTACCACGAAATCGTTATCATCCATTTTTTCTACAATCTATTCAAATTGTTAATCTACTTCACTCAAAGCTTTTTATCCCCGTTACTTACAGTAACGAAATACAAAATAACCCGTTTTCCATTATGACTGTGAAGACGGAATTTGTATATGATATAAAAAAAAGAAAAACTCACTTGAAAATGGAGAGGGAGCGGGAGCAGTGAGAGAAGAATGTGAGTGGCGGCTCTCCTCAACATCGGGATGTTGCTGTTGGTCAAATTCTGGTTGCTGCCAGTGTTACCGCTTGTTTCCCGATACTCGAGGAGAATGGAACTGAGGACGTTGGTCATGCTCGGCATGAGAGTCGCTACCCCTTCCAGATCAAGGCGGAAAAGGTCAGTTCCGCTAAGCAAGATACTAGCAGCGGTTTCACTGCACGTCACCTGTCACGGGGAAAACATTCCTAAGAATCGAATAATCGAATCATAGCTACTCGAGCAGATGTCATTTTAAAAGACCTTGAAAGAAAATGTAATTCAAACATTAACGCATTAATAAATTAAATAAGTGCACGCCTAACGCGTGCAAAAGATACTTCTCTTTCTCTTACACTATATTACGCTAAGCTACGATAGATTGGATAACGATAAATATTCATTTACATAAACACTAACGGACTAAAAAGGATAAGAAATATTTTTACTTTATAGAAAACTTGCCCTTTCTTCTGATCTTCTAAAGGAAATGAGAATTCCTCTCTCATCTGCAATCCTTCTCTCAGCGCCAAATAAAACCTCGCCAAATAGACAGGAAGGATCTCCTCCCCCGTTTTTTTCGAGCAAAATATTCTGAAAGAAAAAAAATTAAATGAAGTAAGAAATTTCTTCAAAAAATTCCCGATACCGTACAAGCTCGAAGAAGGTGGCTTTTACTTATTATAAAAATTAGTAATCAGATATTTGGGTGACCACCAAGCATAAAGTAAATGCCTTCCCGAATTGGGAACAAGTTTCACCAAAGTTGCCTATTTTCGACCTCTACAACGACTAAAATACAGTTAAGGTGTGCGAGACGAGCGAGTTTGATCGTGTGGGGGTGGCGCACGCGTGAACATAAAAAATCCGAAAATCTAACTATTTCACTTTCATTAAATGCCAAAACACGAAATAATGTTAAAAAAAATGTAAAATAATGAGTGCGTTATTATTAAAGATTTAATAACAATAAATAAGTCGAAAATAGGTTAATTCTACAAAATACCAATGTTGCCTTAATACTGAACCAGTAACAGAAATTAATGTACACACTTCCTATAGGATCTACTTGTTAGCTAATGGTCAAAATGTTGTCTATTAGATTATAAAATTTCGCGTCTTTATCCCGCAATTTGTAAAGTACTTCAGTGAGCGCCTGGTGTCGGGCTTTGGGCGTGAGGCTTTGAGTTCGCTCCCAGTTGCTGGCATTGGGTGGGGTTGGACCAGCTACTTACCCTGTTTCTGCTCTAGCTCAGGTGACCCTTGAGGAATAATCACTCCCACGTAGTGGGGAAATGAGCTCTCTGGATGTTACCTTACCAAACTTTAGTAAAGAAATCATACTTGAAGTGCAGTCGGGATGCGCTAGGCTACACCTACCTCACTACCCTGTAGTATATCACGACTTTGGCGAACGATAGAATTATTTCCACCATGATAAATTTCACACTGCGTAGGGGGGGTCGAAACATATCAAAAATCGAGTTTCTCCAATTCCACAGTATGTATGTAGTTGGAAATGATGATCTCAACATCTTGTAAAAAAAATTAGTATATGCGACCCCCCTTATCCCTTCCATAGCATCCCCCCTACTTTACTCTCTCCACAGATATAAACCCCAAATGTGACAATCATGCATTATATTAAGTCTTATTAAGTAGATTAAATTAATTTGGATAGATTATTTAGATAGCGTTTTAGATAGATTGAATAGATTACATAGATTAATTTAGATGGATTAGATGAATTATATAAATTGTCACGTTTTTTTGTTTAGTTTCAGATTGTTATTTTCAGATTGTTTATGATTGAATGAGTTATGATTTAATTCCGAATGAGTTATATTAAATTCAGATTGAATCATTCAATTGCTAGAATTTAACAATTAGTTTCTTGTTATTAATGCTACTAGGCCTAAATAAGTGAAATCATGGCGACAAGAAGCAAAACGCACAATTCAACATTTGGTCACCCTGCAGAATTTCCACCTTCAATGACTCCTTCAAAGGCTGACGTATTTAGGCATTATTTATTGGTAAGAAAACGAGAAGAACTGATTTCGAAAGGTTCTAGAACAGCAAAAGAATGTTACAGAATTGTCACTAAAGATGTGGAAGCCATTTGGGAGAAGTTTTCCTTTCCACATATAGGATTTGAAGGAATAGCTATAAAAGTTGAACGATTGGTAGAATCTGCAGCAAAGCTAAATAAAGTACCATTAAAACAAAGAAACAACAGTTTTCAGCAGAAGGTGGAGACATTCGATGAAATGTTTGATACTTGTACTTGTACTTGTACTTGTACTTGTACTTGTTACGATAAAAAAAATCAGTCGAACGGATTGCAGATGTGATATTAGAGTTCCAATGATTGAGTGGGAGTCTTTTGTGGGGCAGAAACAAAGAAAAAAACAACTAGGACCAATCGACAGAGTAACGACTTCCGCAAGAAAAAGTACTCACGATAGAGCTAAAAGATTAGAAAGAAGAGCCAAGATAAGCCTAGATATGAATGTTGCCTCAACCAGCAAACTGGACCCTTTACATATTATGGAAGATGAGAGCATGGAAATTGATGATGACAGCGACGATATTGACTTTGTTCCGGATTTTGAGCTGAGAAAACACCATCAGAACAGAATTATTTATGATAACTGAACAATAACAGCAGATAGATACCGTGAGAGTTACAGAGCTACTGCAGCTATAGTAAATGCAGCTTTGAAGGATATGGGAATATTAGACGAAACCAATATGTTGGATAGGAAAAGAGTGGAGAGAGAAAGAATACGTGTGGGTAAAAAGAACATAATCAAAGTGAAATCAGAGAACACACAGATTGAAGGCATCGGATTTGATGGTAGAAAAGATCAAACTAAGACAAAGAAGGGAATGGAGTACGAAGAACATTATGCAATAGTCAAAGAACCTGGTGATGTTTACATGGATCATATAGTTCCAGATAACGGAACTGCTTGTTGTGTTGCAGATGAAATAATAACTTATATAGTTGATTCTAATCGCAAAGAATCCCTCAAAGCTTTGCTATGCGATGGCACCCGAGTGAACACTGGCAGGATTGGCGGAGTGCTAAAATTGATTGAATTATATCTGGACAGGCCGGTACAATGACTGATTTGCCTTTTGCATGCAAACGAACCGCCCTTCAGGGACGTATTTGAAGCAATTGATGGAAAAACTTCGGGACCAAACACCTTCAAAGGTTCTCTTGGAAATAAACTCAGAGAGGATTTGACCAAACTGGATATAGTTGATTATACCCCTATAGAGGGCAATATTAAAGAAGTTTAGGCCGATATTGTTAAAAGTTTCAGCAGTGACCAAAAATATATGTATGAAATGTGCATTAGCATACAATCTGGACGCATCTCACAAGCGTTAGCCACCAGATCCCCAGGTGCCCTCCATCATGCAAGATGGCTAACACGAGCAAACAGGATCCTGCGCTTGTGTGTCTCTACACGGAATCCAGACAAAAACATCCAAGACCTAGTAAAAATTATAATGCTGGTTTACGCTCCAGGCTGGTTTTGGATAAAGTCTCATCCAAAGGCAAATGAGGGAGCATCTAATTTTTGGTATATCATGCACTTGCTTAAAGGCTAAGATAAAAAGCATCGGATGATTATGGAGCGTGTCCTCAGAAATAACGTCTATTTTGCCCACCCAGAGAATATCTTACTCTCAATGATAACAGACACAAGAAGAGAGGTCAGAGAGCTGGCTCTTCAGCACATCATTCGAGCAAGAACTAGGAGCACCAATGCGAGAAATTTTGAGCTGCCAAAAACACTGAACTTTGAAGCAGACGATTATCCTAACATGATTGACTGGGACAACGAAACCATCACCCCTCCACCTATTTTACAGAATTTGACAAATGATGATCATCTTAAAGTTCGAAATGAACCACTTCAGCTTATTCCTTTTCCCTATCACAGCCAGGGAATAGAACATGCTGTAAATGTGGTAACAGAAGCATCACAAGATAGAATTAGTTACGAAAACAGACAAATTTATTTTGAATGTACTGGAGTCGAGAAAAAAGCTACCTGTGTTCCAATGGAAAGGCCAGTGGTGTCAGTAATTTACGATTTTAAATTTCTTAAGGTGAATATTTTGGTTTTAATATGCTTCAATTGATTCTTTAAGTAATATACGGAGAAAGATTTCTTATTATATATTATATATATAACTTACTTTAACTTTACTTATATCATTATGTACTTTAATCTTTGTCATTTATCAGGTTTTTTTATTCAAAGAATTGGTTTCAATTTCATTTCAATTTAAAAAAAGGGGGGGGCATATGCAACGGGTAGGAGGGGGGGCATAGCGGTGTAATTACAGTATGTTGTTTAGGGGCCCAAAGGAAACTCCGAGCAGTGTGTAGAATAAGAATACGAAATTCCGACCCCCCCTATTTCACAGGCCAACCCAATGAATTACCTGCAAAGAGCTCCAAGGGCTTCCGCTCGTCCGGACTGGAAGTGAGCGGGACTTAAATGGGGAGGCTTATCCGCTTCGGAAGGCGTAGTAGCATCGCTCGACTTCCGATTCTCGGCGAGAAAAACGGAAGTGGGTCTCCGGTGACTTCCAGAAGTACTCGTGCTACTACTGTTTGAATGTTCAGTTTCTATAATGATTAAAATAATGTTAAATTCTGAATGAAAGTTTTAAACATGCCCGCAGGTTCAGAAATAATTATATATAGAGGTAATAAATATAAGCCCTACCACACGATAATTGTAATGAAAACAGTAAGCAAACCCTAAGACGAGTTCACCGAGCGAACAAACATTATTACAATTAAGAGTGTCGTAACAAAACTTCCAGAATACGCAATAAGTAACTCGTTCCCTAAACTTGCACTTAAGGAATAAGGAAAAAAAATTTAATAAGTTTGCTTAAACTTCCATTTTGCTAAAAAACAAATTCCACAGACTACAAATAGAAAAAAAAAAAGCTTCCAAAATAAGCAACAATTAAAAGGTTACTTTTCCAATTAAACATTTTTCTTAAAAGTTTACGACGACGACAAGAATGTTGTGATAATTCACTTCGACCTTTCGTCATTGAACAATAAAAGGTAACAAAAATAATAAACCAATAACTAAACCTTAATACTGCTTAATTCAACTTAACTAAGTTTTCATTCATCTATAAAAGCAATTATAAATGTATTTGAACAGAAATATTATATTTAGATAGAATCATATTAAGATTTAGTGAACAAAACATAACTCTACGAAAAATTACGCTACCCCAAAAACTGTTCAATGAAATTACTGCGAATTTAAATTAGAAGCGAGAAAAAAAAAATTTCTTTAATGGTACAGAAAATCCCCATCAATCAACTTACTGAGGGTCGAGTGAAAAGAGCAGTTGATGAGGGCTGCCTCAAAAAGCCACGGACCGAATAAGTGGAGTATGCTATTACATTTGGGTCTTCCTTTCACCTGTTGTTTACCGACACTGAAAGGAACTGAAAATAATTTATCTCTTAATATTTTCAACATTAATTAAAACTAAGTGAAAATGACGTTTCGGGAATAAACTAGTCATTCTCGGGTTATAAAAAGATAACGATTAGCAGGAGAGCGTTTAAGGGCTCTCTTCACGTATTTCCCTTTTGTCCTTTTAGCTTGAAGATGGGTTATCAGTTTATAACTGAAACGTTGTAGTTAATAGTTTTTAGTTATGCTTAAAGTTTTACACAATGTCCTTCTAATCATACTTTTGTGAAATAAAAATAAGACATACAGTGATATAGCGATGCCTACTGAACACATTCACTGCCAGCTTCTACTATTAACAACGTCCTGAATTTTAACTTACAGTTATGAGGTTCTCTGCTTTCGAATGATCCCAAGTGCTGCTCTTTCTGCTTCGATGAACTAGAGAAATTGACAGACAAGCCTAAAGAAAAAGGATTCTGCTTACTTCTAAATACTTAATACCGAAACTATTTAACAGTATCTACTTCAATATTCAATACAAATTACCCTTTATAACACAGTCACCACCAGCACTTTTTAAGAAGGTAACCAGCTACGGCCAGCATTGTTGCGAGATTTTACCCAACTACAAAGTCTCACCAAACATTTGAACAAAAATTAAAACTAAAAATATCTCTCAACAAAATATACTAAAATAAAGCTTATAATGTATACGTTCAAGAGGAGATTTCTCGTCTTTGGCGGTGGATGTGTTGAAGATAGCTCGACCATAAATAAACTGAATCCCATTAATTTTGCCTAAAAAGCTTCCATGTTTCCAACGGCATATTCAGATTAGAATACTGTGAAAATCTAAATTGTACAGAAAAATACTGAAAAATATGTGAATATCTAAACTGTAGAGAAAAAAGTATTGTAAAACTATGTAACTTGTATTCTTTTTCTGAGTGAAGCTTTTGTTTTTTATTTACTTTTCAACTTCAATTTTAAAAGTCTCGATAAGTGCTGCAAAGGGATTCATGGACAAAAGGAAATACGATCCGAACCTAGAAATGCGTCTACAAGAGATGAAACTCCTTTCATGGCCGTCAGGAAGATCTGAGGTAGGTGGCCGAGGCAGGGATGCTGGTAGGGTTCGATCACGAGGTCGGAGGTGATGGCATATTTCAAGAAAGCCGGCGTCTTGCTGATCACGTCCTGACGGCTCAGATCTACGGGATTTCCTGTAAATAAAGAACCTGAATTACCCTTACTGCATCGTCGTTATGAAAAATCACGCCACGAAATGATGTACCTATTTCAGGAGATTCATCCTACCATTAGATATTTACTTTCGCCGCTTCTAACCTTTTGTTTACGATTCACTTGGGTACAATTGACATTAAAAATAAACTTACAGTATCCGAAACGATACTCTACGTATAACAAAGTGAGGGTTGCTATCCGTGAAATAAATAACCTTAACTATAGGAAGCAAGTAACTTTCTCCACTCATTAAAAATTAAAATTACTTACCTATTATATGTAAAACTCTAAACCACACTTGAGCGATACAATCTTTTGTCATTTTAGGGGGAATTATGCTCAAATCTTCATCGCCTGAAATGAAAAAAAAAAAAAAAAGTTTTATTTATAATCTCGTACCTGCTGTTGTTTGGCTGATACTGTTTACATGTAAATATACTTTCTCACGTTAATTAACAAAGGAGACACAGATAAAAAATTTCCACTCATTAAACCATATTGTAGTGATTACCGAAGAATGTTCACGAATGCAAAACCTACCAATCGACTCCTATACCGTTAATATCCCAAGAAATTTCCATGTTTAACGACTAAATATAGATGCACTGTGACACTTATTTTGAAGATAACTTCTTCCAAGATCTAAACAATTCCACATTCAATTTGCACAATGACTAGTACACCAAATGATGAAACTACCAACTTAATTTACTCATTTTCACTTCGTTTAGTTTTGAATTCTGCAAAATGAATTAACCAAGTACCATGTTTGTACTGCTAAGATATTCGTTAACCGAGAAATTAAAATAATCATTAGCCCTCGAGGTTAGATAAGCTATGTTAATTCATTATGTCGAATCTCCTACCGAAAACTTATCAATCAGTATTTATGAAATACGTTAATTAAAAAAAAAAAAGTATATTTTTAACTTACTAATTTTCTTAGAGATGAAACTCTGTCCATACATGAAAGAAAGAAGTTTAACAGTGAGGGCCCCACAAATCCTATTCCACTGGTCAATTAACCCCGCCCTGTGCCTCCATCGTTGACAACTCTCACTGAAGAAAAAATTAATCATTTATAACTGGATTCGAGGCTATTTTACTGCGAGACAATTAGAGTACAAAACAAAAAATGTAGCAAGTTTATTTACCCATATTTTGATTAAATAAAAAGTTGAACACACGCCCAATGGATTGAAATTTAAATGTTTTAAACATCATCATAAAATTAGAATTTAAAATTTGGATCATTTATTTTTAGGTTCCTCAAAGAGAATGTTGCAGTGTTTCGTAAGAGAAATGACATTTATAAATGGACTCAAGAATATTACGCAAGAATCATCTCGTAGAAGAGTTGGTGAAAACCAATGTTTTTGCCGATTTAAAGTTCTTCTTCTATTGGGGTACTATACCTAATGAAGTAAGACATTAAAAAAAAATTCTATCTCACGTTAGAACAAATTACTTATATTAAAGTTTATAAGCAAAACCTTATATCTTCTGATTCTGATGTTAAGAACAATGAAATTTGTTTAACATTTGTAAAATTAGATTATAGTATAGATTGTGTGTCCTCTCTAATGGCAAATTAAATATCTAATTAAGCCTACAAGACTTGTAGCTTATGTAAGGTTTCTCTTCAATAATTGGTAGGGGGTATTATTATTATTATTATTATTATTATCGTGATATTTCTATACTTGACTGTAATGCAGCATTCGATGAGTGGTATACAAAAAGGGACGAGTTCTAGTATAGATGATGTGGTTGGAAACATAAGGACTGCTTAGAAAACGTCTGTAATGGGTTGTATGAATGGAAAAGCGGACAAGGTACTAAGTCTGGAGTAGCTTGCTTGCGACACATTGTCTCGTGACGATACATACGTGTACAATGTTCAATCAATTTATGTTGGGCTATTCAAAAGCTATGATGCGGACACGAAAAAGCTCCAGTTGTCCTTTGACTTCTATTTGTGACCTTGACCTTTGATGCAAGGGTAAGATTCTTGCCCATAACACATCGTTTTGTGATGATACGTATGTGTATGAAGTTTCATCAATTTATGTTGAGCGGCTCAAACGTTATGGGGTGGACACAAAAAGCTCTATTTGACCTTTGATAAAGACGTGATTCTTACTCATGACACATTGTCGTGATATTATACAGTAATATTATACTGTAACAGGATAATATTGTGTGGTGGAGGACGAGGTGGAAAGCCAGTTAGTGGTGAAGGACAGCAGCGGCTGCATCACCCACTCACCGGCGATATATATTGAGTTAACCGTGAAAGAGTGTTATCTGTGATCACGGTCGCTCCTCAATCACGAATAACAGAGTAATGTATGTGTACGAAGTTTCATAAGATATAAAAAGGAAGAAACGTAAAGACGACTAAGAAAAGAAAATCTGAAAATGAATTTTGGTGGGGAAGCAAAGACGTATAATGGAAGAACAAACCAAACGCTTGACGAGGGAAAAGATAAACAAATAAACATACAAAGTATATCAAATGTATACAATAAGTGTTCGGCATCTCGCTGTGTATGAAATGACGATAACGTTGAACGATGTGGAAAAAGAACACAAAATAATGATGATAAAAACAAAAAGTTTAAGATTTTATAGAATTCGAGAAGAATGTTAAGAGTAATTACGAGTAAAACTAGTCAATCAAAATTCATGGAGGGGGGGGGGGGGAATCAGTAAGTAATGAGAGAGAGGAGAGTAAAGTTAGAAGACAATGGTGGAACGATAGTTAGGAAGGAGAGCGTATTTAATGCAAGCTGCGCATGGACGCGAGATGAAAAGAATATGCCGGTGAAATCGGAGACGATGTAGGTGAAAGGAAGCAAATGTCGATGCAGTCGGTTTGGCGGCGTATGTACAAATGTATTGGAAATGCGAGAGATACTTAAACAGAATTGTAACAAAATATACTAGCTGAAAAAAGTTAAGTCGGCCGGTGATGAAATAGGACGTTAGAGAGTTCCATTTCCAGTCTTTTCTTTCTGAAGGTAGAACTGGACTTCAGATTGGTACGGTGCTCATTTGTGACAATCCTACAGTATATGGTCAGGTTGTTTTAAAAAATTTCTGATAATAAAGTGATAGTAATCTGACTTCCATAGAAACTTGCTCATCTCTATAATCAAGAACTATATGAAGGATGAACTAACTTCGAAGAAAGTATCCTGGTACACCTACAATTTAAACTAAGACCATCACTTTCAAGCATTTTTAATAAGTACTTTGAAAGAACTGAAATTATGACCTACAACCTAATGACTTTGGAATATAAATACTTTGAATCTAATACTAAACACTTTATTTATGTTTAGATGAAAAAGGATAAGGTATTAAAGAGAAACTAGAAGCTGATGAGATGCGAACACGCGTCGTATAAGTTAGAGTCCCACTAGCTTCTAGTTTCCCTTTTCAACACCTTTTCCTTTCCATCTTAAAGGCGGTTATTATACTTAAAAGCATTTAGATACTTTACAGTTTTACTCCACAAACTTCTTAGTTAAACGTTAACCGAAATTTTCAACGTACCGAAGAGCATTCCATAGAGGGGGTGGAGGGAAACATCTCGCGCAAGCTAAAAGCCACGTCTCAAACAAGACGCTCAGAACCCTATCTCCTAACTGCTCCCCAGCATCATCTGTAACATATCAATAAAATCTTACACCAGACACCAAAACGCATTGAGTAATGTTGACTTACGCCAAACCTGGTGCTCTTTAATAGACAAAGATGGTAATGTTAAAATGATACAAACAACGAGAATAAAATCCCTAACTATTGTTTATTATCTACTTGTCATGATTGCTTAACCCTATATATTTATGATGAGTAAATTTTAAATTATTTAGGAAATCAGACACAGCATACATCAATACAAAAATAAAAATATATTAAATGCTTAATTATGTATATATATGATACAAATCTGCAGGGTAAAAAGATTATTCCAGGCCCTTTCGTGTATTCAACATTACACCTCGTCAGGGAATGTATATATTCCCCGACAAGGTGTACTGCTGAATACACGAAAGACCTTGGTATCCTCTTTTCTTTTTCCCCGTGGGTTTGCATCATTCATTCATTTCATGTGTTTAAGTGTGAACTTCATTCCATATATACTGTATATATTTCAGATGGCTAATCCTTTTCACTATATAGAACACAAGAACATTCATTATTATTGATACAACTTAAATAATATATTGAGAACAGGCAATTTAAAATTTCAATTCTTATACATTAACACATTAATTAATCCAACAGATTTAAACACACTAACAATATTTCTGAAAAAATGCAAATCATGTCACCAAGTCCACTTTTACGAGAAATAAATGATAGTTTTCCAGATAGACCCTTTCATGATTACAAAACTTGAAAAAAAAATGGAAAAAAATTACTTAAATTTTTAAGAGTTTTCCCCTTTAAGCCCCTTCATATAGAAGGAATTTCTTAATAAATGTGACCCATTCGTAAGTCACTGTCAAAAAGGTCTATTTAGAGAATGCATGCATCACAAAAAAATTTGCTTTTTAATTTGTGTAAGTCTTAAACCACTAAGAGACTGAGATGAATACAGCAAAACTACTCAAAAGTCTTGCCAATTCCACTGCTAACCGTCACACTGTAAAAAATGTAGGAAAATTTTTCTAATATTTAGGTGTCATCTCATCTGTTACCACCAAATTATGTTATTTTTTTTATATTACAGGAAAATATTACACTTCTAATGGAATAAATTAAATTTCGTTTTTAAAGAAAAAAGTAAACTTAACATCAGTCCATTTACTTTTTCTTTAAAAATTTAATTTAATTTATGCCATTAGACGTGTAATATTTTTGCACGATGTTAAAGAAATTACACTGTAATTTGGTGATGGGTAAACCTCTCTAATTTATGCAGTGCAGACAAGGAAAAGAATACCCCCCCTGATGCTGTGGTAGGGTATAAAGTTTTTTATACTAGAATCATGGGAATTTATTTGAATAAAAAAGGGTTTGGATTTTCAAGACTAAATAAGACCGAAGACAACTTTAATTCTTATTTGAATTCTATATCTTTTAAGACCGAAATATTTCAGTGAGAGTTCTGTATTACTATATATAATTATATCACTGATATAATGTTTGTTATTTATGTTTATAAGTTGGATTAATGAAAGCCATCCTTTGACTCTTCTTTAAATTTCCAATAAAACTATATAGAAAAACACGCTGGTTTCTCCATCAGTTGAAAATATTGCCAATTATGAGAACAAAGCATTTTCTTGCATATCCCAGATTCCTAGTTACTGGAGCGAGTAGAAACAAAAATTGAAAACTGCCATGCCAGCCATAAAACCATGATTTAAAAGCTCTTTTTGAATTTATGACTGATTTAATAAAAAATGCATAGTTATAAGAAAGAGGCAGAAGCAAAAAATTCAAACCAAAATAAAACATGTATCACCTTTACCCTTTTGCTCTGTTAAATAATGCCTAGATGTTGATAAATCACCTGCATTGGAAAAGTTATATAAATAAGAGTGCTACTATACAATGATCGTGCGTATTAGAAAGTACTTAGCTCAACATTCCCAAAGAGCAAAAATGTTAAAAACCAAGAAGAAACGAAATGTAATATTACATTCAAGTAAGACGCAACAATGGAGGTAAGTATCATATAAAATTAGACCTACTCTGCCTTGCAACTAACAAAGTTGTTTTTTGAGCAGACACTTTCATTAAGTTAAAAAAAAAATAAAATAAAAAAATAAAAATAATTGGGTGTCATGACAAAGTTTTTATTCTTTCAAATGCAAACATCTGTAATGAATGATTAAAAATATATATAGGACCCTTACAAGAGGGAGTTGGTAACATAAAAAATATAAGACTTATGGTTAAACAAGTGAAAACGGGAGTATCAACTAATTTTTTTTTTTTTAAATAACTATTATACAGGGTGTCCCATAAGTCTGGCATCATAGGAGAAATTCATATTTTTCTATTTCTACAAACCATAATTCATATTTTTTCTCTTTCTGCAGGCCATAATGTCTGAGCAAGGAAGAATGAATCCAGATAATTCTACTCATAGGAAATCGGAGTCAGAGAGGCCACTGCTGAATTTAACATACTGCATCCAGACCACGAGCCAATAACACAGAGTTGGGTTAGCAGACTTGTTGCAAAGTTTAAGGAAACAGGATCCATAGAAGATAAACCACGCAGTGGACCTTCAAGGAGGTCCACTGATGATGATACAGCGACTGCTATCCTGGCTCATTTTAACAGAAGTCCCAATAAGTCTCTTCAGCGATTGTTCGCCAAGACAGGAGTGTCGAAAAGTAGCATCCATTGCATTCTTCAGGCTCACAAATGGCATCCATATAAACTTCAGATCCTACAGAAATTAAGCGAAGATGATCCCGACCAGCGGATGAAATTTTGTGAATGGGCTACGGAACAATATGCTCAGGATGCCAATTTCCCATCCACCATTCTGTTTAGTGACGAGGCTGTTTTTTATGGAAATGGTGAAGTAAATCGACAGAACACCCGCTACTGGTCTCAAAACAACCCTCACTGGTATACCTCTTCAAAGGAACAAGGTGCATCTCGGGTGATGGTATGGTGTGGCATTTGGAAGGATCGCATCATAGGCCCCCTCTTTTTCGATGAACATGTCACTGGAGGCACCTACCTACGTATGCTCAAGGAAGAAGCATTTCCCAGTGTCTTGAATGAAGAAGGAAATTTCCTAACATGGTTCCAGCAAGACAGCACTCCTGCACATTACAGGACCCAAGTAAGGGAATACCTGTACCAACAATTCCCTGGTCATTGGATAGGACATCGAGGGCCTGTGGAATGGCCAGCTAGAAGCCCGGATCTCACGCCACTAGATTTTTACCTCTGGGGCCACTTGAAAGCGCTGGTATACGCAGAGAAAATTAGGAGTGTTGAACATTTGCAGCAGCGCATTATTGGAGCATGTAACACCATTACTCCTGACATCATTCACCGTGTGCTTGCTGACTGGGTATCACATCTGAATTTGTGTATTGAAAACAATGGTGGACATATTGAGCATGTTCCATAAATAAAAGCTTTTATTTTTCCTTTTTTTTACTATTTTTCCTATGATGCCAGACTTATGGGACACCCTGTACAGAATCTGACACTATAACTACAAGTGGTAGGCTGAAACGATTCTAAAAAATAATTATTTTGCAATGGAACATCTATGATGCTGACAATGTTGCATTACAGTAACAAAAACTACTATGCAATAAGGATAGCGGACACCTGACAGTCTTATTCTGTCTAATCATGCTTTCTTATGAATAAAAAATGAAAAAATTTATGCACTTAATAATTAGATTCAATTAACACCTTACCCACCATTGACTTCAAAATCCAAAGAAGCACAAAGAAAATAATAATAATAATTGAAAGCATCCCAAATTTCTTCATGATATCTAGGCCATAAAATTTTTGAGTGAATCCTTTTTTTTTTATAGTTTAAAATATTCAGCCCACCTCATTCCACACCGACCTGATTATTAACTAAGATAAGGTATATTACGAAGGAACCTACTTTTTTTAATATGACAAATGGTGAAAAGCATCCGCAAAAATAACTTTAGTTTGACCCTATTTCTGAACTTCCTAGAATAACAAATGTAAAGCATTGCCAAAAGTCCTTCTTAGCTTAAGCTTTATTTAAATAAAAACCATATCTAATCATAAAATTAATAACTAATTAATTCCTAGCATCAAAACATCATATTAGGATAATACATCTTACTTTTTACGAAACTTAAAGGTTAAATGATGTTGGATCTAGTCAGTAGATGGAGGGATAATGACAGTATCCTCTGTGTGCATTTAGATGATATAGCAATGCCTAGATCAGGCGTCGGCAACCCCTGGCACGCGAGGCATCTATCCTTGGCACGCGAAAAGATTTAAATTTTTGTTATAATTTTAAGATTAAAAAAAGAGAGGAGAAATACTACTCAAGACCATAAAATTATTTTTTTTAAAATGGAATTGGCACGCAACACCAAAAAGGTTGCCGACGCCTGGCCTAGATGGTCTGGATACTATATTAAGCTGTAGGTCTCCACCAATACGTGACCTTCAGTATTATAAAGGTTTAATAACCCCAAATATTTTTATTTAATGAATTCTAGGTACTGTTCATACACCTGGTCTTAATATTAGCCTATACATGATGAGCATATTTATTTAATAGATGTATACAAAAAAAATCTAAACACAACATACTTTTAACAGCTGGAGGAGACAGAAGGGCAGAATTTATGTGAAGCAAAAAGATGAGGAGAGTCTGCCACGTTTCTTCATTTAAACAAGGAGAGTTCTTTGCAATATCTTGAAGTGTTCTAAGAACTCTGTGGCACAGGAGGGCTTGTCGATTGATTTCATCCACAGCTGCATTTAAAAATATTAAAATCCTTTTTATGCAATTACATACATATGAATGCATGATAATGCATATGCCCATTAGACAAACCAGTTTGATCTCACAGAAAATGCTCAGCTAGTCTTAATATTTCAGGAGAAATTCAATAACTACCTTTGAAGTCATTTATTGACTCAAAATAAAAAGTCATTTTTGCTGAAATGTCACAACTTCTTGACTCTTAATAAATGTATCTTTTCATGGGTTCCAATAATAATAATAATTACACACAGGTTTACATACTTTTCTGTAGAAAAGGAGAACCTAATCATTTACTTCTAATTTAAAATATGCAATCATCTTCCTTTAGTATTTATACAATATAAATTGTAGTCTTCTACAACTTACCTTGACTGGTCCTTGGAACAAAGAGATAGTAAAAATGATTGATAATGATAGTGGCATAATGGTTTGGGTCTTTGAGAATTGGGGAAGGAACACTTGGTTTAGGTTCTGGAAGGAGAGCTGATAGCCATTCATTATAAACATAGACACAGTTGCGAAGAATCTCATGCTCATTTAATGGAAAGCTCAAACCATAACCAATTGCCTGTTGGAAGTTGATGACAAAAACAATTACATTTTATTTCTCAATTTTAAAGCTTTTATCCATGCTTTTCTTGGACTTTTATCTACAAAGTTACTTCAAAACTACTCCCAGTAGAGCTTTAACTCATCTTAATAAATACTCAATCACAGTACACCGAGTATTCAGTACAATTTAAACTTGTTCATAATTTCAGTCTTTAAAGAAAAATTAATGGCTGACTTTGATGGTTTCTACTTATTTAAAATGCTACAATAAAATAGGTTAACTGACTGAAGAATAGATCTAGACTTAGTTTCATTTTATATTTTCTTTACAGTAAATTTAGCTAAATACTGTATTGCCAACTCTTTCAATTATATAGGTAAGCACTAAGCGGACATAGTTAAAATACTTGCCACTCAAAGATCTTCACCTACCTACATTTTCGTATAAACACTAAATTATGAATTCACCCTCTGCCTGAATGACACACAACAGTTAAAATCTGGTTTTAAACCAATGATTGAAGTAAAGCAAAGGATACAATATAATGAATCACATCCCTGTGATTAGGAAAAACTTTACATCTCCATACAAATCTGTTAAATCACAAATGAAATTGAGAAAGAACTAAATATTGTACAAGAAAATAAATATATATGAAGATATTATTTACTGCAGCTACTGTAGTAAAAACTTGTAACCTTTTGGCTTATCCTGGAGCTATATAAGTATGGAAATAAAGCATCATTAGCATGAAATCTTGTGTCTGACATTTAGTACAAAAAAGCTTACTGGCATAAGGATTTGTAATTGCTTGTCATGAATTATTTTGCTTTCAGCTGGAGGTTTTGGTTTCTTGAGACCAAGGCCCTCGTACAAATGTTTTGCAGTCCCAGCAACAAAGTCTCTTCCAACATTCCATGGTATTGTGTCCTAAGTATGGAGAATATAAAGTATCTGTAGTCTGTTTTTCAAACAATAGTCCAGCAATGAACCCATACACTTTACTGCAGAGTAGGTAACTACATCTTAAGAGTTGATGCAGTCAGCAGAATAGGCTACTAATTTCCACTTCCCACTGTTTAAAAATTAAATGTCCAAAATAAAGCCACATGCAAACTTTATATTTTTATGGTAGGTTAAGCTATTCTTACATCAAAATATGAAATTTACCTTGAATGCACTGATAGAATATTCATCTCCCCAACCATTCTGAGGAATCAATTCAGATGGCCAATCTGTGAACATACTGGTAATGTTAAATAATTATAGTTAAACTACAGCAATCAGCACCATACATTAAGATCAAGGATGATATGACAAATTTTGTTTTACATATCTCTTTGAAGATTTTTCAAAATCTATACTACTAAATAAATAGATACTACACTGCTTTTTAATGCTACTCCATTTTAAAACTAATACTATAGATACCCGATGAAAATACAGCTGTAAAGAATAAAATAAAGAGGATTAGATTTCAATGTAACTCATGAGGTGGTGGTTTCATTAATTTCTATTTCAAACTTTAAAGTAAAGTAGGTCGGGGTTTTTTCACTGCTCTCTCTACATTTTCATTCATGTTAAAAATTCAATAATCTCTGATATTAAATGAGCCCTTCAGTTGCTGTTTTTCTCTAGTTTCTTTTAGGGGATACCGTAGCTAATAGTTTGCCTACAAAACAGCTACTTCTATCTTTAATATATACATTTTTTAAATAATTATGTTGTACAGTTCATATAGATTAATTTCATACTTGGATAAATGGAATATATAGAGATCCTTAAATTATATTATTAAATCTATTTATGCCAGTTCATTTTATGTAATAATTTTGAAAGGAAACTTAAATATTCTTGAGGTTCATTTGTTTTTTTCCCCTTCAAAGTTAAAAACTGAAAATTCCAGCCAATCAAAATAAAATGTATCTAAAAAAAAAATACCATATTAATATAAGCCCAACAAAACTTGAAGAACTGTTAATAGGCACTTTGTGATTACTAATAAGGTTAAATTTGTCATGCAAATAATTCACAAGTGAAATTTTATTCTAAAAAGTTGAGAAAAAGTTGAAAATTTTGCACTTTCTAAAGGGGTTTAGAGGATAGGTCTATAATGAAAGCCACAAGAGGGATATTGAATACCAAAGGGTGGTTAATCCATCAATCTATGTAATTTTAATAACTAAAAATTTGTCATATATAAAGTACTTTCTCTATCCCCCATCCCCTATAAATCACTAATTCTTAAATTAACAAAGTGACAATATAGGAATGATCTACCCTACCATCTTCTATGGAATAATACTACAGGCACTTCTTGGAGGCCTACTTGCATTCACCTTTCAAAGTAGCCTACCATAATTAAAATTATGTAAAATATTAATACCATACCCAATGAAAATTACATCACCAAACAATTTAATTATTTGAAAAATAAAATAATGATATTAAAAAATTATCTATATACCATATATACTCGTGTATAGGTCAAGTTTTTAAGACTGAATTCTTAGGCAAAAATTTGGGTGTTGACCTATATAAGGGTAACATTTTCTTGGGGTTGAAATCCATGCATGATGGGGATGGCTAGGAGCTACTGTTAAGCTTCAGATATGAAAAATATTTACCATTTAGTACTACCCGTAAACAATGAAAACATAAAATATGTACCAATTATTAAAATTACCATGACACAATTGGAAATGACTGTTACACAGTTGGTTATCAGTAACCTGTCTATACATGATGATGTGTTTAAGGTCACCTAGAAACAGTTGCGTTTCTAGTTTTTGGAAATGAGTTTTATATGCCATAAAATATGGTGCTTTATTACCCTAATTTGTTGTTCCACTACCCTCAACAACTGGGGTCGACCTATACATGAGGTATATGATAAATTAATGATTTCTTGGCCAAAAATCAAGGGTCAACCTATACACGAGAGCGACCTATACTCGGGTATATATGGTATAGTAATTCTTCATTTTCATAAAAATAAATAGCAATTAGCAGAAGTCATCAATATATTGAAAAGTTTTTAATACAAAAGACGCAAAGTACTTAATTAGTTTGTTGGTTTCTAGTCTAGCTATTTTTTTTTCTAATTAGATTCAGTTTGGTGGTGTTTATGATAGAATTAGGACATGTTCATGTGGTTTCAATTTTGAGAACTTGATTCATCATGTGCCCTAGATGAAGACAAAGCATTGGATGTTTTTATCAATTATAGTGTTATTCTCTCATCCTTAACTTGCCCGAAATGTGACAGTGAGTGCCTAATACAAAAAGATCAGAAGATATAAATTTAGGTGAAATAACCAATATTAACCTGTTAGGTTAATTGAATGCCTGGTTAGGTTAATTCAATTCCTGGTTAGGTCAACTGTACACTTTTGATGATTGGTTAGGTTAAGTCATGATATTTTTGTTAGTTTAAACAAAAATGATGAGAGCAAACTTTTCTGGTTAATTTTGAGGTATTTTGCACATTTCCTGTGGTAATGTGTCATTTACGAGATCTTATAACATGAACATGTTAGGTTATGCTTTATTGTATAAAATGCAGTCAAAAATACATTTTTCAAGTGTATTTTGGTGTGCTTTGTTCGAATAATACCTTCATTTCTTGTGCAAATAAACAGAAATACAGTTGTCATTGCATGGCCCAAACATGTATTTCTGTTCATTTGCACAAGAAATGAAGGTTATTTTTGAACAGAGCACGCTAAAATATACGGTACTAGAAAAATATATTTTTCATTTCAACTTCAGGCCATGTCATTTGCAACATAATTACCCCTTTTTTTCCTAGTTTCTCAGGTAAAACTTTATTATCCAGTGTTCAGAGAGAGTCCATAGGGCCCCAATTATTGGTAAATTTTTAGAAGTATACATTACAGGCTTTGTTAATCAAAACTGTTTTTCTGATGGTTTTTGATACAGTTTGAACAAAGGTTAATTTCATTCAAACAACATCAAAAACAATTAGAAAACAGTTTTAATATACAACCTAACATAACCTAACCTAACTTAAAAATCCAAAATTCCTCAAAAGCCTGTAATGTACTCTTGTAAAAAAAATACCTTAAATTTAAACAAATAATTCCCAAAACTAAACCTGCCCAATTCTTTCAATCTTCGGTATTAGTTACTTTTCAGCCCAGAATGTTTCCCAACAATTTTGAGAGGTTCTACATTAATGTCTCAACAGGTACAAAACATTTATCAATAACATTTCCATCGCAAATGTTTAGTTTACAAGATAGTTATTTTATTGAAAAAAAAAATTTGTTGAAGGGGCATTCTATCACCGCCATAACAGGAGGTGGCACCATCTAGTGATGAACTATGTAAACATTTTTGAGGTAGCCAATCACAGGCCTCTATTTCATCACGTGACCTAATCCAGCAAATCACAGACCGATCTGCTTCATCCATCATCTCGTTTTCAGTTCAAATTCAGAATCGACATGGCTGTCCAATGTAACCAGTGCCCTCCCATTCCAACTCACATTTTCACACTTTGTTTAAAAATAATGAAGCAAGCCCCAATTTTCTTCATTCGCTCGCATGGTATTCTCCCTTTAAATATAGTGTGTCCAATTTGTATAATTTAAGTCTCAGGGGTATGGGGGCGGAGCCCTCGTAAAGATCACACATCACAAATCGATCGGTATAAGGTTTTATATTTTTTAATTTCCGATGCTAAAATGCCAATCAATATCGATCAATTTGTCATGCGTGATCTTTACGGGGGCTCTGCCCCCGTGCCCCCGAGACCTAACTTATACAAATGATAATGTAATAACATATTCATGTTAGATTAGGTAGGCCTACTTTTAGGTTAGGGTAGGGGTTAGGTTTTCCACGAAACCTAGGTTTTTCTCATGGTTTTTGATGTGTTTCACGACATTCTTACCTTCATTTTCGTTGGAAATGACAAGTTTTTCACCCCCCTAAAAAATGATTCCCCAATATTGATGGGGTAGGGGATGAGGTATATCTTAACAACTGGTCATTTCCGACAGAAATGAAGGTCAGATTCGCATGACTCATCAAAAACCATGAGAAAAACTTAGGTTTCATGGGAAATAGCAGTCTGGGCCAGGCTTGTCAGATTTGTCCGTTTCCAGACAAATTGTCCTTTTTAAGACCCGTTTGTCCTGGAAAAATACAAATTAACCAGACAGCCTAAACTGTCCGGATTCTGTCCGATTTGAGGCACAGTTAATTCTTAATTAAATTTCTTAGAACAAAAGCGGTTAACGATTAAAACTGTTAAATTTTGCAGATCATAAATGGTTTACCAATGACTTCCCATAATATATACTCTACCTAGTTTGTTGATATGAATAAAAAAGCGAAATATCATAGAATAAACAGTCTTACAAAAGCACTAATTTTGGTTCATAATCCAATGAAAGAAAAAAAAAAATTGACTTTTATTTTCATTTCATCCAAAACTAAGAAACCGAGAAAATTTAGGTTTATTGAAATTTAGTTTTTATTGCATGAGAACAGTAGGGTCAAAATAGCTTCAAATTTACTGAAACCACCTTTTCTGTCGTGTTATAACTTGAGTACTTAATTGATTTCAAACTTTTCATTCTTTGTCTCAAAATTTAACATTTCTTTTAGATTCACAATTTACATATTATTTTGAGTGAAAGTTATTTTGAATTACGAATTATTCATTGATAGTTGACCATCATCCAGCTTATGAAGTTATGAAATTATGAAATTATGAAATTATGAATGATTAGTTGTAAATGCGTGGGCGAGATCAATTCCCAAATCAAGAGATTCCAAAAAATCCAGTTGACTTTTGGGTACACATTTTAAATTATGAAAATGCTACTGGTGAAAAATGCTATTATGAACTTGCAAAAATTGCCTTGGATGCATATTGCATTCCAGTCAGCACAGCCTTTGTAGAGAGAATTTTCTCCTACGTTACAAATGTGAAAAACAAAGCAAGGAATAGAATATCAACTGAAAATTTAGATGCGATCTTGCGTATAAGGTCACAACTCCTTACAAATGAGTATTGCTGCAAAGATTTCACTGTGACTAAAAAAATATTCAGCCTTTTTAACAGTAAAATGTATGAGCAAACCCCTAACGATACTACGATCAAACCAAGCGTAACTGCTGCAGGAAGCAATGAAAATGAAGAAGTGGAGTCATTCGAAGAAATTATTTCTATACAATTTTAAAGGGTATGTAATATTAAATCATTTTTCTTGTTTTTATTCATTAAACTATCTCGTGTATAGCCACATAAAGGTTTGTCCATTTTTTTTAAATGTTCTGACCATTTTTACAAAAAATAATCTGGCAACCGTGGTCTGGGCTGAAAAGTAACAATTACCCAATCTTCCTGAGCGAGAGAGGTTTGGTTACATATTTCCAATGAGAGAGGTTTGGTTGCATATTTCCAATGAAGTTCTCGTCTACGACGAATCGGGCAACAAAGTCAATGCCATCTTTAGAGGCTTAAGAACAAAACTAAATATTTTCAATTATTTTGCTGTAAAATTGTTTTTCAAAGCACGTTAATGCAAGACTTCCAAATATTATGAGCGAGAATTTTTCATAATGATCGAGACTTTTGCAATTTGGAAGGCAGGAATTTTTCCAGAAATGGAAAATCGCGAGAATTGTTCAGATTTTGAAAACTGTCATAGGCTAGTAATATCGCCTAAATAGTCAAGAATCCAAATTCTAATGTTAGGTTACTTTTGTGATAATTACCGCTAACTATTTTGGGCCTACACAGTTAATAAAATTCCTACTCTGACCACTGCCTCATATTAATCCTAACTTAAAAACCCTAATACTAGAAAAGACTATGACAAAAGGTCACAATAAAATCCTATATAAAACCCCTGAAGCAACGAATGTCTTTGGCGACTACTTTCTTATCAGCGAAGACCCGCAACACTCTACCGCTGATTATACCAAAAAATGTCTTATACAAACAAAAAAACAAAACACATTGCGGATCATTTACAGCCCACAGCACTCAACCTAATACACAGATACAATCTTATTATACATTTATAGGTGAAAGGTACACAGTAACGTATTAGAACTGTTTTTGACCCAAGCACTGAAATTATATATTTTCTTCCAAATTAACATTTGGATGGTAGGTAGATTACGCGTGGTAAACAAAACTGGCACTGCACCATTTTGGTTCCCTACATAGCATCCAAAAATATTATTATAAGAAACAGATAGGGTTAAGACTTGGTAGAACACATCCACCAAACTCGATATTGATATTTATACAGCGAGATAGAGCAAAAAAAAAAAACAAGGGTACTTACGTATTAACGGGGGGCCACCACATATTGATGATTGGTTAGGTTAAGTTGTAATATTTTCGTTGAAACAAATGTTGTTTCTAATGTGTAACATGTATTAATCATTGTAAATATTTGAAATATAAATCATTGTAAATATTTTTAAAAATATTGCTCTTTAAAAAATATGATATTAGAAATTTTCAACGAACGAAAATATTACAACTTAACCTAACCAATCATCAATATGTGGTGGCCCCCCGTTAATACGTAAGTACCAAAACAAGAATACTTTATTCTATACTAATTTTCGCGGAAATTCCTATTTATCAAGATATTTATTTTCGAAATTATTAAATTTTGGAGCCATTATTCCCAAGTCAAACCATCTCGTCCCATGAAGTATGTAGTCATATTATTATCATTAGCCAATCAGCGGCTGCCCCATTGTCACGTGATACTCCAGCGCAGGTCCGGCGGCTGAAATTTGAATTCAACGGTCGCTTTAGAATGGCTGTCTGTGGTGGAAGCTCCCAGTCCGAGTGGGACGTCATCTAGGCCTAGGTTAGGTATGGAAAACTGATGAGTGGGTAGTTGGGAGGTAACGAAAATGGTTCACTGAGTAGGTAGGTAGTTAATCTAACAATCATTAAATTCCTTTTATGTCAATAACTGGGTGGATGAAACCAATTGGTTGCTCACCAGAGTTATTCTCCACACTAGTATTTATATACTGTGTGGGAGGAGCGTGCTCGGTAATAAGGATACATTACCGCTCAACCAACCGAGGAATAAACCAAGACAACGCTGGTACGAGAAGCCCCGGGAAGAGGAGAACAAAGGGAGAACGAAAACGAAGAACGGGGCGAGAGGACGTACCAGCAAAGTGCGCTCTCGAAAACATAACCGGAGAAGGGAG
The DNA here is from genome assembly GCA_023014485.1 of Bathynomus jamesi. Lineage (NCBI taxonomy): Eukaryota > Metazoa > Arthropoda > Malacostraca > Isopoda > Cirolanidae > Bathynomus > Bathynomus jamesi. The sequence goes on along the minus strand of JAJOZX010001144.1, from coordinate 365,458 downwards.
ACACTCCGATAACAAAAAGTAAGTGACTAATTGAGTTTTTACACCAAAGTTAATCTCATTAAATTAAGCTGGGTCAGACAAGTTAGGCCTACATTGTGGCCTAAGACCCAGCATCAACTCATAGCTTAACAAAGGTGAAGGTAGATTGCCCTAACCTAATTCTTGTGAGGAATCCTACTGTGGACCTCAATTTATCTGCCCGCTCTGGACCATTTCCGGAATCTCTAGGCTGACCCCTCTAGGCTAGACTTGATCTACTCTATAGTTAGACTGGAGATATAAGGGGTGGGTTAATTGTGGACCAATTCATACAGAGCATTTTTCGCATTGGTGGTCCGTGTGTGGGGAATTTACAAACCTTAACCTTACTTAACAAAAATTGCAGAATTAGGCTAAATGGTCTAGCCTAAGCCTAATTAGGTCTACAACCTAGGGCCTAACTAGGAAACATTTACATTTAAGGAGTCTCATTCTCTCATAAGCTTAGACCTGAGTGACACACAAGTACTTGGGGGGAATTAAACCAAATTTAAACTTGCTGTTTTGTCTGTGCTCTCTCTTCTCTGGTAATTTCTTCTTGTCCCCAATATTTCATTACAATCCCCAGTTAAACAACATTAGTGAACAAGCATTTAAAATGCATACAACTCCAAGCATCCAATTCTTCTTTTAAGGAAGAATCACTCAACAGATTTTTTCAACAGGCACATGCATTCCTTGCAATCTGTGTATATATGTATATATACACTGTACTCTTTACATGTGCCACAAATAGACTCAACCTATCTGAACATAAGCAATGATTGCATGGGTTACTCAAAAGGGTCTTATGGCCTACTTACTTTGGCCATAGCCCAAACACTGAACCTTGGTCTTGTGGCCTACTTTGGCCATAGCCCAAACAACTGAGCCTTGGTCTTATGGCCTACCTTGGCCATGGGCCAAACAATAAAGGTCTTATGGCCTACCTCAGCCATGGGCCAAAACAATGAGCCTTGGTCTTTTGGCCTACCTTGGCCATGGGCCAAACATTAAATGTCTTATGGCCTACCTTGGCCATGGGCTAAACATTTTCTTATGGCCTACCTTGGCCATAGGGAAAACTATTACAAGTGTCTTATGGCCTACCTTGGCCATAGGGAAAACTATTACAAGTGTCTTATGGCCTACCTTGGCCATAGGGAAAACTATTACAAGTGTCTTATGGCCTACCTTGGCCATAGGGAAAACTATTTGGGTTACTCACTCTCCTGGCTGAGATTGAGAACATCATTAACAATAGACCACTCACTTATGTGAGTGACAACATTAATGACCCAGAACCATTAACTCCAAATCATTTGATTCGGGGAGAACAAGTTAGTCTCCTGCCGGACTACAATATAGACTCTTCAGAAGACCCAAACTGGACTCAACGACATGATGAGCTCCAGACTAAGTTACAACATTTAACTAGAGTTAAAGCTCATTTCATTAAACAGTGGAAAACTGAGTACTTGATGGGTCTAAGGGAGAGACATAAACAAATGACTAAGAAGGATTGGTCTGACACAATTAAGGTAGGGGACCTTGTTCTCATACATGACAGTACTCCAAGACAATACTGGCCTCTGGCTAAAGTTTCAGAACTCAGACCAGGGGCAGACGGGGTAACAAGAGTGGTCAAATTAAGGACTTCAACGGGTGACACAACAAGAGACATTTCTCTTTTGTACCCTTTAGAGTCTGGACCCAAAACAATGGACTTTGGAGAACCTTCTCCACTGACAGTAACAACTGGAGACACTGAACTTCCAGTAACTATTCCTTTGACAGTAGGAGTGGTAACGCATCCTACTACAACATTGACAGACACAAGACCTCAGCGACAAACAGCATTAAAGGCGCGACTATTTTTACAACAAAAAATAGATGCTGGGGAATTGTAATTTTACCTTCTAACTTTCATTTTTCTTTTCTTATGGTAAAGACCATAGACAGTTTCATCCTATGGATGTATATTTTCTCTTCTAATTAAATGCTACACCTTCTCCATGAGAAGGTGAGGACAGGCACTGTTAATCAGATTAACAGGCATTTACAGTTAAATAGTTAGCTAGTCTACACTCAGACAAAAATTGGTGACAATGACACCAAAATTTTTATCTCCCGGGGCCCCCAGTATATGGAAAACTGATGAGTGGGTAGTTGGGAGGTAACGAAAATGGTTCACTGAGTAGGTAGGTAGTTAATCTAACAATCATTAAATTCCTTTTATGTCAATAACTGGGTGGATGAAACCAATTGGTTGCTCACCAGAGTTATTCTCCACACTAGTATTTATATACTGTGTGGGAGGAGCGTGCTCGGTAATAAGGATACATTACCGCTCAACCAACCGAGGAATAAACCAAGACAACGCTGGTACGAGAAGCCCCGGGAAGAGGAGAACAAAGGGAGAACGAAAACGAAGAACGGGGCGAGAGGACGTACCAGCAAAGTGCGCTCTCGAAAACATAACCGGAGAAGGGAGACACTCCGATAACAAAAAGTAAGTGACTAATTGAGTTTTTACACCAAAGTTAATCTCATTAAATTAAGCTGGGTCAGACAAGTTAGGCCTACATTGTGGCCTAAGACCCAGCATCAACTCATAGCTTAACAAAGGTGAAGGTAGATTGCCCTAACCTAATTCTTGTGAGGAATCCTACTGTGGACCTCAATTTATCTGCCCGCTCTGGACCATTTCCGGAATCTCTAGGCTGACCCCTCTAGGCTAGACTTGATCTACTCTATAGTATAGACTGGAGATATAAGGGGTGGGTTAATTGTGGACCAATTCATACAGAGCATTTTTCGCATTAGGTTAGGGGTACTACTTACCTTTCCCGAGTCTCGAATTCATTATGAGGTACTCATGCCCGGTTAGGTTAATTGAATGCCCTTGACAATTGGTTAGGTTAAGTTGTGTTGTGTTATTTTAGTTAGTTTTAACGAAAATATCACGACTTAACCTAACCATTTGTCAAGGGCATACAGTTGACCTAATCGGGCATTCAATTAACCTTTGTGGTACCAACGCCATAAGCGATTATACCCGGAAAGGTAAGGTTGGGCTATTGTCGGGACCCGGAAAGGTAAGTAGTACCAAATTAGGTTAGATTACTTTTGCCGTGAATATTACTGACAAAAATAGGTTTTTCTGGTGTATTTCATGCTGTTTCAATTGATTCTGATTTTTTTAGCCAACAATTTCCCTCTTCTTCAAAGCCCTAGGGGGGGGGGGGGTATTCATAACGGTGCATTTGCGCAAGAAAATTTTCTATCAGGGTGCTTCTGAGATGCTATTTCATGGCGCTGTTTCATTTAACAGACCTCATCCAATGTTTTCATACATTTAGTATGTGTGAAATATATTTATTTTAGGTATTCACTTCACATTCCTCTTTATGATCAATTTTCAGTGAGACAATCGGTGCAATAAATACTTTATATAAAAAGAAATGGCAGGCCAAACATAAGTGCCGGAACCAGACATGGGGTCAATTACTAGGTTTCTATTACTATTACTTTTGATTCCTTCTATTAGTATTACTATAATTTTCATCTGTTACTATTATTATTACTTGGTCATCTATTACTATTACTTTTGTATGTGGGGTACTTCACTCATTTGAAAAGGACCTTTATGTCTATTTAAACGCAATTAGAAGCAGTGTGCTAACAAACAAACAAACAAACACTTTATTTCAGACTCAACAGGTACAAACATTATACAAGAGGTCCATAAAAGATTAAGAGATAGTTGTCTGAAGCACTGACTAAGTACGCTAGTGATTCACTATGTATAATGAACATACATATACAATGATCCAACCATGAGGTGGTGTGCCAACTATCACTAACATAAGTAAAGCTATCACCAGGAAGACTGCACATGGATGACAGGGTCAAGTTATTATCTTCACAGAAGGCTTTTAAGTGGTTGCTAAACAAAGAATTATCATTAAGCACTTTAGCATTAAAGTCACCAATAATAGCTACACATGTCGTATCCAACTCATTAATAATACTGCTCACCTGCCCCAATTTAATGAGGTAATCTTCTTCATTATCAACTGCCTGAAAAGGCATATAGATACACAAAATTACAAATTTTTTATTGTCTACACAAATTTCTATTCCAGTTAGCCAATTCAAACCAAGTGTTAATTCACTAATATATTTCCCATACTCCAACCTCCATAGAATAGCTACCTCACCAGGTGGGTGGCCTGCAAGAAGACTATCTTGTTTATCTCTGGTGGCCTCCCCTATTCCATAAAAGTTATTGGACAGGCTATTCAGGTCCTTTAAGTTCTGTTTCCATAGCCATGTTTCCTGCAGACAGAGAATATCAGCATCCTCTAACAGCTTATCAATTATGATTCGCCTGTGTTTGCTGTTATTGCCTAAGTTTAGACCTCTACAGTTATAAGAGATTACCTTGAATGTTGCAATTAGGAAGCTGCAGGAGTTCTGCCAGCCATCTCTACACGTTGAATTCCACTTATACCAGGCATAGCAGTTACAGCATTAGACCCAGCTGAATTTTCCTCCACAGTACGACGCATGATGTCTCCATAATTATCCTCTCCAGCACTTGCGAGAGGGGCTGCGGGTGTTTTTCTTCCCTTCTTTTCCTAGAACCGCTGTACATATACCTGTTCCGGCCATACTGCTGGATCCATAAATACCCCTGGATCATCACAGACTGCTGTAACTTGAAAGGAACTGTACGTACTCCATCTGGAGTCAATTTTCCTACATGTAACCTGAAGGTTCACTTTATCTTGCACAAATGCCTGCAGCTCCTCGGCCATAAGATCAGGTCTACATCTCGAGACGAAAATGTTTGCGGTCTTCGTTGGTACAGCCATCATAGATCTGTTTTGGCAGCTCCTATGATACCCCGCCGTTCTCTGCCAGCCTTTGCCACAGGCTAACTCCCTCTAGCTGGTGCATGAGTGGGACCAGACCCCCTTGAGGGACCACCACCATTAGCTACTGTAGTGGTTGCAGTTCTCGGAGGGGTCGCTCGCTTCCGGCCCCTCCTTACCACCATTGTCCAAGATGTCTCCTCATCATGACCCCCCGACTGCATTCCCAGCATCCCGATTCACCAAAGCCCCTTCGGGGGGGTGTACCCTGTGTGAAATGGTACTGAGCTGGCAATGTAGCAGTGTCTGGATTCAGGGATCCAGGATAAGACTGAGAAGCAGAGGGCTCTGCACTCATGGGTCCAGGATGAGGCTTAAAGGCAGAGGGCTCTGCACTCATGGACCCAGGATGAGGCTGAGAGGCAGAGGGCTCTGCACTCATGGACCCAGGATGAGGCTGAGAGGCAGAGGGCTCTGCACTCATGGACCCAGGATGGGGCTGAGAGGCAGAGGGCTCTGCACTCATGGACCCAGGATGAGGCTGAGAGGCAGAGGGCTCTGCACTCATGGACCCAGGATGGGGCTGAGAGGCAGAGGGCTCTGTACTCATGGATCCAGGATGAGGCTGAGCGGCAGCCAAATAACAAATATTTGTTTCAACTAAATTATTACAATGTCAGAGACTGTAGGTCTTGATAAATTTTACTTTATTGAAGGAAAAATTTGCCACACTATTAGTTCACACTTCACACACATGTTTATTTTAGTTACAGTAGATTTAGTTAATTTTTCTGTTCTTTGTTCACACAATATGTCCATTGCCACTGTTCTGGTGCGTTCCGACACAAATTAACCACTGCAACAGTTACTTTGAAGATGTGTGTGTGTGTGTGTAAGAGGTATGCATTTTTATCATACGAAGATATCATTTTATTTCAGACTGTAATAGAGTTTTAGGAGTGAGGCATCGATCATAATAATAATTCATGCCACCGAAATGTCGAATTCGACTAAACTTTGTGTTAGTCATTCTAAATCTTTTGAAATTAAACAATTTGTGGTTTCCTAAACTATCTTTTTATCAAACTCTGATAAGCGGTAGGTGATTATCTCTATTTTTCGGTGACATTTCCTAACATTTCAAAGTGGTGAATGAAAATTTCAACTTTGGTCTTTATATTTTGTAGGCGAGTTGGATTCGCTCCAAGTCCAGGGTAAGGTTGGAATGGCTTACAATTGTGTTTGAGAGATAAAACATGATTATCCGATGATACCCGAGTCCTAAATTTATTTCAGTTGTGAAAACTGTGTGAAATAAACTTAAGCTCATCCTGTCCCAAAAGTTATCCTTTTACCCAAGTACAGATTCCGTGTGTTTGGTATTTGCTGGTTTAATTCTTCTGAAATGATTACTGTAATGAGGGTAGATAAGGATCGATATAATCGTGACTCTTAATGAAGAATCATCATTATGATCGTAAATAATAATAATAAATAATAATAATTATTATTATTACGATTATTTATTATCACCAGTATTCTCCATCATTGTTTCTTATGTTTATAATTATTATGATCATTATCATATTCAACATCATTCATGATTAAAATTATCATTATAATTTTAAATCATATTACGATTTGATACTAATCATTATAATAATAAAAAAATTTATCATAATCATTACTATAAATATCTTAACGTTACCATTCAGCATATATTCTGAAGATAATTTTTAAAATACTAATGATTACCCGGCATGATCATGAAATAATAATATTAAATAGTGTACATATTAACTAATAGGCCAACTAAATATTATTATTAATAATTATTATTATTATTAATGAAATGTCCACATTTTCATAAAATCTGATACGTTCCACTTGAAATAACTGAACACACACACACACAATATATATATATATATATATATATATATATATATATATATGGACCGCCCCCTTCTGTTAAATGAAACATAAGAGGAGTTGTAAAGAAAGTCTGACATTGAGAATGATAAAGGGTGAAAGATGACACAATTATTAAATGTGATAGCCACATTACTCAATACACTTCTCGCCTTGAGTGACTCCGGATCTGAGGTATATCAAAGCCTAATTTATTTAACTGATATTATAAAAGTTCTCATACAACGAAATAATGGCGAAGAAAATTACTTCTGAATTACGAATGAACTACGTTACCCGATATAATCGCAGCGGGTAAACACTCGTATTATGTATATACTGTACATTGTCGGAGTTACGTGTCACAGTTAATTTCCTCACTAGATGGCATTGTCGGCATAAAGTGTCCTTGTTGAAAAAATTAGAGTCTATGATGGTTTTCTGAATATTTATTTAGTCGTGATAATAATGATCGTCATTCTTATTACCATATTACGATCATTGATTATTTATGATAGCCAAAAACGAACAAAAAATCGTGTTTTTCGCAAAACAAAGAAGGTATTTCAAGTTGGTGTCATAATCTACATAAAAATAATTCCCGTACAGAGAAATAAATATTATTTAATCGTTAAGAATATTATAAAAAACATGTTTATTTGAATATTGTTATTATGTAATAAATTTGCTGTATAGAAATTAATATTAGTTAACTTCCATTTTCTCAAACCTACTGAAGCTGCTCTGATTTTGAAATTTGGATAAAAACTAATAAATATCAAGTACAAAGGAAGAATTTACACACACACACACACACACACATATATATATATATATATACAAATTATACATACACAGTGCTGGGATTAGCGCCGCTAATTTTCAAAATTGTTAGTGAAACAGGTAGTGGCGTTAAGTTTTTAAAGAAGTCAATCTCTAATTTTTCAAAACCACTTGTACTAAAATTTGGTTTGACGGCATCAGTCTCCATTGTAAAAGACTGAGGCAGCACTAACTGCAAGTTGATCATGACATCAGCATGTACAGGTTTTTGTAAAGGTTCGAATGTTTTTGTTTGTTTTGAAAATTAATGCAATTCGCCACATCACTGTTTCAGCGATAGCCATTTTTATCTCGTAATCTGTTGTATCAATGGAACACTTACTACTCTCTTTGTCAATATTTTATCATTTCTTTAAGTTTCAGTTTGTGTATTTGAATTAACTAAAGAAGAGAATCCAGAACAGAATTTATTCTTCCGTTGGTTTGTTTCCCTATTAATATATACGAAAAAGGAACTCGACTCCTACATAAAGATGTTTTCATTTTCGTAGACTATAACATCACATTTTTATACCTTAGCAACTAATTATATCAAGGTGTATGCAAATATATGATATGTAAAGTAAATTACGGAAGACAGAAATTAGTGTTAGCGGCGCGGAATTTTTATGGTAGTTAACGTTAGCGTTAGTGGCGCTAACTTTAAAAGTTATGTTGGTTTGCTCATTGTATCAGTTGCTCGGAGACACTAGTACCGGACCTCCGTTAGCGGGCACAGCACTATATATATATATATTATGCACATCCACAAAGAAAAAAACTGATTCCAAGGCTTTTCGTGTATTCAACAGAACACCTCGTCAGGTATACTGCGTACTGTTGAAAACACGAAAGGCCTTGGAATCACTTTCCATTTTTCCTTGTGGATGCACATCATTTATTTATTTCACGTGTTTAATTGTAAAATTCATCCCATATTATATATATATATATATATATAAAGTCGTTTAGTCTCGCAAACAAATCCTTCATATTGAGCAGATTTTCGTCATGAAAATATAGACTAGAAAATTACATAAATTATGGAAGAATGTTACGTAACTGAAAGTTAGTTCGTATTGAAATTGCTCAAGATTGGACTAATCATAGAATCTGGGAAAATCTTTGCATAATGGCTAACGAAGATTAGCAAGATAGCTTCTTATTCATGAATTTAAAACTGGAAAGGAATTGTGTTTGTTTGATTCGAAGAGGAAGTTTGTTATTGTTAAGAGCATTATTTAGCTACCATACTACAGTAATGGCAGGGCTCATACGCAAAGGGAACCTAAAGCTTAACACGGAATTCAAACCGTAGGTCGCTAAATCATCTATAAGCAAAGAATACTCACCCGACTTATTATTGTTGCCTAAATTCGATTATCTTTTGTCGGAAATGATATATTACGACATAGCCCGGAAAATGATGGTTATTTCGCAGAGAGGAACCATTTGAGATATCCTTCAATGGCATCGGATCACCTCAAGTTTGTTTGCAAGTTGTTCTCATGAATTTTCTGTTTGGACGATGTTGTAATTTGATGCAAATCTATAATATAAATATATCTATAATCTATAATATAATCTATAATTGAATATACGTGCGTATAACTTCGTATAAGCAAATAACAATTTTTCTTTTCAGTTCCATGCTTCATCAGTTCAAATTTTCTTCTAAATAAAAATGGACGATTATTTCTTTTGGTATCCACGTTATACTTTCACTGAAAACTTTGCACTTTTTCATCCTGATCCGATATAATTGAATATATACAAGAGAACAATAATTGTACAGTCATATATGCAATTCCAGGCTAGATTTACAGCAATCAGTCTTATTTTCATAAGCAAATGTAATGACCATAATCATTATATTTTGGGGGGAGGGGAGAGAGAGAAATTAACTTCCTTCGTAACGGCAAAGGTCATGTGACGGAGGGGACCTACAATTTTACGTGGGATCCGAACCACGGGTCGCTACATCATTTGGGTGTAGAGAACGGTCATTCAGCCAATTATAATTAATTATTACTCAAACCCAATATCGCTTAACTTCACCGATTTATGGAAAACGATGTTGCAATATATACAGGGTGGCTCAGAGTTGCGCATCATAGGAATTTTTAGTGCTGATTATAATATATATATATTTTTTTTTTTAGGTAGGGGATGGCTACGAAATTAACAATAGACGAGAGGGTAAGTTTGGTCTTAATATATGGAATACCAGATACAATAAATCGATGAATCGGTACAGAATTTCAATTCTGTACCGATTCATCAATTTGTAGTACCTGGTATTCCATGCATTAAAACCAAGCTCAGTTTCTCGTCTAATGTTAATTTCGGAGCCATCCCCTACTTAAAAGAAAAAAATTAATATACCAGGGGCACTCAGTATATTTTGCCCCACCCTTTTTTCTTAGCTAAATAATAGACCATGGGGCTGAAATGTCTTTTGGGCCGTAAGTTTGAACTTTCTGCGCTTCATATAACCGGATTTTCCATTTTGAATCTCCTCTCCTTGTATAAAAACGCTTTTAAACGCCCTTGTATAAAACCGATGGTTAACGCAGTTTCGAAAATGGCGTCTGACAGTGATATATGTCGTAAACAGAGAGCTGTTATCGAGTTCTTAACCGCAGAGAAGGAAACAGTTGGAAATATTCACAAACGTCTACAAAACGTTTACGGAGATGCTGTTGTTGATCGAAGCACAGTTGGCCGCTGGTCTACTGTAAACGTGCGAGATCATCGGAGAGGGAGAGCCAGCCTCGATGATGAGACACGCAGCGGTCGCCCGGCATCGGCTGTCACATCTCACACTGTGTAATGTGCCAACAGTATCATTCGATCAAATCGGCGCGTCATACAGGGAGCTATCACTGGAGCTAGGAATTAGTGAAGGAAGTGAAGGAAGTGTGAATACGATAATTCAGCAACTGGGATACTCAAAAGTGTGCTCACGGTTTGTTCCTCGCCAACTGACTGAAGATCACAAAGCCCAAAGAAAAGAAATTGCTTCGGAGTCGTTGGTTCGATACGAGACAGAAGGGGATGACTTCCTTTCACGAAATGTGACTGAGGATGACACTTGGGTACACCACTTTGAACCTGAAACAAAAGGCCAATCCATGGAGTGGCATCACGCAGACTCCCCACGCAAGAAAAAGTTCAAAATGGCTTCCCTCTGCAGGAAAGGTTATGGCCACCATCTTCTGGGACATGAAAGGGGTGATTCTGGGGACATTATGAAGAAAGGACAAACAATCAACTCGGAGGCATATACTGCTACCCTACAGAGACTCCAGAGACGTATAAAGCGAGTTCAACCGGAAAGAAAACTGGAAAACGTCCTTCTTTTGCACGATAACGCAAGACCACACAACAGTTTTCAAACAAGAGAGGCCATCACAAAAATGCGCTTGACTGTGTTACCCACACTCCATACAGCCCGGATCTGACACCAGACTTCCATTTGTTTGGGCCAATGAAGGATGCTATTCGTGGAAGAAAGTTTCAGAGTGACGATGAGGTTGTTGAGTAGGTTAAGAGATGGCTCCAACGGAACCCAGCGGACTTTTTACCAGCAAGGAATAAAGGCCCTTGTTTCGAGGTGGAGGAAAGCCATAGAAAAGGACGGAGACTATGTGGAAAGATAAAAACTTGTAAAAAAGGTATGTAGTTACTTGTGTACAAAATTTCTGGAACTTACAAGGAAACTTGGGAAGAAAAAAAAAGGTGCGGCAAAATATATTGAGTGGCCCTCGTATTATAATAATAATCAACACTGAAAATTCTTATGATGCGCGACTTTTGCGCCATCAAATTCTGTGTGTGTGTATGTATGTAATATATATATATATATATATATGTAGTTTAAATTTGAAAAACAGCTTAAAAGGATTTTATAGAATTTATCTTTAAATTGAATTTGATCAGTTTAGTTTCCAAACTGGATTGCAAGATTTAACTACGTGAAAAGATTTTATAATAACAGATTTAAAAATCATTTTATATATACATTATACAGTATACTAAACACACACACACACACACACACACACACACACACACACACACACACGCAGTATGTTAAATAAATAAATAAATAATGCACCTTTAAAACACTATCGTATATGAATAGAATTTTGGTGGAAATGAGACCAGAAATTAAATGGCATCAATATAAGAAATGCGGGCGAAAAACAACTTTCTAAAGTACAACTATAATAGAAGTGTTCCTTAATTCAAACTCTTTGCAAACAAGGTCTTTTAAGTGGCTCCATTTGAAAGTTCTTTCACGATTTGGATGTAAGTAATCAAATAATTTGGCCTTCTTTAAATAATTTCCAAATGTCTCTTACACTCATTAGAAAAATCTAAAAATTCCACGCTTTACATACAGAAGATTTTTCGAAATTTTAGTTTTGCCTAAATTTATTTGTATTAAGAATTTTTCTTATAAATTATGAATACTATTTCTTGTTGTTGATCCTTCGGTTATTGTTTTTTTTTTTGTGTGGGGTGAGTTGGGGGTTCGGGAGGGATGGGGGGGGGGGGGGGGGGGGTCCACAGATACGTTCATTCCGTTTTCCTGATCGGTCAAAAGTTCGTCACAGTACGGTGTTTTCACTGGTCAGCATATCTATTTTATTTACTTTACTCTCGAAGGATACCTAATAAGACGGGTTGTAAAATCAACGAACTGTTAAAAGCACCCCCATCACTATCTGGAGGTCAGCTATATATTGCTTAGCCCATGGCCAGGTCATCTTTACTCCCAATGTCGAATCTTCTCCTTCATTCTTGTTTCCGATAAATGCAACTCGAAAAAAGATACAAAGAATAGTAAATAATATTAAAAAAATAGTCAAATTCTTCTCATGACGAAAGTAACTTTTTCGTAACAATTCAGTTGCGTTACTTTAAAGGAGAAAAGTTTAACCCACTGTTAATTTCGGTATAGGTTATTTCTCTATTAAGTTGTTCCTTCACCGTCTCATATCTGATATACCTCATATACACGTATATGCCTTAATAATTATTAAAGAAAATACTAAGAGTATATTACCTTGAATATACTCAAGGTTAGAATTTGATCCCCACAAAAGGGCAGTTGTGTTCTTACTGGTCCTACACTATTTTCCTTTTTATTTTCTCACGAGATTGTGTTATTGTGTATATATATACTGTATATATATATAATATATATATATATATGTATATATATACTGTATTATATATATATATATATATATATATATATATATATATATAATATATATATATATATATTATATATATATGTGTGTGTGTGTGTGTGTGTGTGTGTGTGTGTATATATTAAAATAAAATTAGATAATCTATTTTAATTCAATGTCTTAAATCAAAAGCGAGTATGACAACCCTAATAACAGCGACATGAGCCATCATCTTCCCTTCTCTTCTTCATCAATCAAAGACTTTCACCTGAACACAATAAAATGTTATAAATAATGGAAAAGGTTTAGTCTGTCGTAGTTTTATATTCTGTTTATGTATTTTTACCTCTGGATGAGTGCCTCCTCGCGACCTAATTCGACCTTTAGAGCAGTGTGAATTTGGATATAATGTGCATTATTTCCCGCTCAGTATTATTCCTATTCAAGATCCGCAAGTGGGAATTCTATCTAAATTTTGGAAAAAAATTAAAAAAGGAGTTTCATGATTTTGGAAAAAATACACACACACACACACACACACACACACACACATATACTGTATATATACAGTATATACAGGGGTTAGACAAAATAATATGAACACCCGCCGATTTCACCGGTTATCTTTACGGACTGCTCAGACACAAAGTAAACGGTCAAATGACTGGCAAACCTATTTAAATGCGTAACAGAGAGTGTATACGTCATGTTATAACCCTCATGTTGTTTTTACAGATCTGAGTGATTTATGAATTAGCAGTTATGAAAGACCTGTCAGACTTCCAAAGAGGGCAAATTGTCGGAGCGCGGATGGCTGGTGCATCGGTGACGAAAACCGCTCAGATGTTCAATGTATCCAAAGGAACTGTCTCTATGGTCATGTCTGCATACCAAAACCATGGAAAGACAAGCACCGACAAATGCAATAGTGGACGCAAGAAGAAGCTGTGTGATCGAGACCGCCGGGTGCTAAAGCGCATTGTGACAAAGAACCATAAGACCACAGCTCCAAAAGTGACTGCAGAGCTTAACCAGCATCTTGCAAGCACGGTATCGACCAGAACTGTACGTCGCGAGCTCCATGGAGCTGGATACCATGGGAGGGCTGCAATTGCCAAACCCTTCCTTTCGCACATCAACATGAGCGGCGCAGAAAATGGTGTAATGACCATAAGAATTGGTCAATGGACCGTGGAAGAATGTAGTCTACTCCGACGAATCCTCCTTTACGCTATTTCCATGTTCCGGTCGAGTTTACGTCTGGAGACAGCCTAAAGTTGCTTATGACCCCGACTGCCTGACCCCAATCGTTAAGCATGGAGGCGGATCTGTGTGGTTTGGGCAGCAACATCGTGGAATACTCTTGGCCCAGCTAGTACTGCATGGTAGGGTTAACGCCCAGGTCTATCTGTCAATATTGGCTGACCAGGTCCATCCCATGGTCCAAACGCTGTTTCCCAATGGCGGCGCCGTCTTCCAGGATAATAATGCACCAATCCACACCGCTGGGTCGTTAAAAACTGGTTTGAAGAGCATGTTAGTGAAGTAGAACGCTTGGATTGGACTCCACAATCCCCGGATCTTAACATTATCGAGCATCTGTGGTGTCAGTTGGAGCAGCAGGTCAGAAGCCGATTCCCACCGCCGGCGTCTTTGGAGGAACTGGAGCAGGGTTTGCTCGAAGAATGGCTCAGGATTCCTCTAGCCACTGTCCAAAAGCTGTATGAATCAATTCCCCGACGCATTGCAGCTAAAGGAGGACCAACTCCATATTAAGAATAAAAACTGCCATTTATCAAGGTGTTCATATTATTTTGTCTAACCCCTGTATATGTATATATATATATATATATATATATATATATATATATATATATATAATATATATATATATATATATATATATATATATAAGAGGACTGTGACACAATTGTGGGTACGAGGGATATGAAGAATGTAACAAAGTGTGAAATCTTACATTGGCAATGGATCGACTTGAGAATTTCCTCCTTTGAGATTCTCAGTCGCAAGCTTCTCATTCTTGGGCGAAGAATGAAATGAATAGGAAAAGTCACATTTATGAATCGCCCATAATAACGTGAGGGCTGTGTTATGGCCACGTCGTAACACCGCTTTCCATTAGATCAGTGAAGTTCAGCGACAGTGGGATGGGAGAACGTACCTCCGTGTCCAGATGATATAGCGACCAGTGGTTCGGATTTCGTGTAAATACGTATAGATCCCTTCTTTCATACGATTTTAACCCAAATCAAATAAAACAAAATCACCATTTCAGAATATTTTCTTCGCACAAACATCAAAATTTAAGGGAAATTGCACGCATGGAGCAGTCGAGAACAGCTGTAGAATAATATCGAAGGAATCACCGAACGATTCTTTGCCAAAACAATCATTTCCCAAAACATAATCACTTAAAAAAAAAAAAATTCTAACTGATATTTTTTTCCGAATAGTTTTACTTTCAAATAACTTCATACGAGTTCGGCACGAATAATCTTGGATAGAAAAATGTTTCAAAACACAGACCCCGAAAAAATGTTTCGTCCTTTTTCACGACTGAATTTTATTGGCAAGGGTTTCATTTATATATATAATATATATAATATATTATATATATATATTATATTATATATAAAAGTTTCAAATTTGAAGTCAATATTTGCGACATTTTTTTCGAAGCAATAATTCAGGATGCAAAGAACGACGGCTTGAATTAAAAGTTTATATATATACATATATATATATATATATGACCATAAAAAAGTGTCCGCCTTTTTTCACCGGTCACTGGGCCAACAAAACTACAATTTGAAGGATAACTAAATGAAACCAAAATCATATTAAGCCCTTTATATTATCCTTAAAATGAGAGGTAGTTTATTTAAATCAGATGAATAGGCTTTTTACAAATTGAACTTGAACGATAGTCGTTATTATTATTAAAATATAAAATTGACAAGAAGGGTAATTAGAGACTTAGCTGAACATTAAAGAGGTTTACTATGAACAGAAACAAATTGAATAAAACATTAACGCAGCGAGTGTTCAACGTGTCGACCATTATTATCAATGACCAATTGTAGCCTCGTGTGCCACTGGCGAAATGCTGTGAAAATGGTGTCTGGATCGAACTCGTTCTATGCCGTTAAAATGCACTCTCGAAGTTCACTAATCTCTTGAATATTTTGTCTGTAAACTTTGTCAACTAAACTTCGCCATATACATTTGTCAGCTGGATTTAAATCCAGGCTATTTGGTGGCCAATCTTCTGGCGCGATGAAGTCGGGACATTGTTCTTACAAGTATGCAATAGTGTGCCAGGACCGATGAGATGGAGCGCCATCTTGCTGAAAAACATACTTCTCACCGTAATTTTCAATTTCAGGCAATAACTTACACAAGATATTGGTTTCGAATTTTTGCACCTTTGTTGACGAAAACAATGGATGTTTTTCCTAAATGAGAAACGCCAACAGAAACCATTACAAACTGACTGAAGTTCTCTCACTCTCGAAGGACCCTGCTTTTTAGAGTGTCTTGTTTTTTCTTACGTTAGCGCGCGCTCCGCCGTTCAGTAATGAAAATATTTTCATTCGCACGAGTTCCGGTCTCACGAAGTTTTTCCAACAAACGTGACACACTACGTGCGGACCAATGTCGATAAGGATACTTTTTACTATTCTTTTAGCACCGAAACCCTTTTCCTTGCGAAGAAGTTTGATGACAATTTTGTCTTTCTCAGTTAAACGTGTCATAACAGCTTAAATAAAATAACAGCATTAACAAACTTCCTTCGCTCGCTGCCAAATCAAAACTGATTGCCATGATCGCAGTACGATCTGGATTCTAGGGCTTTCTAGGCCTAAGCGTACTTCACTTATTAGTTTGCCTAGCCTAGCCTAACCATTTACAACTCATAATAATGCACCAACTAGCCAAACCTTGACCTACCCTGAATCGATAGGTGATCCTAAAGTTACGATTGACTATTCAATGACATGGATTTAGCAATTTTTCCACTTTCGTATTGCCAACTCCATTTTTTTAAATAAGTATTGTTTAAGTTGAATTTGTAAAGAGACTATTCATCTGATTTAAATAAACTACCTCTCATTTTAAAGACAACATAAAGGATTTAATATGATTTCTATTTCATTTAGAACTGGAATTGTGGTTTCGTTAGCCTGGTGAAAAAGGTAGACACATTTTTGTGGGTCACGGTGTATAGATTATTATATATACTGTATATATATATATATATATATATTATATATATAATAATAATAATAATAATAATGAATGAATTAGCAGTAACATTTAAAAAGACTGAAAAGGAAAAATTTAACATAACGATAAATTATGTCAACAAATTTTCATTCTGAATTAACTTCACAATACCCTATTATTCCTTTAAATGTCATTTGTAGAACCAGTCTCTATCTCTCTCTCTCAAAAGTCCTTAGAAAGTTCTTTATTTTAGTCACGTGACTAAAAATAACGAAGAAAGAAAACACATCCTGAAAAATTATTTAAAACCAAAATCCTCACAAAAAAAAAAAGTCTTCGAAACTGAGAAATAATCGTCCCTTTTGACAATGATCGATGGGAACTGGAGAAGACGAAATTATAATTTAAAAAAAATGGCGACTTTGCTTCTCTTAATCGCTGATATATTCCACGGAATACCACAAGATGGCGACACTTTTTATTTGTATTTCTCATATTAGCGATTATCTCACTCAACTCCAAAGAAAAAAGCATGACGAGTTGCTTCCTTAGGCAAGCAAGTCTTTTACGCAGTATTGCACAACAACAACAACAACAGCGATATTAAGTATATATATATATGCGAAAATGGTGACTGACTTGTGGTGATGATCGGTATCGGAACAAAAGCAGAAATAGTAAAAACACGAAGAAGTAAAAAAGCGCCTTATAATAACAGTAGTTTTTAAAAACATAACGACAAAAACAACATCAACAAGAAGACGGCGACAAAGACAACAAATGATACGGATGACAAAAAAACAACATCAAGAACAAAAACAACCTATAAGAATCGCAATAGCTATGAAAACAGCGACAGCGTATGCCTTATAAGA
>JAJOZX010001144.1:340000-342500 GCA_023014485.1 Bathynomus jamesi | reverse complement strand
TATCAGGAGGCAATTTCAGTTTCGGAACAAGGAGATTGTGCTCTCACTGTACAATTCCCTTGTTCGACCGCACCTGGAGTATGGTGTGCAGTTCTGGTCGCCCACCCTCAGGAAAGATATTGAGAGACTGGAGCGAGTGCAGGCGAGGGCCACAAAGTTAATCCCTTCCGTTAGGCATATGGGCTACAATCGACGGTTACGCGCCCTGAACTTGTTTTCGCTTGAAACTCGGAGGCTGCGCGGTCAACTGATCGAGGTTTTCAAGCTCTTACGCGGGTTGAACGATGTCGATTTTAGAAGTATGTTTAGTTTAAATGATAACCCAACTCGCAACAATGGTTGGAAGTTGGATTTGAAACGGTTTAGGACTAGTGTGTGTGGGAATTACTTTACGTATAAGATCTGTGACACATGGAACAGGTTACCTTCGGAAGTTGTGAACAGTTCCTCTGTGGATCAGTTCAAGAAAAGGTTAGACCAAATCTTGCACACTATTTGAGTGTGTACAAAATTTTCCCTGGCACCCGTTGCCATTGGTACCTCCTCGGTATGGGCCGCAAGGCCTTTTGAAGTACTTCTTTTCCTTGTAACTCTCTCTCTCTCTCGATTCTCGAATTTATGAAAATTTTTAAGGTCTGAGGTTTTAGAGATGTATTTAATCTTGCGTGTAACAGGCCAGAGAGTGCCACTTTGCTATTTTATTCGTGGCTGATGCCACACAATTTACTCATTTTAGGAATCCTCCGGTTGTTAAAAGGATTAATTCTGTTATAAGATGATGATGCATCAAGCATCTGCCAGTTTAACGTACGTGCTTTATTCGTCCAAATTGTTACATTTAATGTAAAGATTAATAATAATATTGTTTATTACTAAATGTATATATGAATTATTGTAGAATATAATTTAACTTTGTAGGATTTATACGCGGGCATAAATCAGAAAATTTGGTGGATATCTACCATTTAAAATTAAAATTTAAAATCAGATTGAAATTAAAAATTTCAAATAATTCAAATTTAATTAAAATCAGTTTAAAATAGTAACCGAGAATCAAATTCATATGAAATTAAAATCAAATTTAAGTTCAAATTAAAGTTTAAAATGAAATTTAGATTCATTTAAAATTAAATTTAAAAAGGTATCAATTAATTTAATTCAAAATCAAATTAAAATTTAAAAATCAAAATAAAATTCAAATTGAGTTAAAATTAATTTTAAATTAAGTCAAAAAATTCAAACTAATTTCAATGATAAAAATTATACGAATGTAAACAGGGATTTTATATTTCATCATTCCAAGCAATTTCTTCTTTTACACTTCAATGAATTTACAATGAAAATACTGGGTGATCCAGATAAATGGGACCCATAAAAAAAAGCCAAATATTCTTAATATTTAATTCCTTTCATAAAAACTATATATCATTCGAAAGAGTAGAGTTACAAGTTTATTATGAAATATTAATTTTTTAAAAATGACTCCTTTCAAATGTGCTCCATTAGTTGCCAAGCATTCCACTGTTCTCGCTTGTAAGTTCTGCATCACTTTTGTATGGCCTGTATCTCATTTGTGATGGCGGCCTTCAATTCTTGCAAGGTCGTTGGGTTATTTCTGTAGACCCTACTCTTTAAATATCCCCAGAGATAATAATCTAAGGGAGAAAAATCCGGAGACCTTGCGGGCCATTCAACGTCTCCAAATCTTGAGATTAACTCGCCTGGAAACGTTTGACGCAAAACTGCCATGTAGTTCCTCGTGGTATGGCAGGTAGCTCCGTCTTGGAACCAGTGGTTTTCTAGACAAAGATCTCTTAATTTAGGAATAAGGAAATCGGTCAACATTTTTTCGTAGCGATCACCATTTACAGTGACCGTGTTTCCGGTGGAATCTTCGAAAAAGTACGGCCCTATGATCTGAGATGCAGTAAGACCACACCAAACAGTTACACGCTGACTATGCAACGGGACTTCGGTAATATTCAATGGATTTTCTGCTGCCCAGAAACGACAATTTTGTTTGTTTACAGTTCCATTCAAGTGAAAATGGGCTTCGTCTGACATAATCAAAGTTGCTAGAAAATTGGTGGTGTCATTTACCTTCTGTTGGATCCATTGACAGAATTGTCGTCTTCGTGCGAAATCTCCATCGTTTAGTTGTTGCACTGTTTGAATTTTATATGGAAAGAGCATTAAATTTTGCTTGAATATACGGTGTGTTGTTCCATATCCAACTCCTAACAGCTGAGAAGCACGTCTGATGCTTATGTTAGGATTATCCTGTACAATTTCATGAGTTCTGTTAATGATCTCGTCTATCCTTGCTTCCAGTTGGTTTTCTTTTTCCAATGCTGCCAGTTAGGGAAAAATTTCTGACACACCGACGGATTACTTTCTTAGAAGGTGATTTTGACATCTGAAAATTTGTCTTGAAAGATCTTTGAGCTGAAACTACACTTCTTCCATGCTCATAATATTGCTCAGTTATGAAACGCAGCTG
>JAJOZX010001144.1:325000-337500 GCA_023014485.1 Bathynomus jamesi | reverse complement strand
TTTCATCAAATATCCTGATAGAGAGAGAGAGAGAGAGAGAGAGAGGGGGGGGGGGGTAACAGCATGAGATTTGAGTATTCCATAATGGTTAACAACCAAAATTCAAGTTTGAAACTTTACTGGAACAGAATCTGATCCTGTGTATAAGAGATTGAATTCCAAGGCTGACGTGAATAGATTATAATCATAACTTCTTGTGTCTCTATCGACCAGCGGCAAAAGTTGATGTATTCTATGGTCGAATCGGTGGATACAGCACAAAAGAGAAATGAGGGCAACCTATCGTTCATACAGAATTTTAATAAGTGTTATTGGTTCAGAAGATTTATTGCTGAGTTTGATGTCATTTGTATAGTAACGCACTATATTGGTACAAGAATAAAGGTATTGATACTATATATATATATATGTTACAGAGAACCTGTGTAACTAGGAATTTCATGAAATCCCTAAAATGTTCAGGGATTTCATACAAGTCGTGATATTTTCGTTAGTTTTAACGAAAATATCACAGCTTAACCTAACGAATCGTCAAAGGCGTACAGTTGACCTAACCGGGCATTCAATAATTTTTCCGTAGGTTTAACGAAAATATCACGCCTTAACCTTACATGAAATCCCTGAACATTTTAGAGATTTCATGAAATCCCTAGTTACGCAGATTCCCTGTAACACACACATACTGTATATATATATATATATATATATATATATATATATATATATATATATATATATATGAGGGGCGGTCAGAAAATAAGTTTACACGATGTATAATTTTGTAACTAAAGGACCTACATTGATTATGTTTGTATCAGGTGAATTCGTTAATCATTGTTGGCAACACTGCACGTCGATTCGGCTGCCATCTACCGTACATTGGTTATACGAGTCAGTTGAACATGGCGGCTCGACTGGAACAGTGCCCTGCACTACGGAGCAGTCCAGGACGTTTACGTTTAATGGCTGCTCGTAAACGTTCCAGTGTTGAACAATATGCAGCTGCATTGATTGTCGTGCCTTTTTATATGAAGTCTGCGAGTTAAACGCCTTTGTGGTCCCAAAACACGGTAACCATCACTTTGCTAGCGGACCTCACAATCTTGAACTTCTTTGGTCGCGGGGACCCAGGGTGTTTCCATTCCATGCTGCACGTTTGTTTCCAGAGTACGGCAATGAACCCATGTCTCGTCTCCTGTGACAATGCGCTCGAGAAATTCTTGACCACTGACAGACTCGGAATATCATTGCAGAAATGACAGAGCACTGTTCCAGTGAAGCCGCCATGTTCAACTGACTCATATAACCAATGTACGGTAGATGGCAGCCAAATCGACGTGCAGTGTTGCTAACAATGATTAACGAATTCACCTGATACAAACATAATCAATTTAGGTCCTTTAGTTACGAAATTATACGCCGTGCAAACTTATTTTCTGACCGCCCATCGTGTGTGTGTGTGTATATATATATATATATATATAATATATATAATGCAGTCAACGCTGAGGATGCAGGATTCTTTACGGATTAAATCTAAGACAGGCTTCATTGTTTTACAAAGCATTGTTTCGCCCATACGATACCCCCATTCAGGGTATGGGCAGTTCTCAGTATCAGTGACGAATGTTAAGCAGAAAGTCAATGTACTAGTACGTGATTCAGCGCCACTAAAAGCGACAATGCTTTACTTTAGCAGATCACAAGGAATTGTTCAATCCATTCCGTGTATATTTATATCACTATATTGACAACAAGAACAACAATGCTTTATCATATTCAGATGATTAATCCAGTCCATAATCTCTTAAAGTATCGTTTATCACATGTACACCACTCCTGGTTTAACCATCTAAAATCATGTTGGTTGGTAGAGAGAGAGAGAGAGAGAGAGAGAGAGAGAGAGAGAGAGAGAAACGATTCTGCTGTCAGTAATTTCTTTACTTTGACGATGCCTTCCAAACTGATGGAGTCTTCCCGTTGTTGGTTTTATAAACACCCCCGTCACAATGACCAGCCATGTTTGGAGGACATAAAATAGATCATCCAAGCAACCATTCTTACACATTTGAAAATAAAATTATGCTCGGCCATCTCTATACCGAATACGGATGCATGACTTTGGGTAGATTAATAATGGAGGCTATGCAATTGCTGAAACAAATTCGCCAAAAAGGTATAAAATTTAAAAATGGAAATTACTAATTCTAATTATCAATTTTGGGAAGACTTCGTCGAAATTTAATTTTTCGGCGAATTTCTTCCCAAACTTATATTTACGATAGACATTTGTTCAAATTTAATTAATAAGAAATATTAATCATAAAAATTGAATTATTAGAAAGTGAATTGATGAAGCAAAGGCTTGAAAGAGATAATTAATTGTTACACACTAACCATTCCACGTTAAAAAAAAAAATGCATCCTGAAACTCATTATACGTCTAACTTAAAAAAATAAAATACAACTTTAAAATAATTTTAAAAACTTAGAAAGGTTTTTCGCTGCATTTCGTGGCCTTTTCAATTCCTCGTTTAAATTTTTAGATATATTTAATTGCGGGGTTTTAGCAATTTATAAAAAGCTTCATATATAAATAATGGCTATATACAATTTCCTTAATGTAGTCTCACGAACGTCTACGCAAGAATGAATTTAGCAAAATACCTTCGTACATCTAAAATTATAAACGATGTAAATGCATCTTTATACCCAAATTCAATATTTCTAATTAACATGAAATAAAACAAAACATGCATGACTTTCATAAGGCAAAACATGCATCATGGGAAAAAAGACAAAAAAAAACAACATGCAGGCCATGTTTCATTCTCTTCATGAGATTTTGCAAACCTGTTCAACTCGATACGCAATTAGCGCCGAAACAAATCACGACAAGAAGGATTTTCGGTTCAGATTTTTCGCTTCGCTACACACGCAAGATACAGTCCCCCACCCCCATCAAACGTACACTGAATCTGGCCCCTGACGCACACTGCCCCGAATGAGTTTTACATACTTTGTTTTATATAAGGTTTCCATACTCGGATGTACAGAAAAAATATATATATACGTAGAGTAGTTGCATGCAATTAAAAATCATGTACGCACACAAATATTTGACAACCATTTTTAACTATACCATATTGGTATGTACTATAAATATTCAAAGTTTGTTAGTGGGGGGAGGGGAATAGTTAGTAGAATCACTATATATGTCTGAATTGACAATTTTGAATTGGTTTTAATTAAATGACTATGGTTGTTTTAATCATCTAGTTTTAGAGAGAGAGAGAGAGATTTGCTGAAGGAAAACCTCATGCACAGTGTGTGTGTGTGTGTGTGTGTGTGTGTGTGTGTGTGTGTGAATAAAGGATTTCCCAGAAAATTAGCATAAAATTCGTACAGTGCAAAATTCGGACATAATTTTAATTATCCTAATTACATATATAATGAGCTCTCGGTAACTAAGTGGTTAAGGCATCGGGCTTTGGGCGGTGAGGCTCTGAGTTCGCTCCCAGCTGCAAGCCTGCAAGGGTTGAGTTAAGCCGGCCACTCACCCTGTTTAATGTTCGTGCTCAAATGATCCTTGGGGCATTCTCTCTCCAACATCGTAGGGAAATGAGCTTCCTAGCAGTAACATTTTTACATTAATAATTTAATATTCAGGGTGGCTTAGACTAACAACTTAGTCTAGACTAGGCCCTTGTTCGGCTGGGCCGTACGTTAATGTCCGCGACATCATTTTCCCGATCGAGCAATCGCGTGGGTACAATATCCGATGGCCAGCTCGTATCCTAGATTTGACACCCTGTGACCTCTTCACGCGGGACCACGTGGAAGGTAGTCTTCGCGACTCCTTCCAACAGTGTGGACGAGTGACGAACAAAATTACTAATAACACGAACGACGTTCTATTGAAATGAACGATGACGTTCCCATAAATGAGCGTGAATACAGTAATCTCAGCTCATCTTGCATTTGAACAGCGTTTGCGTTTGCAACCGTGTATTGCAAACGACCACATTTTCTTCTATACTTTCATAAAATATAAAAATAATGTGTCTGAATTTCTCAATGTTTAAATTCCACGTTACTTTAATGAAAATCACTGAGCTATTAAGGTTTGCCATCGAGAACTATTTATGAAACCATCATGTGTGTGTGTGTGTGTGTTTTTAGTTTCACCAAAACACAATGACACTGTCTTTGCAAAGACCTTGAAAATCTAGATTGATTATTTCCGTTTAACTACTGTGCAATGCATATTATTTAGAAGTTTTGAAGGTCTCACGTCTTCAGAGACTATTCTCCTCGTAATAAATGCACGCTTACATTCAGCCTACCTTTAAATAAACTATACTAAAAAATAATATTAGGTTAATATGCCATTATTATTATTATTATTAAAAAATAAGTATACTTTCTATAGTTATGTACTATTGCTGATTATAAATATACAGGGTGTAACAAAATTCTGTTCTCATAGGGAGATAAGATATAAGAGAATTGAAGGAGAAAATAGTTCTAACTATACATTACAAACAATCCGATCAACTTACCAATTAATCCAGTACATGCTCAAATTGCATTCCATGTAGCCGTTTACGCATTTCAACTCGCTTTTCTCGTTCATTTCTGTTACATCTTATTTCCGTACGAGAACCGACTTTTGTTACACCCTGTATATTATATATGATACAACTCAGAATGGTCCCCTGAGAAACTTTTATGTTACACACAGACCGTGCATGGAACAAGGAACTCTTCTGGGAAATTAAATCCACTATAGTTCGAATAAGTAATGATAAATGACAAATACTATAGTTTTTCTTTTTCATGATGGAAGGCCCAACGTGGGCACCGGGTTATTCGCAAAGAGGTCCCAAAATATAGCTTCCCTTACCAGCTATCTGCAAAGCAGATAGGATCCAGCTTTGTCATTTACCATTACTTATTCAAACTTAGTGGATTTAATTTTCTCAAAAGAGTTCCTTGTTCCATGCACGGTCTGTGTGTAACATAAAAGTTTCTCAGGGGACCATTCTAAGTTATATCACATTAAACAGACGTGTTATGTGCCTTGAAAAGTGGACGCTCAATGTCCCGGTTGAGGTTTAAGTTTTGTTTTTTTTGGCTAAAAATACAATCGTTACCCCTTTTTCTTTGATGTATTCAATCCGACGTGAATGCAACGAGTTTCTTGCGTATATTGAGGTTCTGAATATATTAGGCTAGGTGTAGCTGTAAACCCTAGATCCTGTCCCAAAGCTGGATCCTATCTGCTTTGCAGATAGCTGGTGAGGGAAGATATATTTTGGGGTCTCTTTGCGAGTAACCCGGTGCCCACGTTGGGCCTTCCATCATGAAAAAGAAAAACTATAGTATTTATCATTTATCATTACTTATTCGAACTATAGTGGATTTAATTTCCCAGAAGAGTTCCTTGTTCCATGCACGGTCTGTGTGTAACATATATAGGGTATAACAAGAGTCGGTTCTCATACGGAAATAAGATGTAACAGAATTGAACGAGAACCGACTTTTGTTACACCATATGTGAATAATGCAAGTCCACAAGGAAAAGAAAAAATGAGACCTTAAAATCATTTTCTCCTTTTCCTTGTGAGTTTGCATCATTCATTTATTTCACGTGTTTAAGCGTGAAATTTATCATATATACAGTATATATAATCAATGTTTAGGACATATGTTAACAAATTAATCAGAGGTAAAAGGAAAGCTTCACTGTTTTTTACAAAACGCCGGTCCGTCTACACAATCTTTCAGGGTACAAGCAGCTCGCGGCATGATTACCAAGTACATAGAATGTCAGTGTACTAATGAGACTTATGAACGTAGTTTCGTCACCGCTGGAAGGAACAATATATGTGGAAATGGAAATATAAACGCATTACTGTATATTTATGCATATGCAAAGTTTATCTTCCACCAGGAATCGAACCCGGGATCCTTTGATTAGAAATTACAGGCGCTGCTACTGAGCTGCGACAGGATAAGAGTTAACGACAACTGGCAAGAATTTATCACCCGAGGAAACGCATTACGGTTTCTCCTTCAAAAGTGTTTTACGTTGCTAACTTTTGATTCGTAGTCGCGGGCACTGACCATCAGGCTACGGCAGCATAAAAGTTAATACCACCTCGCAAATATTTTTATCTCGAGCGAAATATTAGCGCTTTCTCGCCGGGAAGTATTTTTACGCGTTAACCCCCCTCCACTCGAGCTAATGGACAGCATCCAATGCAAATCTATCTGGATAACACGAGGGTATCATATAGATAGAAATATAAGCTCACGACAGGGGCACTTTATGTCGCGTAAAATATCCCTCACTAAGATTCGAACCCGGTTGTATTAACTTTCCTGTCTTAGCTTAATGATTAGTGCCCGCAACTCTGAACCAGAAGTCCCAGATTCGAATCACGGTGGTGATATTCTGCATAGCAAAAAATGTTCATGTTGATGCGCTTATATTTCTAGATAGAGAGAGAGAGAGAGAGAGAGAGAGAGAGAGAGATATGAAACACAAAGCAATTAAATCCGTCTAATAATGAATGCATACAAAAATCCTTTATTTTTCTCCCAGTCTTGAAATTAGAATTTTACAAATAATTAAAATAATGAGAAAAGAAGTTTTATCCTATTTTTTATTATTATCATAATCATCATCATCATTATTATTATTATTATTCATATATTGGACTTTGAAATGTAAACCCATTTGAATAAGAATTTTGACGACATTCTCTCTTTTAAATAGAATCCCCTTTAAAAGCCTTGCATCCCATTTTCTTTTTTTTTTTTGCTTATGGTTTTTTCCCGTTTTCAATTTTTTTTTAATTTTTTTCCCCCAAAAAACAAAATCCATTTACAGTATTGTTATCTAAAAAAAAAAACATGAAATATTTTCCATTTTATATAAAAATCTTTCTTCCAGTTTATTTTATTTAAATTTTAGGGGTTTTTTCCAATTTCATATTTTTTATATTTTTTATTTTTTTTTAAATATTTTTTCTGAGATGTAAAATTTTTATATATTTTTTTTATGTTTATTTAAGGAATATATATATATATATATATATATATAGTTATTTATTTATGTATTTTTATTTATTTATTACGACTGACGTTCTATAATATACAGGGTGTCCCATAAGTTCGGTCTTAGAGGAAAATTTATTTTAAATTAAACTTACAAAAGTAATACAAATGTTCAAATTTATGTCTATTTTTGGACTTCTTTTTTTTGGGGTTGCGGGAAGAATAACACAATGGCTAATATGAAAGTGAGTTACAATCGTGAGGAAAAGGCAGAGGCCTTTTAGACTTAAAACATAGATTATACTGTACTATAAATTTTAATAATAATTAAACACAATACGCGTGTTGGTTGTCGTTTGGTTTCAATTTGCCCGATTAGCTTAAAAATTACCACGTTATTCTCTTCTTGACCGCGTAATCGAAAAAAATTGTCTTACGTTTCTTTGCCGCGTTATTTGCATACCGCATTATTAAACGCGGCGTCATCAGCGTATTCTACTGCACATCTTTATTCTCACATTCATGATTACTAATTATTATAAATAACTGTCCAAATCTTAGTATTTTGTAAGGCCACCATGACCGTATTTGATGGTCTGACACTTTGTAGGCATCGACTGAACAAGAGACTGCTTGACAGTGCTTGTAGGCACTCTGTGGAAATTACATGCATGACATTCTAAAGACGTTCTATACTTGTTGGCCTTTCCGTGTAGACCAGTGATTCCCAACGTGGGGCGCACGCCCCACAGGGGGGCAATTTGAATATTTTGGGGGGCAATTTGAAAACCAAGACTAAATACCCAAATTCAACTCGTTTGGCGAGAGAGCTACTGTTACCATTCCCATCTTCATATTTGGTGGAATGTGGTTTTAGTGCTGTAAGTGACTTACTACAGAAAAAAAGAACCGACTGGATATCACAAAACGAGGAGACTTAAGACTGAAGCTAACTAAGTTAGTGCCTGAAATCAAAACCATTTGTAGTAAACATCAAGCTGAAGGATCTCACTAACTTGAGATTATCAAACTTTGAATTTGCTGCATTTTTACCTAATATTGTGAATTTAAAGTGGTATTATTGATTAAATTACTTTTTTGTGAATTTAAAATTGCAACTTTTCAACTGAGAAGTTTTATTTCAAGGAAATAATATAGTTAGCTTCAATCTCAAGTTTCTTGACTCATATTTAATGTAACTCATATTGAATGTACTCATATTATTGAAATTTAAAATTATAACTTTTCAACTGAGAAATTTTATTTCAAGGTAATAATTTAGTTAGCTTCAACCTCAACTTTATTTACTCATATTGAATGTACGGTAACTCATATTAAATGTACTCATATTATTGTAAATTTTAAATAATACCTTTTCAACACCAAATTTGTTTTTATATTAATGGGGGGCATCAAATTTTTTGAGGTGTCGAGGTGGGGCATGGCGCAAAAAAGGTTGGGAACCACTGCAGTGTAGACAGTATCTGTTACAGTAATAGTTTTCATAAATATTGAACGTTATTTACATCTGGAATTTGTGATGAAAATGCACCACCTTCACACTTCCAGTCCGGTAATCTTTTCTCGGCAAATAGTTCCAAGGCACACTCTCTGGGTCATTGTCCCTCTGGAATAGAACACCCCCCCCCCGCCCTCCCTTCTTTTCAAACCACTTTCGTTGTCCGCTGAATGATGCTCTACCCTATACCATTCATTATAGACCCATCTTCATGTTTCACACTCCTACTGACACAACCGTAGCTATATTTGTCACTGTTCCACCTCCTCACGAAGTTACATCTCGAAATTTGAAAACAGGTGAAATTTGGTTTTCTCGCTCCACGGAACATTGTTCCATTCATCACGCCAGTTTTGGTGTTTCTCGCAAATTGAAACCTCTTTTCTCGTTAATTTCACTAATATTAGGGTTTGTTATAGCAATTTCCCTCGCAACCTACGTTTAGGGGATCTAGCAATGCAAATGTTAACAGAAATTTCATGGTTCTCTTGTGCATCTGCCCTAATTTATGGCACTTCCTTGAAGCGATTCGCTAAGGATAGTCTTTCAGTAATGCGATCTTACCTTTCAGTTGTTACTCTAGGGAGTGCCAATTTTCTGTGGATCGCTGCAGGGTCCTTTGAGCTGCACCCTTGAATTCATTCAGATCTGCCGCAATTTTCTCCTGGCTACTTCCCCATTTATAGAAGGAGAATATTTGTGTTATAAGCTATTGGTAATTATCTTTGTTTCAATGTTTTAATAATTCACCAATATTTTCTCACAGTAACTTCAATAGAAAATGGATCATATATATAGTGTGTGTGTATATATATATATATATATATAAGTGCATGCTCAAATGACTCTAAACAATAAGCTTATTATAAATACAGCAATAATACTAATAGAACATTATATAGGGTGTCCCATAAGTCCGGCATCAGAGGAAAAATAATAAAAAAAGGCAAAACAAAAGCTTTTATTTACAGAACGTGCTCAATATGTATTGTTCCGTAGCCCATTCACAAAATTCCATCCGCCGGTCGGAATCATCATCGCTTAATTTCTGTAGGATCTGAAGTTTATATGGATGCCATTTGTGAGCCTGAAGAATGCGATGGATGCTACTTTTCGACACTCCTGTCTCAGCGGACAATCGCCGAAGAGACTTATTGGAACTTCTGTTAAAATGAGCCAGGATAGCAGTCGCTGTATCATCGTCAGTGGACCTCCTTGAAGGTCCACTGCGTGGTTTATCTTCTATGGATCAAGTCTGCTAACACAACTCTGTTATTGGCTCGCGGGCTGGATGCAGTTTGTTAAATTCAGCAGCGGCCTCTCTTTGACTCCGATTTCCTATGAGTAGAATTATCTGGATTCGTTCTTCCTTGCTCACAGACATTATGGCCTGTAGAAAGAGAAAAATATGAATTATGGTTTGTAGAAATAGGAAAATATGAATTTCTCCTATGATGCCGGACTTATGGGACACCCTGTACAATATGTATAGACAGATCTTTTGGAGATCAGGTATTTATACAAATGGTTAGGCAACTAACTGCATGTCATATACCCTATATTCTATAGGTTAAAAATAACATTCTTTCTGTACAAAATCCGGGTTTATATGTCGCAAGCACTTTGACAATATGATTACATCTGGCAGGTTAATGCATTTTATATTTATATATATATATACAGTATATATACCTCGTTAACCTCGTTCAGGTTCCGTGTGTTGGTCTCTCTTCACACGAAGGTCAAGCTGGTGGCCCCGCCTCTAGGCCTGGCTTGTGGAGGAGCGAGATGCTCTCGCGCTCTCCACTGCACATAGCCAGGTACACCCGGCTCATCTGGTACCGTCCTGAGCCAGGCATCTAGTCTTCTCTTGAAGACTTCAACTTTGACCCCTGTAACGTTTCTGAGATCCTTTGGAAGCTGGTTAAAAAGTCTTGGCCCCCTGACAACCAAGCTATTTTCCTTCAGTATTGAGGAGGTCCCTCGTCGTCGGGCCTTTAATTTGGGAACACTACACATTCTGCCTTTCCTATTTTCCAGCGTTGTTTGGATGGTAATTGGGTTTAGTTTGAAGTTTGGTACCAGTTTTTCGATCATTTTCTATATGTAGATAATGATGTACATCTCTCTTCTTCTTCTTCTTCTTCTTCTTCTTCTTTCCAGGGAGTGCAGATTTAGTTTACGTAGGTTTTCCCAGTAGTTGAGTTCTTTGCAGTCATCAATGCAATATATAATGTCTTTTCTGAATGTGATATAAAACTGAGGCGTGTTACTGTCTTGCGTAAAAAACCGTCTCGTAAGTCCTAAAAACGAAGGAAGACTGAGGCAAAACTAATCCAGATTTATGGGCTCGGAGACACATCAGAACCGAAGATTCTGGTGTTTACATCTCATCTTTCGTTGCTTTTGTTAGATGTAATGTAATATTGTTAATATAAGTAATATAAATTAATATATTTGATATATGTAATACAAGAGGAGAGAAGGAAAACTGTGGCAATTAATAAATCAGTCAGAACTATGCTTTTGCAATCATGTTTTGAGATTATATACTGTATATATATATATATATATATATATATATATATATATATAGAGAGAAGAGAGAGAGAGAGAGAGAGAGAGAGAGAGAGGGTATTTTGCCATTGTTTTGAGTGCTCTTGAGTCGTCATCCCTTGAGGATACTTGAAAATATTTTTAAAAATTAATCTACATATACATATATACACAGTATATGTGTGTATGTGCTTGTGTGTGTTGCAGGGAATTTGTGTAACTAGGGATTTCATGAAATCCATAAAGTGGTTAGAGATTTCATGCAAGGTTAAGTCGTGATATTTTCGTTAAAACTATTACTACTTAACCTTACATGAAATCCCTGCACATTTTAGGGATTTCACGAAATCTCTAGTTACATAGGTTCCATGTAACACACACATTTTTTTTTTTTTCTTAAGTTCGGGAAGAACCGATTCGCCTCTATTTAAAAGGGCATATCTCGGTGGAAAAACAAAGAAAAAGTGAGAGGAAAGACAAAGGAAAAAGAAAGGGTGGAGGGGACAGTCGAAGTGGAAAAAGACCAAGGATGACAAGGACTGCAGGGTCGAGCCCCATCATCTTTGGGTGCTAGGGCCAGGAGGGCGCACGTGAAACCTCCAGGAACAAGCACGTACAAACAAGCACAAAGAGCACTAGCTTAGAACCCCCTTGCGGGGACACACACACACACACACATATATATATATATATATATATTTATTTATTATATAAAACCTTGATTTTGATTCCGCCCGAATTGTTCATTCTAACGAAGGTCAAGCTTGTTGCTCCACCATAGCTTAACGTGGAATCCGAACCACAACCCAACATGGGTGGTCAGAAATTACAAAGTCCTCGCCCGGACTTAATCTCACAACTTCTCGATCAGCAGCCCAGCGTCTTAAACCTCTAGGTTACCCAGGGTACCCACTTATCTACCAACCAATTTTTATTGTATGGAAGAATGAACAGCTAGGTCTACTGCACGCCGCCTATCGTGGCCGGGAATCGAACCCGGGGCCGGTAGATTCGTAGATTCTATATTATGCTAACTAACTATGCTAACCAATATATATATATATTAGTGGTGGGCCAGATGTCAGTTTTTCAACATCTGCGGATGTGGATCTTTAATGTCAATATCCGCGGATGCGGATATTTAGTTAATCTATCAATATAATATAGAATTATGAATATATGACAATTTTTCAAATTTCGTGATATTACTATTATGGCAGGCAATGCATAAGAATTAAAATTAATATTAATGTTTTCATTATGATAAAAATAATAACTTTCTCAAGAGTTTCAGCCACAGAAAATTCAATGAAACAAGTTTCATTCAATTTTCTGTGTTACCAGGTATTTATATTTTCAG
>JAJOZX010001144.1:227500-322500 GCA_023014485.1 Bathynomus jamesi | reverse complement strand
CTCAATATCACAACAGAGAAGTATATACCCAAAGGACTTCAACCTCGAAAGTTCATAACTGTTTTGGATCGTATGGATAAGTTATATCAAGTTTGCCTGCATAATGCTAATCCATTCCACTCTTTTTTGGAGTATGATCCAAAGCAAAAATGTTTAATCCGAAGGAGGGGGAAAAATCTCCTTTGGTGGATAATCCCTTGGCATCAGTTTGAAAAAGATAAAATGCATTAATTACAGCAGTATAAGCACAGTAATTTATTCATTAAAAAAAAAAAAAGTTCTCGCAAAAATTTTAGTTACAGAAGTTACAGGCTAACGAAGACCCTATTACTTCAGTATAAGATCTAGTCTAAACTAGCTTAAGAAAGAAAAAGCTACGAGAGAGAGAGAGAGAGAGAGAGAGAGAGGAGAGAGAGAGAGAGAGAGAGAGATATTGCATGAAACTTCCCTTCCCTCCGCAACAGTAATGTTTCATTGATGTTTTCTGATTCTAAAATTAACTTCGCTTCACTCGATAATCAGTGAATTTTATAACTGAATTCTACTCGACTTCAATAGTAATAAATATAATTACAAAACTCGACATCAAAATAATTTGAAAATTAGAACCAAAATTAGTATCAGAAGTATGATGATTTTTTTTTAAAAATTTACACTCTATAATTATATTCATAACATTCGTTTCTGTTGCGGGTGTGTAAACATATATGTTACGCCCAAACATCGAAATCGCTCAGTGAGCGAAAAAAACAGCCACAACGCGTTGTGGACGATTCGGATATGACCACAAACGCGTTGTGAACGATTCGGATATGACCACAAACGCGTTGTGAACGATTCGGATATGACCACAACGCGTTGTGAACGATTCGGATATGACCACAACGCGTTGTGAACGATTCGGATATGACCACAACGCGTTGTGAACGATTCGGATATGACCACAACGCGTTGTGAACGATTCGGATATGACCACAACGCGTTGTGAACGATTCGGATATGACCACAACGCGTTGTGAACGATTCGGATATGACCACAACGCGTTGTGAACGATTCGGATATGACCACAACGCGTTGTGAACGATTCGGATATGACCACAACGCGTTGTGGACGATTCGGATATGACCACAACGCGTTGTGGACGATTCGGATATGACCACAACGCGTTGTGGAACGATTCGGATATGACCACAACGCGTTGTGACGATTCGGATATGACCACAACGCGTTGTGACGATTCGGATATGACCACAACGCGTTGTGACGATTCGGATATGACCACAACGCGTTGTGGACGATTCGGATATGACCACAACGCGTTGTGGACGATTCGGATATGACCACAACGCGTTGTGGACGATTCGGATATGACCACAACGCGTTGTGGACGATTCGGATATGACCACAACGCGTTGTGGACGATTCGGATATGACCACAACGCGTTGTGGACGATTCGGATATGACCACAACGCGTTGTGGACGATTCGGATATGACCACAACGCGTTGTGGACGATTCGGATATGACCACAACGCGTTGTGGACGATTCGGATATGACCACAACGCGTTGTGGACGATTCGGATATGACCACAACGCGTTGTGAACGATTCGGATATGACCACAACGCGTTGTGGACGATTCGGATATGACCACAACGCGTTGTGGACGATTCGGATATGACCACAACGCGTTGTGACGATTCGGATATGACCACAACGCGTTGTGGACGATTCGGATATGACCACAACGCGTTGTGGACGATTCGGATATGACCACAACGCGTTGTGGACGATTCGGATATGACCACAACGCGTTGTGGACGATTCGGATATGACCACAACGCGTTGTGGACGATTCGGATATGACCACAACGCGTTGTGGACGATTCGGATATGACCACAACGCGTTGTGGACGATTCGGATATGACCACAACGCGTTGTGGACGATTCGGATATGACCACAACGCGTTGTGGACGATTCGGATATGACCACAACGCGTTGTGGACGATTCGGATATGACCACAACGCGTTGTGGACGATTCGGATATGACCACAACGCGTTGTGGACGATTCGGATATGACCACAACGCGTTGTGGACGATTCGGATATGACCACAACGCGTTGTGGACGATTCGGATATGACCACAACGCGTTGTGGACGATTCGGATATGACCACAACGCGTTGTGGACGATTCGGATATGACCACAACGCGTTGTGGACGATTTGAAAATTATTGAATGCCCGGTTAGGTTAATTGAATGCCCGATTAGGTCAACTGTACGTCCTTGACGATTGGTTACGTTAAGTCGTGATATTTTCGTTAAAACCAACGAAAATATCACGGCTTAACCTAACCAATTGTCAAGGGCGTACAATTAACCTAACCGGGCATTCAGTTAACCTAACCGGGCATTCAATTAACCTAACCTAATTTTTACATTTCCGTCTCATTCTAAAGTTGCTTAAAATTAATCGAAACCACGGGAAAATTATTGATAATCATTTTTTAAAGGACTTTATCTTTTTTCTAGCATATCTGCTTAACTTTGCTTTTTAATCGGTGAATACGTCCATAAATATATGTATTACAGTCAGTGGGTGAAAACAGCCATTTCTCTTAGCGGCTGTGACCGTTAATCACAGATATTCCACATTACTACCCTACCCTAAACTAACAACCTAACCTAAACTACCCTAACCAAACGTAATCTCACCTAATTTAACCTAACCTCCACGAAGCAATTTAAGGTTACAAGAATTACACAACAGGCCTGAAATTTTTAGGCAGTACATGAAATGCCTGGTTTAACACATTAACTAATATACCGTATATATATATACGCTTCGGTGGTGTAGTGATTAACATCGATGACTACGAATCCATCGGCCCCGGGATCGAGACCCGGTGACGGCAGTCGGCGCGCAGCAAAACCCAGCTCTTCATCCTTCCACACAATAAAAATTGTTTGCTAGATAAATGGGTACACTGGGTAATCTAGTGGTTAAGACGCTGGGCTGCTGATCTGGAGGTCGTGAGGTCGAGTCCGGGCGAGGACTTTGTAATTTCTGACCGCCCGTGGTGGGGCGTGGTTCGGATTCCACGTTAAACTGTAGGTCTAAGGTGGAGTAACGAGCTTGACCTTCATCAGAATCAACAATTCGAGCGGAAGCAAAAGCCCCAAGGTTATAACCAAGGTTATATTTACACATATATATATATATATATATATATAATACAGACCCACAAGAAAAAATAAAAAATAGTCAAAGGCCTTTCGTGTATTGTATTCAACAGTACACCTCGTCAGGCAATGAAATTCATCCCAATTTCAATTTCATCCCATATATATATATATATATATATTCACAGAAATGCCAATATGCTTGTCGAACTCGCTGTTAAGTGAATTACATTTAATATTTTAATATTGTGTTGCGGAGGGAGTGAACGATTAAAATAAGACTAAAAGATAAATAATTATTTATTTATTTCTGCGTCGGAAAAGGTTTTATTTTTGTAAAATTTAAAAACGTTCCCACAAAGTCGAATTTAGTAACAATGCAAACACGAATTTTGCAGTTAAACTTTTTGAAACTGAAAGACAAAGGGAGAGAGAGAGAGAGAGAGAGAGAGAGAGAGAGAGAGAGAGAGAGAGAGAGAGAGAGAGAGAGAGAATTCTAAAAGTTTTCACATTTGGTAAATTCAGGTTTTCCCTGAAAATAAAATGAGATCGAGATATATATATATATATATAACACAGGTGTTTTTACAGGAATATTTGCTTATTTTTCCTTTACTATAGTCCAATTTTTTTATACAGATGTTATCTTATTACTGGAAACATCTTTGCAAAACTTCAACCACGCAAGAAAGAGTAGCCATGCTAAGCCTAAATATATACGAGTGTGTGTGTGTATATGTATGTATATATATATATATATATATATATATTATAATCTGAGAGTTTCAAGGAATCTGAAAATTTCAGGTGTTTTGAACATAGATTTTAAACCTTATTTTTTCTTATTGTTTTATTTGCATTATTAGTTCATTATTAATAGTAATAATAATAATAATATTAATATAATAATATTAATAATAATAATAATTTACTATAAATTTCTTAGTCTTTTCTCTTTTCATTTAATTTAACACCACCTAATCTAACCTTACTTAATGCAATCAACCTTTATATAGTTAAACATCAGTTAACTTTTTAATTTAACTTACTCACCTTCCATTGAATAGTTGGGTATACAGATGGACATGCCCATAAACATTTCCGGGTAGAAACGTAAATACATTTATCAAAAATTACTGAAAAAAGTTTCTGATAACATGGTAACAACTAACATCCATCCTTGACCCCCTACTTCTCTACAACGAGAGGGGTGGGTAGGCACGAACCCCCGAGAGATTCACCTGAGCTCGAGCAATTACAGAGCAACCCCGTATAATAAATAGGTGGGAGGTCCAATTCCAACGCCGGTTTTCAGAACCTTTTAAAATTGTAAAATCAAACCCGGATAAACTTCTTTAATCATAGACTAGACTCGTAGAATTCACAGACTCATATACTCAAAGAATAGACCTATACCTATCGGATTGGTAAGACCATAACATCGACACTCTAACAAACATACCTAACCTAACTTAATTTAACCCACAATATAATTGTCGATAAACAAGGTCATTACGGTGGATGTAATCCCGCATAGACTCGTATATACTGTATATTATGTACCGGAAAAGACTAATCAAAATGGATTTATATTCATTTCGTCGATAAGACCAAAATATCGACACTAACTTAACCTAACCTATCGTAACCTAATAATTTGTCGATAGAATATCAAGTCGATCAGATGTCGTAAGACCGATCAAAATCAGGGACACCTTATCAATAAAATCAACTTTTTTTTTTCGAGCTAATTCCATACACACTATTCGTTCGTTACACTGTGAAGGGGGGGGGGGAACCCACTATACTTCAACACACTCTGGTGACCACACTTCATTTACTATTTTCCCTTATTTTTCAATAAGGTAAGTTAGTTGCAAATTTGCAATGACTTTTTTTTTTTGCAGTGGGACGGGGGGGGGGGGAGAGTAATGGGGTGGGGGTGATCTCTTGATTAGAAAATCATGACTAGTGAAAAAAATATATATCTATAAATATATAGAGGCAATCATAAATTTAGTGAACTAATAAAATTGGAGGGCGGGTGGAAAAGAAATCGGGAAACTATACTATCTACATATTAATTTAAATGGCAGATACTATCAATACTCATACATAAATGCGATTCAAGCTTCATTATTATTATTATTATTTGCTTCAATTTGCGAATGTTGAAACAAAACAAAGTCAATGATCATAGATACACTCTGCATATGTGTGTGTGTGTGTGTGTGTGTACTTAATCACAAACATTATTATTATTATTATTACTGCATCTTTTGCACATATAAAATACCCATTCAAACGTGGAAATAAATCCTAAGTCGTAATCGTAAGATGAAAAGTTTCCTATTTTTCGCATAACACCATTCCTCTGATACGACCATTTCAGAGTATGAGTAACTAGCAGCATCATTGCCAAGTAAATACAGTGGGGGGGGGGGGGTTTAACGGGGTTTCCGTACGTAGTTAATCACCATTAAAAACAACGATGCTCCGTGTTATCACAGATCAAAGGATATATCCAAATCTGCATTTAGAGTTTATTCTATTTTTGTCAGTTTCTATTGCGGACACTCCCATTTTTTATCAGACCCAATGCATAATTTTTCAGGAGCAAGATGCACCATTAGCTTGTCTTTCCTCCCCCAAGCGACGCAAGTATACCCATTTTTAATCACGGGCACACTCGTATCACTGTAGGCTCGCTCTACACAAACTGGACCAAAACTACGAGTACTTGCAATCTCAAATCTTCCCTTTTGGATGTTTCAATCATTGTCGTTTTTAGTTTTATTATAATAATGATAATGATAAGCCGATATTATAGTTTATAAGTCATTATTATCATCTCAAAACAGATCCCGTCATCAAAGGTCCAACCTTTATATGATACTATACAGGGTGTTCCATTTAAATGGAACCATAGGGAGTAATTGAGTCTTTTTTTTCAGATTTGTGAGGGTAAAGGTAATAAAGGTAATAATAAGGTAAGGTAAAGGTAATAATAAGGTAAGGTAAAGGTAATAAAGGTAAGGTAAAGGTAATAAAGGTAAGGTAAAGGTAAGGTAAAAGGTAAGGTAAAGGTAAGGTAGTAAAGGTAAATAAGGTACCAATATCCTTTCCGATCTTTATTACACCCATTTCAATGGAACCATAGCGAGTAATAAAGATTGAAGAGGATATTGGTACCTTTATTACCTTTATTTACCTTACCTTTATTACATTTACCCTCATAAATCTGGAAAAAAAAAGACCATTAATTACTCCCTATGGTTCCATTTAAATGGGACACCCTGTATATCAGTTAATTTCCAGTAAGGCGGGCATATAGTGTGAGTGTGAGTGTGTGTGTGTGTGTAAAACAGTTCATATCAAGTGTTTCGCGCGCAAAAAGGTTGAATTTCTAGTCTTTAACTCCAAAATACTGTAAGTTTGTTTTTCTCCAATAATTTTTAAGCGTCTTTAATGACTGTAATGTAAAATAAACCGAATGGAGACGCCATTTGCATTCGTTAAGCTCTATAACAAAAGCTAGGATCTTTTTAGCGACTTAGCAAAGGTCATTGTTTTAATATAAATAAAAGAGAGAGAGAGAGAGAGAGAGAGAGAGAGAGAGAGAGAGAGATACCGTTAAGTACATATAGTTTTTAGTTATAATACGTCTCGACAGACGATTCTTTTTCTCCAAGTGTTTTAAGTTTGCATGTACGCTATTTCCGCACATGGGTGTATATTTATGTTGTTACGCGGTCGTGAGAGTGTTTGCGGGAATGATCATGTATTTCAGTGGCTGTAACGTTGTGTGGGGCATTATAGTAGGATGATAGGGGGTATATACTAAACGGGACTTTCGTATGAAACTGTGATTGTATGAATGCGTGTACATGCGCAGACACGCATCTGCGCATGTACCACGCCTCCGCAACATCGGGGGGAACCGAGTCCAAACAGTTTTGAAAGCAAAGTAGATCGAATAACCAAAGTGCAGAAACCTAATTTAACTTAAATTAACTTAACTAGACCCAAACTAACCTCATTAGCCCTAATCCGAGGACACGCATTGTAATAAAGGATTTTTGACCCCTTGAACTCCCAACTATATACAGAATTTGATACGTCAACCATTTATCATATCCGTTTAATTATATATTTATTACACACACACACACACACACACGCTTTGACTGCATACAACTGTAAATCGCCTTTGACAATCACAATCGATCTGCAGGCAAGCATCTGTCTACAAACGAAGGCTGAATCATATAAACTAAACTTAATAACTGAAAGCCTTGGGCGTTAAAGGGCATGTTCCATGCATGCATATGGTTAGTTTTCGGGCAGATTATGAAGTTACGATAATTAAGGTTTAACTTAAATTTTCGAATATCAGCGAAAAAATATTGGATGTCATTTTTCTAAAAAAAATCCTGTTAACGTCATTTCTTTCGATGAACTTAAAACAATATTTGATCAACTTCTTGCGATTCAGTAACTCAAATTATAACTTCATTTGAGTTCATTTTAAACTTTGTTTTAACATGTTGCAGTTTCGTAAAATGAATAAATAAACAGTAAGATCTCATTTGAAATTCTTTGTGTAAAAGAACTTTAAAAAAACAGAGAGAGAGAGAGAGAGAGAAATATATATATATATATATATATATATATATATATATATATATATACACGAGGGTACTTCAATAAGTATCCGCACTTTTTATTTTAGTGATAATATAATATATACTGGTAATAACGAGCCAAACTGAGATCTATAGGCTTATTTAGGCTAGCAACAGTATAGGCTTATTTAGGCTACTCGTAGTTGTCACATATCGTACGAGTAGTGAGCATGGCTGCGCCGCTTTCAATTTGTACTCTGGAAGAACAGAGATCGGTGGTTCGTTTCTTGTGGGCAGAAGGAGTGAAAGGAGCTGAAATTCACACGCGTTTATGTGCTCAGTATGGGAAAAATGCGTTACCACGGCGAAGTGTGTACGAGTGGATTCAAATGTTCAAGGAAGGTCGGACATGTGTGACAGATGCTCAGCACTCAGGACGACCGTCAACATCAACCAGTGGTGACAAGCAGGAAGAAGCCAGAGCCATGATTTTCGATGACGGAAGATTAACAATAAAAGAAATTGCATCTTCATTAGACATCAGTCAAGGGTCAGCCTATTCGATAGTTCATGACATTCTTGGCTTTCACAAGGTTTGTGCAAGATGGGTGCCCAAACAGTTGACAGAAGAGCACAAACGTAATCGTATGGACGTCTGCTCTCGTTTTTTGGCGCGGTATCATAATGAAGGTGAACATTTTTTGGAGCGCATTATCAATGGAGATGAAACCTGGATCCATCACT
Organism: Bathynomus jamesi; assembly: GCA_023014485.1. Taxonomy (NCBI): domain Eukaryota; kingdom Metazoa; phylum Arthropoda; class Malacostraca; order Isopoda; family Cirolanidae; genus Bathynomus; species Bathynomus jamesi. Next base: position 313,942 of record JAJOZX010001144.1, on the reverse strand, counting down.
ATGAAAGCAAACGACAGAGCATGCAATGGAAGCATCCAACATCTCCCGTTGCGAGGAAGTTCAAAGTGCAGCCGTCAGCAGGTAAAGTTATGCTAGCACTGTTTTGGGATACACGAGGCCCTATCCTTGAACATTATCTAGAGCGTGGAACTACAGTAACAAGTGCATCGTATTCTGACATGCTTCGGAATGAGTTAAAGCAAGCAATTCGCACAAAACGGAGAAGGAGATTGTCGGAAGGTGTTATTCTGTTACACGACAATGCGCGCCCTCATACCGCTGCACAGACTAAAAAATGCCTTCAAGAACTTAATTTGAAGTTCTCGACCATCCAGCCTACAGTCCAGACCTGGCACCTTCGGATTTTTACCTGTTTGGACCAGTGGACCACTAAAAGACGCTTTGAAGTTTGAGAGGTCAGCGATTCCAAGGCGATGATGAACCTGAAGGAGGTGGTGCATTACTGGCTACGCACACAGCCAAAAACATTATTTTGTGATGGCATTAGGAAGCTTGTAGATCGCTGGACTATGTTTTGAGAAACAGGGAGACTATGTTGAGAAGTGATGTGTTTATAATCTATCAGATGTGAAAATAAAATTGTGAAAATAAAAAGTGCGGATACTTATTGAATTACCCTCGTGTGTGTGTGTGTGTGTGTGTATACACCTTTCATCTTTTCACCTTTCAAAGGTTCCGCGCGATAATTCCTCATTTCACGAAGGTCAAGCTTGTCGCCCCTCCTCTCGAGTTGGCCTGGTGAAGTAGTGAGTTGGTTTCTTGTACTCTCCACCTCACATAGCCAGGTACGCCCGGCTCATCGGGGATTGTTCTGACCCAGGCGTCTAATCTTCTTTTGAAGCTGTCCACTGCAACACCATTCGTGTTCCTTAGGTCTTTGGGCAGCTGATTAAACAGTTTTGGTCCTCTCACACCAAAACTATTTTCTTTCAGAGTTAAGGATGTTCCCTGTCTCGCCTTTAATTTGGGAACACGACACAGTCTTCCTTTACTACCTTCCACCGTTGGTTGGAGAGTTACAGGGTTCAGAGTAAGATTAGGGACTAGTTTCTCAATTATTTTCCAAGTGTAAATAATGGTGTGTGTGTGTCTTCTCCTTTCCAGTGAATATAGGTTTAGTTCGCGTAACCTTTCCCAGTAATTTAGTTCTTTGCACCCCTTGATCTTGGCTGTGAAGTTTCTCTGAATCCCTCCTAGCTGTCTAATGTCTTCTTTTTTATATGGGGATGTTAGGACCGAGCAGTATTCCAATTTGGGTATGATCAGTATTTTCAGTAGGCGAATCATTATATTCCTATCCCTCCGTTTAAAGGTTCTCAGTATCTGCCTAGTTATTCTCTTTGCTCTGTTTACTGCTATCTTATTTTGTGTTTCAAATTTCGCATCATCAGTCATTACAACCCCTAAATCTTTTGCTCTAGAATTTCTCCGAATTTCCTGTCCATTTCGGATATAATATTCCATGGATTTTAGGTCTTCTCTTTTTCCGTACCGTAACAGCTGAAATTTCTGTATTAAACTTCATATTGTTGTCTTCCGTCCACTTGTAGATTCTGTTCATGTCGGTCTGTAGAGATCCTATATCTTGTGGGTTTCTTATTTTTCTACTGACCTTTGTGTTATCGGCAGAGGATGTTACTGTGCTGTCTCTGGTAACGTCCTCATCTATGTCAGTTAGCATGATTATGAAGAGTAGTGGAGCTAATACTGTTCCTTGTGGTACTGAGCTGAGGACCTCTGATTCTGATGAAGATACTCCTTGTACTGTAACGACTATATGATACACACAGACTGTGCATGGAACAAGGAACTCTTCTGGGAAAATTAAATCCACTATAGTCCGAATAAGTAATGGTAAATGACAAACGCTATAGTTTTTCTTTTTCATGATGTTAGCCCGACGTGGGCAACGGATCCCCTAGATCCTGTCCCAAAGCTGGATCCTATCTGCTTTGCGGATAACTGGAGAGGGAAGCTATATTTTTGGGGCCTCTTTGCCAGTGACCCGTTGCCCACTTCGGGCTAACATCATAAAAAAGAAAAAAACTATAGTGTTTGTCATTTACCATTACTTATTCGGACTACAGTGGGTTTAATTTTCCCAGAAGAGTTCCTTGTTCCATGCACAGTCTGTGTGGATCATGAAAGAGCCTCAGGGGACCATTCTGAGTTCAATCCCATATATTACTTACTTTAGGTGAGTTTGAACGACGGTTCAGGATCGACTTGCGGTCGACCCCTCTGCAGCATCCCGCCTCATTTGCGGGATTTGGTGAAGGAGGGAATTGCTGTGTGATCTCCTCCTGCCCTCGTAGCCAGCCACGCATGGCTGGTCAGGGACTTTGCACAGGAACCTGTCCAGCTGATTCTTGAAGTTATTCAGGTCGGTGTGCTGGAGATTCCTCACTTCTTTTGGTAGGGTATTGAAAAGCTTTGGGCCTCGCATTCTGAGGGCATTTTCCATCCTCGTTTTCATGACCCCTTGTCCCACCGCAGCTGGGACCGTACAAAATCTGCCTCTTCTCTCATTCCAGTTTGTTTCTATTTCATTTCTAAGGTTAGGGAGAGAGCCCTCAAGTATTTTCCATATGTAATGTATATTATTGTGTACCGCTCGCGCCTTCTTTCGAGAGAGTAGAGTTCCAGGGATTGTAGTCGAGACCAGTAGTCTTCAGCTTTCGTTTCCTCTATCTTAGACGTAAAAGTCCTTTGTATAGCTTCAATGTTCGCAGTCTCGTTTTCTGTATGGGCTTGCGAGTACTGAGCAATATTCAATTATTGGTAAGATTAGACTCTTCCATAATTTGAGCATGATGTTTGCTTTTCTGCTGCGGAAGCTCCTCCAGACGATGATTCCCATTATTTTTCTAGCCATTGTAATTTTGATGTTATAGTGCTCTCTGAATTCTGCATCCGACGACATTATTACTCCAAGATCCCTGACTTGTGGATTTGGGGTTATCTATTTGGCTTGCAGCGTTTTGTACCCTTTTTTTTGTAGCTCCTTGTTATTACCATATCTTAGAAGTTGGAATTTTTCTTCGTTGAACTTCATATTGTTGTCTTCTTCCTACTGGAATAATGTTTCAATGTCGTTTTGTAATTTTCTTATGTCACCGTCGTTCAATATTTCCTTACATATCTTTGTCATCTGCGAAGCATGATACAATACTGTCCTTAATATCTGCAATCATTATTATGAACAGCAAGAGCTAATACTATCCCTTGTGGGACAGAGCTCACGACTTCGAGACTTCCGATTTGACTCCGTTTACCACCACTCTGTGTTCTTTGCGTCAAGAAATTAAATATCCACCTTCCTAGCTTTCCAGTAATTCCTGTATTCTTAAGTTTGTGTGCGATGATTCCATGGTCACATTTATCGAAGGCTTTAGCAAAGTCTGTATATATTAAATTTATGTTTTGTCCTCGACACAATGTTTCCAATATTTTCTCCTAGTGGTCTATTAGCTGTGATAGGCATGCTCTTCCAGCCCTGAAGCCATGTTGATTTGGGTTGTATAAATCTTTTTCTTTTAGGTAGTAGGTAGTTTTGCCTCTAATTATACGTTCAAAACACTTTATAAAAGGTGTGAGGTGAAAGCCACTGGCCGATAATTCTTGGGTATTGCTCTGTTACCACCTTTAAATAGGGGGACAATGTTCGCGTTCTTTAAGGGGAGTTGAATTTGTCCTGTGTCGAGTGATTTCTTCCACAGTAAGTATAGCGGTTTGACAATACTCTCTTTGCATTTCTTCAGAAACGTGGCACTCCATGTGTCTGGCCCTGGCGCTGAATTGTCTCGCATCTGTGATAAGACCGTAATTACATCTCCTTCCGTGAACTCGAAGTCCATTAATAGGTTTGTGCCGGAATTTGTTCTTGGTTGATTTGTATCTATGTCGAAAAATTCGTCTGGGTTTTCCACTTCCATATCGGACTTAGGGGTGCTAAACACAGAGTTAAATTGTTCCCTAAGCAGTTCGCTTATTTCTTTCGGGTCATTTGTGTATTCGGCCTCCCCGTCTATCAACGGACCAATACTCTCCTTACACTGCATTTTCCTTTTCGCAAACGTGAAGAAGTATTTTGGATTATTTTTTATGTTTTCTGCTACCTTGTTTTCCTCCTCGTTTGTCTTATGTATGAATGTTTGCTTTAGGTCCATTTCTATTTCGCCAAGTTTCCTCTCTAGTTTGAGTCTCTTTGCATCAGTTCTACATCTGTGGAGATGTTTTACGGTTTGTCTTCGTTGCCTGAATAGTGTCCTGATTTTCCTCTCGAGCTTGCTACGTTTTCTTTCCTGTTTTTCTGGAATATGTTTCAATATTATAGGTTTGGTTTTTAGTCTCTATTATACATAGTATTTCTTGTGGTCTTCTCGTGAAGTAGCAATTCCCAATTTACCTCCTTTAAATCTTTATTTACGTTTTCCCAATTTACTTTCTTTGACTTTATGTTTAACCTTTCAAATATTCCATCTGCTTCTCTGGGATACGTTTTTGGACCTCTGAGTGCTAACTTCAATTGTATATCGATGAGGTTATGGTCGGAGAACTTTTTGTGCGTTACTTTTTTTATTTATTATTATCTCGTTGTTATTTGTCAAGATCAAATCCAAAACGTTCTTTTTTCTCGTGGCTTCACAGATATACTGTATAATATATATATATATATATATATATATATATATATATATATATATATATATATATATATGAGAGAGAGTGTAAGTCTGTTATTAAAAGCGACTGTATATATATATATATATATATATATATATATATATTATATATATATATATATATAATATATATATTGGGAGAGAGTGTAAGTCTGTTATTAAAAGCGAGGATAATTATACCTATATGTATATATAGACAACCTAAATTTGTCATAAAGTCAGATATATCATATTAATTAAGTTACGTCGGTATCCATCATTAAAAGGACAAACTCGCCTTAGTCGCCTAAACCCACGCAAGAGAAAGGTAAATATAAAAATTACATCACGCGACCTTTCTACTATGTAATTAAAAAGTGATAAATAACTTTATAAAACCAGTTTGATTTAAAACATTTTTAATTAAATCATGTGGTAAAAAAAGGGGGTTCTGACGAGAACAGCAAACTTCAGAAGTTGATCTGAAGAAGTCACAAGCTTGTTTTTGAGTTCCAACACATGTAAGCCAGATTAAAAAATAAAAAAAAAACAAAGCGTGGGTATAAATATGTATACATGTACGTTTCTCGTTGATAGCGCATCTGCACACGCTGGTAAATGTAAAAAAAACAAAAAATAAAAACTCTCTCTTGTTAGGACTGTTTATTCATTCGCTAAAAATGACTTACATCTTTTTTTTAACCATATTTAATTCCTGTTATTTTTCAAAAATCAAAAAAGAAAAACCTTGCATGACGTTCGAAAATGAGAAGAAACCTGCGCAAAACATGTAGATTGCTACATGTTTAAATTGTAATAATTTTAATTCCGACTTAACTGAAGCAAAACCGGTCAGTTTTAAAAGCAGTTTTTAGAATTATTTTAATATACTGTTATCATCATCAATTTATTTTCTTACTTATAATTTTAAAAAATATATCCAAAATTCATGTGAAACTAATTATATTATATATATATAACTTGATTGAAGGGCTTGTATATATATATATATATATATATAAACAAACTTGATTGAAGGGCTTATATATATATATATACACACACCTTTGGTTAGCTTCCGCCCGAATTGTTCATTCTGACGAAGGTCAAGCTTTTCACTCCACCTTAGACCTACAATTTAACGTGGAATCCGAACCATGCCCCATCAGCAGCCCAGCGTCTCTTAACCACTAGGCCACCTAGGGTACCCATTTATCTACCAACCACTTTCTTTATTGTGTGGAAGGATGAACAGCTGGGTTTTGCTGCGCGCCGGCTGCAGTCAGGTCTCGAACCCGGGGCCGGTGGTTTCGTAGTCAGCGACGCTAACCACTACACCACCGAGGCGTGGTGTTAGTTACAGTTACAGTGGTGTTACAGTCAAAGTGTGTAACCAGCCATTTCGCGTAATGGCTTTAACTTTTAGTCATTTCACGAAATAGCTGTTTCACTTGGTCATTTCCCGAAATGACTAAAATCTTCAGTCATTACGCGAAATGGCTGAAATTCCACCTTGTTCACTTCGTACAAGATCATTTGCCCAGTTAGGTCAACTGTATGCCCTTGACAATTGGTTAGGTTAAGTTGTGTTATTTTCGTTAATTTTAACGAAAATAACACGACTTAACCTAACCAATTGTCAAGGGCATACAGTTGACGTAACCGGGCCTTCAATGTTATTCCGATGTCCGCCATTGAAGGCCCGGTTAGTATTTGAAAATCTCTATATTGAAAATTCAAATGTGTTCAAATGTGTATTTGAAGAGTGTTTCTCACTTATATGAACAGACCTCTGGATGTATTACTGTTTTAGCAGATTTAGTTAGTTAAATAAAGGTTTCCAATTTTATTGTGATGTTTGTTATTTCTATGAATTCATGACAAAAGTCATTTTAGCCATTTCACGAAATGACCAAAGTGGAATTTCAGCCATTTCGCGTAATGGCTGAAGATTTTAGTCATTTCGCGAAATGACCAAGTGAAACAGCCATTTCGCGAAATAACAGTTTCAGCCATTACGCGAAATGCTGGTTACACACTTTGACTAACACACACACACACATATAATTTTCATATATATATATATATATATAGGGTGGCCTAAGATAAAGTAGCTCCATTATTTCTTTTAACAAAACTCAATAGGGCTACTTTATCTTGGGCAACCCTGTATATATATACTTAAATTACAAGAGCCTCCCTTTACTTTATGTTAACGAACTGAGATTATTATCAGATACGTCAACCATGCATTGTGTCATCATGGTATAGCATTATTCTTCTGAGAAAGGGCTAACTAAAGGAAATGGCTAACACACACACACACACACACACACACACATATATGTGTGTGTGTGTGTGTGTGTTTTATTAGATTTTTCTTTGCATGATTGAGAATGTAATTTAAATAATTTTCCTCAAAATTCTCAAAATTATACAACCTAAAACAAAAATTATAAGGAAAAGAATAAAAATATCTAATTATTTCAATCCCCCCCAAAAAAACAGAGAGAGAGAGAGAGAGAGAGAGAGACTTATTTCTAAATCTACAATTCAATCCATTGAAAATTAGGGGGTATGCTTATTTTTAGAGACTAGGCAGTCATATACATACAGTATGTACGTTGGTATCTGCCTGTACTTACATGGAAAAGTTTAAACGAGTTTACACAGTGTATACGCGGTTCAGGATTCGCACGAAATATTATTCTCAAAGAATATTAAAGATTAATTTGAACATAAAGATTATTTCTCTTTTTTTATTTAGTTACTCATAAAAATTATATAGCGAAAGATAAAAGAAAATGTAATGCAGTGTCTCTCTCTCTCTCTCTCTCTCTCTCTCATTAATGTTTCAGACCTGTAGAATATTTCAAATATTACAATATTAAAGTCTCAAACATGACAATAATATATATATATATATATATTTTAATTAATAATTTGGTTTATGGACAAACAACAGTTAGGTGGTTTGTGGGTGACACAAAAGCTGTTCGATTTGGCTACCGAAACGTTGGACTCGTTTCAAACTACGAGGTCTGAAGAGAACGAACGTTACTGTTAGAGGAGTGCAAGTTTGCAAAAGCGGAACACATACTATACCTATACAACAGATGAGTTAATAACCAAATGAATGAGTGTTGTTTGATGTGGGCAAAGAAGAATAACCTTAAAAACAAACAAAATCTGGTAAAATGATTACAAATTCAAAAAACTTAATAAGTAAAGCCGCTTTTTTCCTTACATACTGTAAATTTTATCTCTTCACTGCTCAGTATTCAATTTTAGAAACCCAAAATGCAAAAATTTATTATTAGTTCTGTCCGTTACCCGTTGAATACGTAATCAAAAATTTTATTATACAAAGGGTCGACAAAAGTAAATAGACACGTTTATGTTTTTTTTTTTCCAAAATATTTTGATTTGATTATGAAAGTAAGTAAATGTTAATAATAATAAATTTATTAGATCAATAAATGCAAACGGGAAAGCAACACGATTTTAAATATATTTATTCAATAAATTTGTTATTATTTATTGACTTTTATTATCAGATAAAAAACTATGGGAAAAAACAAACGTTTCTATTCACTTTGGTACCCCCTCTGTATATAGATTTACCCTCACACAGTCCATATATATAATATATATATATATATATATATATACACACACACACTGCGACTCTCAGAAGGATAATGCGTAAAAAAGCTACAATAGTACAGTAACCTGATTTATTGAAATTTTGGTACACACACCAAACTTTTACGGTTAGAAGGGGCACTGTATTGTCCAAATATTTTGGTTCCCCGTTCGATTCGAAGTTAGATAAGGCTCCTTATTCTCTCCTGTGCTGTGTAATATATAGTATGAGAGAGAGAGAGAGAGAGAGGAGAGAGAGAGAGAGAGAGAGAGAGAGAGGTTAATTGCTTCTCATAATGAGGCAAAAGTGGGATACTGTACAGATGACATGAGGGTAAATAACTTGGTCTATGCCGACGATATGGTATCAATAAACCCTCTAGTGAAAGGTCTGGATCATCTTATAAAAATCTGTGAATCATATTCACAGAACCATGATATAGAGGTCTGCACGGGTCCGGATCCGAATCCGGATCCGTGACCAGTTATGTTTTTTTTTATTTTGAAGCCCGTGTCGGTCTGGCCTGTAAGAATTTTATAGAGCATGTACCTGGCTCGGCCCGGACCGCATTTGACACTGTCACCGCATCGACCTATAACACTAGTATGCTAACCATAGTAGCATAGATGTGTGGCTATCGAAATAGTGTATTATGGACAAGCAGCAACTATAAAATTAATGTTAGCACGTTTTTTTTTAACTGTACAAATATTTTTAATTCATTTTTTTTTTTTTTTTAATTCACTCACATTTTTAAAAAGTTGAAATCCGCAGCAAAACACCAAATTTTCAGCCCATACCCAGCCCATGGGCCGATCCGCACTCAGGCTTACGGACCTACCCGTGCCCGTGCAGACCTTCAAATGACATTAATTTTAATGTTACTAAAACAAAGGTTATGCAATTCCATCCTAAAATCTCAAATAAAACGGCTAATATTATTTTCCAAATGAGAGACGAACCAATGGAGCAGGTACAAGAACTTGAGTATCTGGGTCAAATTATCACCAGCTCCTTCGGAAATAAGAAAACACTATCGAAGTTACTCTGCTAAGGCAAACATGATTATAAGGAACTTCAAATTCTGTACAAACGAAGCTAAAAAAACACCCTTTTTCATACTTTCTGCACTAATATTTATGGTCAGCAACTCTGGGTTAATTATAAAAAAGGCTCCTGCAGAACCCTCAATTTGTTTCAAACAGATCCTACAGACTGCTACACAAGTTCAAATGTTCGCTAACCGCAACGCTCCGAGCCTCCCTGAGGTAACAAAACGTGCTCAGACCAGTCTAATGCGAAGAATTAAAAACTCAAACAATCCAATTGTCGAAGCCATTCATCAGTTCTGCTTTATGTCTTCCAGAGTGTGTAACTCTTGGTATGAAAGTGTTTATCTATAGCTCCACTTAACCCCTGGCATTAGCCATTCCATTACATGTACTTCTTACTTTTATGAATCTGTTATTACTAATTTTATTATTTCTCGTTTCTTTACGTGTATTATTATTATTTCTTTATTACAGTAGTCCTTTTTTGTTTATGTTTTTTTAATTTAGTGTTTAATTAATTGTATCGTTGATTACCTTAATGGATACTGTACCTTTTTATTTTATGGGTTCTGTCTCCTGCCAATAAACATTATCATTGTCACCATTATCATTATTACTACGTATATATATATATATGTTGGTATTGTCGCTAGATGTGCTTTTAATTTTTATTTCTTTTTTAATCTTTTTGTAGTGTTGACTGTGGACAGTTTTTATTATTCCTTGTTTCAGTAAATGTCCTATTTTTATTTCTCTTTTTCAGTCATAATTTTTAGTTTAAATTTAGTATTGTTGGATTTATCTCGTCGCTTATTACCTTCAAGAATATTATACTATTTTATAGGATTTATATCCTGCCAATAAAGCTTATCATTATCATCATTAAGTGTTAGGACGCTCATACTGATTAGAAAATAATAAAATAAAGAGTAGCTGTTCTGGATTCGGAGGAAACCTATAATTGGGAACTTTGGGACAAAATATAATGAATACCATATTCAGCATTATTATATTAATATTTGTTTTTATATCGCATCGTAAAAGACGCATTTCAAAATAAAGTTTAAAAGATAGATAAGGAATGAACCATGTACGAAAGCCTCGTTAAATACTTTGACCACCTATTTGTTTGGCAATTCTGTTGCGAGCTGCTCGTACCCTGAAATGGGCGTATGGGCACAATGGTAGTCTAGAGCAGGGGTTCCCAAATTGGTGTTCCGCGGAACACAATTTGGGAACCCCTGGTCTAGAGTATGTGAAAAGATGTTTAACTCTTCATACTTCATCCTAAACTATGAATGCAGTGATGATTAATATATATATAATCTACTTTTGTCAATTCTATTAACATATGATTATTATAAGATTAAAGCTACTGAATTGTACCTAATTATTATAGTCACATAAATTTACAATGAGTAATGCTTCCATGGCCGGGGCCCCTCCAGGTGCGCTGAGCGCATCACGGAAGTGTTTCTCTCGGGCATGGAGGCGTACATTCCATATTCTATTCTTACTACTAATACAAAAAACCTTGGTTTAACTTTGATTGTTCTAATGCTATTCGCAACAGAGAGGAGGCTTTCAGAAGGTACCGTCGCCATCCAACTCAAGACTCTCACTCAGCTCATGCTGTATTTTTGCCTGAAATCATTTAAAATCTGTTCTTCGACTCGTCAAAAATCCTTCATCAGACAAAAATGTGAAAACCTAATATCTAATTCGAATTCTTGTCGTTCTTCCTGGCACCTAGCCAAGAACCTCTCTAATAACTTTCCTTCTTTCCCAAGAACCTCTCTAACAACTTTCCTTCTTCTTTCCCTCCTCTTTCCCATTCCGACGACTCGGTTGCCGTCTCTTCTCCTGATAAAGCTGAACTCTTCACTCAAACTTTCGATTTCATCTCAACCCTGGACGATTCCGGCGCTGTTCCTCCATCCTCTCCTCCCTCTGATTCAATTATGTCTGAAATGAGAATCTCTTCCAAGGATGTTTTTTTCCTGCCCTCTCTGGGCTCAACTCTAGGAAGGCGTACGGTCCTGATGAGGTCTCTTCTGTTGTTCTCAAGAACTGTGCTTCTGTGCTGACACCCTGCCAAAGTAGACTCTTTCGTCTTCGTTTTTCCATCTGATACTTTTCATTCCTGCTGGAAGTTGACGGCTCTCAACCCTCAAACTCTCGTCCAATTGCTTTGATTTCTTGTCTTTCTAGAGTTTTTGAATTTATCCTTAAAAGAAAGATTCTTAAACACCTCTCTTCTCACAATCTTCTTTCAGATCGTCAGTACGGGTTCCGCAGGCGCAAGGGACGCTCTACTGGTGATCTTATATATCTCCCTGACTCTTGGTCATCCTCATTTCAGGATTTCGGTGAAACCTTTGCTACCGCGCTAGACATTTCAAAAGCTTTTGATAGAGTCTGGCACAAATCTCTAATATCCAAACTGCCCTCCTTCGGTTTCTATCCTTCTATCTGTGCCTTCCTCTCTAATTTCCTTTCTGTTCGATCTATAGCTGCGGTTGTAGATGGCCACTGTTCTTGTCCTAAAGCTATTAATAGTGATGTTCCTCGGGGCTCTGTCCCGTTACACACTCTTTTCCTTTTATTTATCAATGATCTATTAAGTCGCATTTCTTGTCCTATTCACTCCTATGCCGATGATTTCACCCTTCACTTCTCCACCCGCTTCACAAAGCGTCCCTCTCAACTGTCACTCCATGATTCGCGTAGGACGGCTATAGTGCACCTGATCTCTGATCTTTCTACTATCTTTGATTGGGGTAGGAAAAAATTTTGTTGCTTTCAATACTTCAAAAACTCGGTTTCTTCATATATTTACTAATCACAATCTTTCACACGTATACTCTCTTTTTAAAACAGCTTCTAAGAAGTTAGGCGTGTTGTACCGGCTGCGCGTTTCTTCACCCGCACTCAGTTGCTCTCTGCCTCGTCCGCCCGCGTATGGAATACGCTTCTCACTTGTTGGGTGGCTCAACCCTCGCAGCTTTACTCGATCGGATGGAATCAAAGGCTTTTCGTCTCATCACTTCCCTGCCCCTTACCGACTTTCTTCAAACTCTCTCTCTCCTTGCCGCAATGTTGCCTCACTCTCTCTCCTTATTATAACGGACACTACTCTTCTGAACTCTCTTCTATCTGCATGCCTCGTTAATCCGAGTTAATCGGCGTTTTCAATCTTTCATCTACTCAACCGGTCAATTCTGTAACAATTTTCCTCAGTCCATCTTTCCCCTTGTCTATGACCTCCTCCAATCTTTCAAATGTAGAGTGTCCAGACATCTCGAAAACTTTGGAACTTAATTTTGGCCCTCTTCTTCCTCTGTGGAGGGGTGGCGATTTTGCTGGAGTTTGCCCTTGTCTCTTCCTTCCTGCATAAATTAAAATTGATTGTATATAAAGTATTATTACCACACACACACACACACACACAAAATATTACTTCGAAATATCCTCTATTCACTGTCAAATCATGTGGAAGGAAGTATACACAATCGTGTGTTTTCCATATTTTCACGATGCCTCGTATCAACATTAAAATGTTGCAAAATTTTCTGTATAATAAACACTTTTCCCATGGAGAAATTCGTATATAGACGTGACAAGTGTATTGGTTAAGTTTCCCTCCTTCCCTCACTCTCACTTCCCCCCACCCCCAACCTCGGTATATATATATATATATACTTTCATTAAAAGTAACGTTATTAATTTCATAAGTGTCAATTACAGTGCTCCTTTCTTTATGTCGAATTTTTTTTTGTAGCCTTCAGGGAGGTTGGTCAGTGTTCGTAGGGGTAGTAGGGGAAAGGGGAGGAAAGGGTTTGAAGGAGGATTTTTTTGTCGAAGAGAAATGGCGAACGCACCTGACACACAGTGGTGTGTGTGTGTGTGTGTAACAAATACGTACACACTCACATTGTTCATTTTGACGAAGGTCAAGTTTGTCGCTCCACCTCAGACCTACAGCTTAACATGGAATCCGAACCACGTCCCACCATATGTGGTCAAAAATTACAAAGTCCATGGCCAGACTCGATCTCACGACCTTTGATCAGCAGCTCAGCGTCTTAACCACTAGCACACCCAGGATTCCCATTTATCTACCAAACCTATTTTTTCTGGAAGGATGAACACCTGGGTAAGCTGCGCGCCGACTACTTTCGCCGGGAATCGAACCTGGGGATGGTGGATTCGTAGTCAGTGATGCTATCTACTACACCACCTACACCATGGCCAATGTCGTAACACCGCTTTCCGTAAATCAGCAAAGTTGAGTGACATTGGGTCTGGAGAGTAGTTGGATGGAAGACCGTCCTCCGCGTCCGGATGATGTAGTGACCCTTGGTTCGGGTTACGCGTAAAGCTGTAGGTCCCCTCCGTCATATGACCTTAGATGTTACAAAGGAGGTTAAGCAACCCCATCAAAACAAAAAATCCACTGCTACGAGACAACTGTTTTTGAAAAAAACAATATCTAAATTTTGTTTACTCCTGTATACCATGAAATATTTTGACAACTTTTTTTTAACTGAAAATCTTGCGAATAAAAACTACATTTCCTCGCTTCCAAGTTAAAAATGCATGTCCAATCAGCATGTAGTACAACTTCCAATCTAATTTAATCAATCAGGTCTAAGAAATTAGTAGTGTGGACATAGTTGTGGGCGTGGCTTTAATGGTAACAAATGATACCGTCAAGTGTAAATGAGTTTTTTCGTGTGTGTGCGCGCGCGCGTGTATATTGGAGGTATAATTCTCATGCATACTCTATAGTTGATTTCAAGTGTGAATGATTAATTCAAGTAGGCCCTAAATCGAAAGAAGGAGTAGACTCCTCATCGGTATCACTCCATTCAATGTGATCCCCATTTCATTTCGCCCCAAAGACTGAAAATCTCGAATGAAGCAATTTGAAAAACGATTTATTTCTATTTCATGACATTCTTATTCTCGTCTATGGATTCCTCATTTTGGGCTGGGTTAGGTTAGGTTAATGTTAACATTGTAAATTAGATTAGATCAGCTTAAGTTCAGCTAGGCGAGGAAATATTAGCCATTCTAATTTCACGCCTTTACCGCGAATCTACTCTACTAATCAAATTGTTCAGGACTCCATTCTTGTATACGCTGATTACTAATATAACTACTTGATTGAATACCTGTATGTATGTTAATGTATGACTAATATATATATATATGTCATCGATGCATTCATAATTTAAGTGGAAGTATTAAGAGTTAAACATCTTTTTCCATAAAGCACCATTCCGCTCATACGCCCATTTCAGGGTACGAGCAACTCGCAGCAGCATTGCCAAACAAATAGGGGGGGTCAAAATATTGACGAGGCTTTTGTACGTGGTTTATCACTACTGAAAGCAGCAATGCTCCGTGTTAGTCTAGTCAAAAGAACATCCATATCCGTATTCAATTTATTTCAATTTTCGTTAATTTGTATTGCAGACACCCCCCCATTTATCATCAGTCCTGGTGCATGATTCTTCAGGAGCAAGATGCACCGCAAATTTACTCATATAAATATATATATATACACACACACACAACCAATACACACACACACACACATACATATATATACTGTATATACACATAGAACATCTGTGTAAAAGGAATAAAATGCTTCACCGAAAGGTTCCTTCATATGATAAAGTGTTTCCCGAAACATTTCCGTTAAAACTAGATCCGAACCATTATTTAAATCTCGAGTTCCAAAAAATAAATAAAAACCTGCGATTAAACTTTAATAGACTTTAAAATTGAATTGAAAATTGATTATTTTACACTTTTCTTAAAGGTTTCTTTGCAAAAAAAGAAAAAAAAAAAAGATAAGATCATAGCCTTCATCAACTATCTTTTGTTTTACGTTTACGTTGTTATTTTCATTATTTATTAACTGAAAAAAAAAAAAAAAATGTACGATAGATTGATATTGAATTTTTTATCTAAGGTCATATGACAGAGGGAACCTACGGCTTTACGTAGGATTCGAACTAGGGTCGTTACATCATCTGGACCCTGAGAACGGTTCCCCATTTAAAGTAACTTATATCGAGACCAAATGTCGCTTAATTTCGCTGATCGACGGGAAGCGGCGCTACGACGCGACGTTGGTCGCAACGTTGCCGAAAGTTTGTTTCATATATACCGTATATATATATATATATATATATATATATATATTAATGGCACTTAATTATATATATTAATGGTGCCAAATGAAATATAAGACTAGAAAATCTTTACTTTTGTCGTGTGTTTTATGATAAATTAACATAATTTACTTCCAAATATATTTATGAGAGCGCACGCCAAAATCCTTTCGAAACTTTAGCGTGAGTGATAATCCCTCCTAATTCACTCGTCAAATATTCTACTGCACTAAAGTGCACATGCTCCCGCAAGGACCCACTACATACATCTTTAATGATGTAAACCACATTTTAGCTACGTAAAAAATATAAAAAATATTTTTGTACGCATTTACATTTGTTTCATACGTGTGCACACTAACATTTGTGTGTCCAGAGTATATATATACACAGTCCGTGCATGAAACAAGGAACTCTTCTGGGAAAACGTCTGTGTGTAACAAACGTTCATAAAAGTTTCTCAGGGGACCATTCTGAGTCGTAACACACACACACACATGTATATATATGTATATATGTTATATATATATATATATATATGGGGGAGGGGCTCTCTTTTGCTTACAATCCCCACTTTACGTCATTTCTCATTTTTATATGCGTAGCCCGAAAATGAGGATGTTTGAAGTGAGAATTGCTAATTCGGTTTGACCTAAGCTAATCTAATATAATCTAACCCAGTCTAATATTAAAATCTAAATAACGCAACCAAACTTACTCTAACTCAGAAATGAAGTTGGAAAGTGGAAGAGCTGGTGAAGTGGATGAGAACGCGAGTGTCATGAAGTGCGAAGAGACCTCCTTTTTTACTGGATTTATCCTCAAGTTTTATTAAATTCTTGACAGATTGATTCAAGTTGTATTTGATGCTGAAAAGATCGGAGAAATTTAAGATGAGATTGCGAGCACACAACTTCATTAGTCCCTAGCTCAAATATTTCAATGTATTTGCCTTTCATATTTGCAAACCTCATATTTGCAAACCAGATGAGGTATACGAGTGTGTATATATATATATATATGGTATTTAAAGTGATGCTGCTAATTTCTCACATCCTTATTTTTATTCTATGACTCCTGTTTTCAATAAACTATTTTTATTTTTAACTTCGGTGAAAACAGATCGCCTCACCGTTTCCATGGAAACACCTGAGCATAAACGTTCCTGATTCTCTCTCTCTCTCACCTTTTTAAACATTCCCCATGTAGATTTGATCTCTTTCTACATATATGATACACAAGAGAAATTTTTTCTCCTTCACATTCGTTATCATCATCAAATTTTATCGAACCAAACTGTTTACCTTGAGACACAAAGTTTCCATCGAAGTAATCTATATATATATATATACACTCGTATACCTCATATATACACAGTAGACGACCCTCGCTTTATGCGATTTTACATTACACGTTTTCATTTTAACACGGTTGGAAATTTGTGGCACAAAATTCTATATAACACGGTAAGATTCAATATAACACGGTTCACGCCGACAGAAAATCCCGCGACCGCGAAGAAGGCGCATCTCACGGCGCGTATGTTTTGCCCATGATGCTTTGCCGTGGGGAGATACGCCTCAGTTACCTCGTGGCTATTGGAGAATGAGATGATGGAGGCAACTCCAATACAATCTCCAAAACAGTCGCATGGTCGGGTGTACACCTAAGCGCATCTCGTCTAGAGGATGTGCAGTTTTGATAACAGACAACAACTTGGAACCTAAGTACACTTTTTTCCAAAAGAAGTTAAGTTCGCTTTACGCGGTTTCTCAAAACGCGGTCTTCTCTTAGGGTGCATTTAAATAAATAAATGATGCACATCCACAAGGAAAAATTAAAATTAATTCCAAGGCCTTTCGTGTATTTAACACTACGTCTTGTCACACATATATATATACACACACAAGTTATTTCCCCTATAGCTTAACGTTGCTATGGAGACGCTATTCTCATTAAATTGCAAGTTTTAACTTCAAAACCCTCGAGTATTCTTAATGGCATGTATCTGCATCCAATGTTTTCACACATCTTTTTAATGTTTGTAATATGCTTTGACAATTAATTCTTATCTTTTTTCCCAACTCACGTATGAAAATTTTACACATGTCAACAACCTAAATATTCATTGTCTGTTACTAGCCTCCGTCAGAGGTAGACTAGAATTACATCCCTTACATTCTTTTGAGAACTTAACCGGTGAGTACCGGAGATGAGTAAAAATTAAGCCGAAACTCGAGCGAATTATTTTAACATTTATACGGGATATTTTACGTTAATACATTTAACTGCTTCGTATTTAGTTACATTTGATTCTATTTGGTTAACAATTAAACGAGTCTATCTGAGCATCAAATTTCAATTTAATTCTCGAGTTTAGACGACGATCAAGGTTTTTTTTTGTCTGACTGTCTTATCTCCAAATGCGTGTACAGACTGTACAGTGTACACCGTATATGTACAGTATATAGTTCCTTATACGCTCATAGAAATGGTACATGGAATAACTACTACGTAAAGGCGAGAGTTAACTTCAAATATTCATATTTTTAACTCGCGTTTAGTTCTATTAACACGCAACCATATTTTGAAACTGATGTACAAACATTAAAAATGTTTAATTCTTGGATGAATATTATTGTTTAGAATAATATCGTTTAGAAATATCGTTTGCAACATTGTTTTCGATATTTTTTGAAGTCCTTCATCAGTTATATTTTATTCTTATTCATAAATAAGTTCTTTGAATAAATATTGCGTAAATTTGTTCTAAATATCACACACACACACACACACACTTAGCTTTCAGAATACAGTATCAGCATCGGAAATATATATATATATATATATATATATAGTAACAACAGGATATATACAGTATATATTGTTAATATATATACATAAATTTTCTGAGCTAATAATAACTTTAAAATTATAAATTATTTTGTTATAAATCCATTTCATTTTGGTACTTTTTCGTTACACCCCCACAATTTTAAAAAGCTCCCAATGTCAATGTCCTTGACGATTGGTTAGGTTTAGTCGTGATATTTTCCTTACTTTTAACGAAAATATCAAACTTACCATTTGTGGGGATATAACGGAAAAGTACCCTTTTTTTTAATTTATTTTCTAAAAAAAAAAAATTACAAAAATAAACCTTTTTAAAAGGACGTCACAAAACTCTCAACCTTATTTTTCATTCAAGATGGGAAGTATTTGTTGCAAAATTTTGAAAGGAAATTATATTATACCCACCAATGACTCATAATCGTGTGAAAAGTTGACAGGACTATTCCATATCACGAATTAATTATTATTATATATCCGTGTACAACAATTGAAATTAATTTGTTAAATGGTAAATGAAAAGAGTCGTGCTTTTAATTAAGTATAAATAAAAATAAATTGGCGAAATAATTTACTCATTACCAAAATATAATTTCACCACTGTAAACTAATTTCAGGATTAATATTCTGACGTGACTGTGCGATGTGTTCAAACGTGTTCCGGTCAGTTTTTTCAAAGAATTGCAAGTTTTAACATAGGAGGACATCCTATAACTATGACGTTTCGTTTGTCTTCATAGGATTTGATATCAACTTTCAGCAGTCGGAAGTGCTTCTTATAGATAGTAAGATATAAATGTGAACTTGTAGTGATTAGTGTTTATTTTACTGTGAAGTATATGCCTTTTATGTTAGCTTATTGCTTAGTTACCTTAAAAGTTTTGTTCTTTGCTACCTAGCCTAGGTCTAGGTAGGTTGGACTCTTTTCGTAGCTTTACGATATTTCAGTGGCCTCTGAAGTCTAGGCCTAGGCTACTGTAGCCTAACATAAAACATGATTGGTGATTGTGACGATTTTAAAACTGAAACAACCCAGATTGGAAAAATATCTTCCCCTAAAAAGGTTAGTGCATTATTTATTCATTTAGATAATCGGGAAATAAATAAAAAAAAAACCTAGTTCTGGACAAAGCATACAACCATAACATAACCTATACCCCTTCCTATACAGCCTAGCCTCGTTTAATTTAATTAAAGGTATATTGATCCCAGGGCCGCCGAGAGGGTGGGGAAGCCGGGATAAATCGCCAGGGTCCGGAAAGGGGGATAAAATCTAAAAATATTAATAAAGCAATCTATTAAATAACGGAGGAAATATAATTAATGTACATACATTTTATAGAGATTATCTTAGTCAAACTGAAACAAATAAAATATTATCTGCGGTCCACCGATGCCCAAGACCGACTGACAGATCTGGGAACCATTGTAATTGAAAGCCAGTTAGCCCGTACTTTAAATTTCATCAGAATCATTTACCACTTTGATAGAGAGAAGGCAAAGAAAGTACACTTCTAATTATGAAAATCTTGCCGTAAACAATTGTTTTGCCTGCATGGACTGGTACTGCATTTGTAAATTGTATGGTGATAGAATAGGGACCCCAGCCTTCTTTAGTTGGGCTTATAAGGCTAACGAAAATATCACGACCTAACCTAACCAATCGTTAGGTTAACTGTACACCCTTGACGATTGGTTAGGTTAGGTCAGGTCATGATATTTTCGTTAGTTAGCCTTATAAAGCTAACTAAAGAAGGCTGGGGTCCCTATTCTTCAATAGCTCCAAAACATTCATAAAATACCGAGTAAACAGGCGACCCATATACCAATCATTCCCCAAGGCAGCTCTCGGCGGCCCTGATTGAGCCTAATATGTACAGTACAACCAAAATAACATAGGCTTTTTAGGCCTAATAAATGTATGATTTGAAACCAAATTGGCTATTATTAAATTAACTATTCCAAAAAAGAAAATACTCTATTGCTGGGTATGGCCGTATAGGCCTAAAGGGTTATTGGACCTAGTCAGAAATGAAAATAGGTCTTAAATCCGGTTAAGGCCATTCACCAAACACCCCAATTAACTGCAATTTAGTTACCATTTACAAGTTTACAATTTAACTTGTAAATTTCACTTTTGGTAAGGTGGGAGTAAGCTATTTTCGTGTTGAATATTAATTAGACTATAGAGCCTACTTATACTAATTTTTTAAAACTAGGCTTTGGGCCTACAATACAATATTATGGCATATTTTAATGTTATAAGCTAGGGTCTACCACGAAAAGAGTCAGTTATTTGGAGATTAGTTTTACCTCGATCCAGTAAGCCTAGATAATTTTTAATGGTCGAGAAAGTAAAAGCATAGGCCTGCGGCCGAACACTGTTTAGCATTTTCCATACTATAGGTCTAGGGCCTATCAGATTTCGGGATGGGTATATGTAACTATGGTACTTGTAGGTTCTCCCCCCCCCCCCCAACCAATTTTGACAGAATATTTTCGTTAAAACTAACGAAAATATCACGACTTAACCTAACCAATTATCAAGGGCGTACAGTTGATTTATTAGTAAATAGTGAATACTATTCCAGAAACAGTTATAATTAATAATAGATCAACTGTACGCCCTTCACAGTTAAAGTCGTGATATTTTCGTTAGTTTTAACGAAAATATTCTGTCAAAATTGGTCGGGGGGAGATAACCTACAAGTACCGTAACTATAAGTCTCAACCTCAGTATGAAAAATCTAGCAAAAGTGACGTACAGGTTCTAAAAGAAGAGTAAAGCGACTCCAAATCCTATGGACCCCCCCCCCCCCCACCCCAGGAAAAGTGACGCAAATTCCATATAATAATATCGTAGATTCCAGATGCCATACACAGTTCAGAGTCCACAGGCTCTAATTACTAACCTACCAATTTAACCTAGCCTAATCTAATGTAACCTAACCTAATTTAATACATTCACAAGTTATGAACGCTTCTCCAAACTGAATGAATATTAAGTTTTGTGGGGACCAGTGTTTTTAAGAAAGTCCAAATTTGTTACAAAGATCGTGATTGGCCGAAATTAGTCTCGTGGTGAAATAACAAACCAATCTAAAACGATCACCTAACCTAGTTTACTCTGGTCCCCATGAAATTATTACCTCAAACTGCGTCTGGCATCTGGAATTTCGCCAATAATAGTATTAATCTAAAAAAAAGACTCCTTCCAGATCTGAAACTAATATTTGGCTTGAAAAGTGACTCGCTGAATCTGGTAAATTTGTGCCATACTTCTTAGTCTGGCCTAGGCCTACATACAAGCTGTTACGCTGCTACGAAGAATATACATATATTAACTAAATTCATATCTAAAATATTTGTGGTTTATTACCTTGAGCAATTTTGTCTGAGCATCTTTCAGACTTTCACTGCGGTAGCTAAATCTGTGGAAAAGTGGGTGCTACTCGAAAATAAATGGACATGAAATTTTCATCGACGACGCTTAATCTAGCTTAACCTATACATCGTAAACAAACCCACCCTAGCCTAACCCACTGCACAGGTTAGCGTTGATGAAAGTGGTCTACCCATAGATGGGGTTGGTTTCCGAATACGCCTCGGGAACAACTACGTCATGAATCCTTGAACCACTCGCCAACAAGCGAGTGGACGAAATAGTGATTTTTGCTCGTTTTTTAAAGCTTTATAATTAGTTTCGTAATAAACGAATGACTTTGGTTTTAAAATATATATTAGTTAAAAGCCTTATCTTATGATATTGAATATATCATTTTAATTACTTCATTGTGAGTGTAGCACTAAGGTCCGAATTCTGTGGTTCTTAGTTTTCGCCATTTTCCTAGCTAAACTAGAAAAAATTAAATACCCGATACAAAAAATACTATTAGTCTAAAATGTGACATTACCAGAGCTTTTTCCCTAGTTAAAAGCTAGTCACAAATTTATCCGTATTATTATTATATCTAATATATGAATTGTATCTCTAGCATATATGCAGAGCTTGATGCCTTAAGTTTTAATTTACTATCTAATTATATTCAAGATAGCATTTTCAATACTAACTATATCTATTACTGTGGCTACTATCCTCCACACTAGGTCCATTATTTTTCAAAATTATTTAACTTTTCTTCAGTAAAAACAAATAAGGCATAATTCGGACAGCAAAATCTGCTCAAAGTTTGCAACGTGTAACGCAAAGATTTTTCCATAACCCTTGCGTCAGATGAATGAGCGAGAGTTTTAACTGAAATTACTCGCGCCCGATCCACTGGGTGAAAGTTTCGACTAAAACTAAAGTTTTGATTGATATTATCAAGGTTTTTCAGTTTCCCCAATTTGATAGACGCCATCAAATTCTATGGAAAACGTGAATTTATGCAAATACCCCATATTATATAATGCAATTAATTTAGAGGGTAGGCAAAAAGTCTAGGCACCCCCTCAAAATAAGATGTACATGAGAATTTATTGCATATTGACATTTTTAACATTTAATTTTTAATTTAACAAAAAATTACTAAAATGCGAAAAATTAGATATGTAAATATTTTGAGGGGATGCCCAGACGTTTTGCCCACCCTGTAGAATGTGATCACATCTGAAACTAACATTTTAGCTTGACAATTGATACATCAGAATTTGTATTTCTGCCAAACTTCTCAATTTTAGGTACTGTATAACCTGCATTAAAGTTAAGGACCTTAAAGTTAAGTATCCCATAATAAATAAACCAGATCACCTGAAGACCAGGGCCCACAACCTTCTCTAGTTAAGTTTTATAAGGTTAACTAACGAAAATATCACGACCTAACCTAACCAATCGTTAGGTCAACTGTACGCCCTTGACAATTGGTTAAGTTAGGTCGTGATATTTTCGTTAGTTAACCTTATAAAACTAACTAAAGAAGGCTGGGGGCCCTAATCTTCAGGTGATCCAATAAACCCCACTCAATCAAACATCAAAAACCTAGCTTAACCTTCGTAATACTGGTAATAGAGTAGGCCTACTATAGGCTTTTGGCCTGCCGTACGAGACCAGTCTTTCAACAAGCTCTGACGTACTTTTTTAATAGGCCCAATTGAGTTGCTTAGTAATCGTTCTAATTTAGTATAATTCAATAACATTTAAGTTTGTTACCTCAAAAACTTGCATATTCAGGTAGAAATTCATAGAGGATATCAATAGACAGGAAGTTTAATTTAAGGAGAAACATTTTTTTCAAGGAGTTAGGCTAAGGGATGAGTAGTTTAACTTAGAAATGACTAAAATTAAATATTGAGAACGTCAGAACCAACCTAGAGTTTGGGTCTCGGTGGCACACTTGCAGTAACATAAGTAATTAATATTAATTAAAATTATATATTCAGTATTATAAGATAAAGCCTTTAATTAATATATATTTTAAAGCCAGAGTCACTCGTTAATTACAAACCTAACTGTAAAACTTCAAAAACGCACAAAAATAGCTACAGTATTTCGGTTTCTCGCTTTCTTGGTCATCGGTTCAAGATTGATGACGTTCTAGTCCGACGATCTTTGAATTTGAAGTGTTATGGTAACCGGTAACCTGTACCTGTAGGACTTGATCACGTTTCGTCGGTGAAGGAGTTTTTATTAGGGCAAGTTTATGTACAGGGTGTCCCAGAATTAACTATATTTCAATGAAATCGGACAATTTTTTTAAAAACACGCGTTTATTTATGTTTATCATGTTTAATATGTGTTAAAAATGTATAAATTTCTAAATTTTTTTCATAATTTTATTTTCATAATTTTTTCATTATCTGGTCCAATGAAAGACCGTCTGAAGTCATAGAATGGCAAAGAGACTCTCCAAAAGTTAACGTGTGGCTTGGAATGACCAAATCCAAAATTTATGGCCCAGTCTTTGCGGAAGCAACTGTAACAGGTACCGTCTACCTTGATATGCTTCAGCAGTATCTCGAACCACAGCTTCTTGATGGCATTCTTGATAATGTTGTGTTTCAACAAGAAGCATTGATCTTTTGGCGATAAACCTTTGTTTTTATGAAACCCCATGCAAAGAAATCCAGGGGTGTCAAATCCGGAGAACGCGGAGGCCAAGGTCGAGGTCCTCCACGTCCAATCCACCGATTCGGAAGGCGTCTGTTGAGGTATTCTCGAACAATTAGAGCATAATGACATGGTGCTCCATCTTGTTGAAACACAACATTATCAAGAATGCCATCATCAAGAAGCTGTGGTTCGAGAAACTGCTGAAGCATATCAAGGTACGGTACCTGTTACAGTTGCTCCGCAAAGAAGAATGGGCCATAAATTTTGGATTTGGTCATTCCAAGCCACACGTTAACTTTTGGAGAGTCTTTGCCATTCTATGACTTCAGACGGTCTTTCATTGGACTAGATAATGAAAAAATTATGAAAATAAAATTATGAAAAAAATTTAGAAATTTATACATTTTTAACACATATTAAACATGATAAACATAAATAAAAGTGTGTTTTTAAAAATTTGTCCGATTTCATTGAAATAGATAGTTAATTCTGGGACACCCTGTATAACAGGTGATCTATAGGCTCGTCTGTCTCTGTTGTAGGCTCTCCGTAAAGTCTCTCTCTATATATTTCGTAGAACAGAATCTGATATCCATGTTAGGAAACGTGAAGTTTTACTACAGGACTTTTTAAATTGATTGCATGTCGTAAATTACAGGATCCTGCAAACTATAAATATAGGTAGTTAGTTCTTAGTAGGGATGCACCGGATACCGGATATCAAGTATGATCCGGCTGGATACGGGATAAATAATTAACATTTTAATCACATTTTGTTGATAAACTTCATATTTAAAGTTTTTGTGTGTACTTTATTTTATTATGGCTAATGCCAAACGAAAAATATGAAATTATTGGAAATATAATGAAAAATATAACTATATTTTCAGTTGTATTTATTACCCATTTATCATTAACAGTTAATAGCTATATATTAAGAAAGGAAATGTTTGTCATTATCTAATCTGCATATTTTTTTTTTTTTTTAGGAGAATAATGATTTTGTAAAATTAGTAGGAACCATAAAAGTTTATTAAACCACTGCTTAATTGCAAGTTTTAAAATTTTATGCCCTTAAGAATACATGATCCGGCCAAATATCCGGCAATTATCCGGTATCTGGCAAAAATAAAAAGCCAGGTATTTGGTATCCAGTTATCCGGCTATATTGTGATCCGGTACATCCCTAGGTTTTGTTGACCTGTCAAATCTATGGGTCTTAAGTATTTTAAATGCCGGAGTAGGCGTATTCGATTTTCATATAGAAAGCGCATACAAATAACGCTTGTGTAATAAGTTGACATTGTAATGACAGTTTTGGCTGTTGAAAAAATTTGGTGAAAAATGAGATAGGCCTATGTCTGAAAAAAAAACTCTGAATACAAAACTTTCATCGTTTATATAATGTACTAAAGCTATAACATTTTGGCCTCTTTTGTTCCCACCAATTTTTTTTTTTTTAAATAGCATAAGTTGCATTGGTTGCTTAAATTGAGACTATAGCTGTAGGCAGAGATTGTAGGCCCAACAAGGATCGTGAATTCTTCACGAATTTTAAGTTGTATAGTAAAAAAGCATCAAGTTGTGTAGGAAACCTACAAATTTTTTTTTCACTATCTGAAAGAAAGGAATAGGCCTATTACGTCTCAATAATTTGTAAATGCATTGGGGCCTACTTATAGACTGTGATAAGTCTTTAGCAAACGTAACACTGAACAACAAAGTATTTATTAGGCCTGTTAGGTCATATATTCTTAACTTTTGTAGTAGGAAATAGACTAATTTAATAGACCTATCCTGTCCGAACAAGTAGACTGGTACCATGCGTGATGAAAACTAACCTTGTTAGAAAGACTATTTTTCCATGTAAAGATGCACTGCATGGTCCATTTGTCCTCATGGTCAGTTCTGAAGGCCTCTGTTTTGTCAGAAGCGTTTTTAGCGATACAGAGCACCACGCCACAAAATCTTATCACCTCTGAATCACGGTTTAAAAAAAAAAAAAAAAAAAAAACATAAGCCGAGACAGAGCCGAATCACCTGCAGGAAATAACAGCTTGTATATTTATATACTCTTTTCAAGCCAAGTATATTTTCTTCAATATATTTTTCTCGGTAATATTTCTTTTTAAATAAGAAATACAATAATATATAAAATAAAGGTGTTGCAAGATCTTATTTTATAAACCAAACTAGAGTATGAAGTAACAAAATATCGAACATTTCGGAATTGAAGTAGATATGGACTGTAGTAAATATTAACCGGTAAAAAAAAATATTTAAGTATTTTGATGCCTATATACAGGGTGTTTCAGGAGGAAAGGTCAATACTTCGGGAGGTGATAGTATCGGTCATTGTGAGAAAAAGTTCATATGAACATGTGTCTAATTCTGAATGGTTACGGAGATAGAGCTATTTGAATCTACAAATACAAAAGCATTGTTAATGGTAATCAAGAAAATTGAAACCAATTACTGTTTCTAACATTTAATGTTTAAACATTGGCATTTTGAATGGTATCAGATACAGAAATGACAAATTTGTTAGTTTACAATACGTTTTCGAAAATCCCACCGTCAACCTCAATGCACTTTGCAACTCGTGTGCGAAGATCGCGTGTTGTTCGTCTGAGTTGATCTTGACATTCCTTTATGCGGGCAGCAGCATCCAAAATGCGCGCGAGCAATTCGTCTCGTGTATCCACCTTTCTTTTGTAAACTTGACTTTTCATCCACCCCCACAAACAATAATCTAACGGAGAGAGGTCTGGAGACCTTGGTGACCATTGAATGGGACCACTGCGGCGGGAGGAAGAGCTGCGCGCGCATCAGATTCAAACAGCTCTGTCCCCGTATTCATTCAGAATTAGACACATGTTCATATGAACTTTTTTTCTCACAATAACCGATACTATCACCTCCCGAAGTATTGACCTTTCCTCCTGAAACACCCTGTATAGTTTCATGGTGACCAGTGTTTTTAAGCTTGTTACAAAGATCCTGATTGGGCGAAATTGGTCACGTGGGAAATGACTAACTATTCTATGTAAAAGGACCACCGTAACCTAGTGTAATCTGGTATCCGTGAAACTTAATAATATGTGTGTGTGTGTGTGTGGTATTAACTCTATAGCACTTCCAGAGTAAATAGTACTGTATAGAAATATATTTCTGTTTTGTATACTTGGAAAGGTGTATTTACACCTGTAGGTTCTTTTTAATTAAAAGTTAACATTTGTTTTGATACAGAAAAATACAATTTAATTTTCGAAATTTTGTTTTGGAAACAAAAATGAAAAAAAAAAAAATCTAACCTTTTTATTCTTCGCGAAAAGGATAGAAAAAGTTTTATATCGTCACTAATATATATGTATATATATATATATATTACAGCTCGATGAGTCATTGTGAGTAAAGTCGATGAGTCATCTTATAAATGTAATGTTTATATCAGGCAAATTAATATTAAAGTTACACACCTCATATTATATATATATATATATATATATGTGTATTTTTTTTTGTAATTCTTAAAGCGACAGATACATGTACATGTGTAAACGTTGATATGACTGCGTGTGTACGTTGAGGATTATTTTGAAATATAAAAATTAAAATGTTGATTTAGCAGAGACGGAAATGGGAAAAAAACACTCGACTTGCTTTGGCCTATAGGAAGTTGTATTTTGAATTAATATACGAAAAGGAAATCCTTATATATATACACACACACACACACACACACACACACACACACACACCCACACCAAGGGACCAAAGGTGTATATGTATACTGTATATATTAAAATAATCTGATTAAATAAAAGAAACCGTGTTAATTATAATTACTGATTTTACCCCAATGACTTGACAAATTTTTCTTGAAAAGGGTAGGGGGTAGGGGGAATTAAAAAAAAAGGCGTAATGTGGCAATATGTATGCCCCGCCTCCTGAAGGAGAAACAGTCGAGTCGGGTGCACATACCCTCCTTGATGCGAGAAACGCAGCATTTTTACGAAATCTCCTCATGATATCGTGTTTTTGGGTGTTGTTTAACTTCCTCCATAACGGCAAAAGTCGCGTGACCGAGGGGACCTACGGCTTTACGTGAAATCCGAGACGTCAACGGATCGCTACATCATCTGAATGCGGAGGGCGATTACCCATCCAACGACTGAACAGGCCCTATGTCGCTCAATTTCGCTGATCGAACGGGAAGCACGGTTGAGACATAGTCACGACGTAATAATACAAAGCTATTATGATGTTACATCCTTAAACTATAAGCAGTCCGTTCAAAAAGTAGTGTCGTGAAACCCCATGTTTGATACTTGCACAAGCTCATTAGGTCTGTAAAACTACTTGCATATTTTAAGCTTCCTTTCTTTGGTGTAACTATATAATTTTTAGGAAATACATTTCCGATTAGGCAAGAACTGCTTCCTGTTTGTTTTACCCTCCACCGGTAGCGATTCCTGGTTGTTGATATAATTAAAAAGGAAGTTTGAAAAAAAATAGATAGCCAACAAAGCGAATAAAATATTAATTTAAAACTGTAATAAATTATGTTTTGTGTCATATAACACCAAAAACTCAAAAGATTATTTGTGCTTTCTTTTTAGTTATAAGATTTATAGCTTGGTTTGATTTTCACTCGTAAGTTACAAAGAAACTGTTTGGTTCCTTCCTGGAGGAGATACGATGTACGATGTATCACATCGTCACGACTGTAGCAGGCAATTAATTTTCCAAAAATTTGGAGGATAGATCAATTTAATTTGCATTAGAAAGGATGAAACATAAATTCATGCTATCAAAAGAAGGCCAATCTGATGTTGCAATGGCAAATTCAAAACTCCAAAAATGTGCAATAATTTATAGTTCCCGTCGTTATCATATTACTTACCTACTCACTTTTTGAACACACACACACACACACACACGTGTGTATATATATATGTATATTACTGTTTTCGATACAGATGTTAACAGATTAAGTCAATTGCAGAAGAAAGGCTTCATTGTTCTTTACAAAGGACCGTTTCATATATACATTTAGAGCATTTAAACATTTTATTTTACTACTAATTTTGCCTTATCTTCCTGCCAGAGTTCAGGGTACGAGCAGCTCGCATCATTATTGCAAAGTATATAGTAAGTCAGCGCATACTAACGAGGCTTCCGTGTGTGTGTGTGTGTATATATATATATATAATATATTATATATATATATATATATATGCACACACTCATGTCTGTGCCATGTATGTATGTAGCACGTTTGTACATGCAGAGACAGCATGCAGGCTCTCTGTATAACGCAGATTTAACCATTTAGGCCAACATGGCACTTGTACAATGATGTCATCCTTAATGAAATTTCAGAACGGGAAGATTGTTCAACTCCACCGAAAATGAGGTCCAAATGGAAACCTTATTCTACAATGACGTTGCTTTTTTTTAAATGTACTCGGTTAGGTCAAGTTTCATCTAACCATTATTATTATTATTAACTGTTATACTTGCGTTGGTACTAATTAAGTTAAGCACCCCCCACCCATTCACCCCTATATATATATATATATATATATATATATATATATATATATATATATGAGAGTCAGTCTTTAAGTGAACGCAAGAGATATTTTTGTTAAATTGGATATAGAAATGTAAGGTTTCATCGTTTCGGAAGATATAGGTATATTGTTACGCCCATTTAAGGTACGAGCAGCTCAAAACATCACTACCTTGTACATATAGAGTCGACGTACAAACGGGGCTCTGTATACGTTGTTATATCGCTATTGAAAGCAACAATAGTTTGATTTATCATTCAAATGAAGAGTCTAATCCATAATCTTTGTACGTGTCTTTTTATTGTTTACATTGTAGACACTCCCGTTTTTTATAGGTCAGGGTGCATGATTTATCAGGAGCAAGATGTACAGTAGGTTTTGTGTTTCCTCCCTGTGGCAACACAAAATTAATCTCTCTCTCTCATATATATATATATATATATATATACTGTATTAATTCTCAGTTTAGAAAACTTGTTTATATTAAAACATTTATTTATAAAATATTTTCCATAAACAGCTTCGGTAAGCTTCAGCGAGTTGTCCCTAATCTAAAGTTCAGCCGGCACTGTTTCGCTCTTTCGTACTTTTCCCGTTCAATATTGCCATAGTCTGTTGTAAACACTGAACTTGCAACAAATGAAAGCTAGCTTCACACCACCTTCAACCAAATTAATTGCTGTTGTATATATATATATATATATATATATACGCAGGATGTTTATAAAGTCCCTATCTATTTCAGTGAAAACGTAGCAAAAAGGGTAAAATTTAACAACAATATAATAAAAGGCATACATTTAATGAATACTTAAGCATATGATTCTACAGAAGCACCATCAGTGTGTCTATTCTCTACAGAGTTCGAATCTGTTAGCAGCATTGCGGAACACATTTTGGAGCATGACGGGGGGTATTTTTATAACTGCTGTAACGATACGAGCACATAAATCTTGCAGATCTGTAACCCTCATTTGATAGACGTTTGATTTGATAAAACCCCATGCAAAGAAATCCAAGGGCGTTAGGTCAGGAGATGGAGCCGCCCAGGGCCTGTTGCCTCCACGTCCGATCCACCGATTTGGAAATCGTTCATTTAGGTACTCCCGAACAGTGTTTGTGTAATGACAAGGTGCCCCATCTTGTTGAAAGACGACGTTGTTTAAAATGCCAGCTGAATGAAGCTGGGACATTTACGTGCTCGTATCGTAACGGCAGTTACAAAAATAACCCCCGTCATGCTCCAAAATGTGTTCCGCAATGCTGCTGACAGATTCGAACTCCGTAGAGAATAGAGATACTGATGGTGCTCCTGTAGAATCATATGCTTAAGTATTCATTAAGTGTATGCCTTCTATTACATTGGTATTGAATTTTACCCTTTTTGCTACGTTTTCACTGAAATAGGAACTTTATAAACACCCTGTGTATATATACACTAAATTCGCTGATATGAATGTTTGTCTCATTT
This sequence comes from Bathynomus jamesi, assembly GCA_023014485.1. Lineage (NCBI taxonomy): Eukaryota > Metazoa > Arthropoda > Malacostraca > Isopoda > Cirolanidae > Bathynomus > Bathynomus jamesi. The sequence goes on along the minus strand of JAJOZX010001144.1, from coordinate 282,422 downwards.
CTTTTGAAGTTTTATTTTGATGACTCTAACTAGATGTAAACCTTTTGTTTTAATGTAATGGCTGAATTAATGATTATATACATATATAAGCCTTCATAAAAAATTTAATGTATGTATATATATATATATGTATATAGCCAAGATTTTTTTAATTGACTGGACGAAAGCGGGAATTGATTGGCTTCGTTATTTTATTTTATATTTTCTTTGCCACTTCATTTTCAGTGTAGCAGACTCGATTCAGGTAGAATAAAATGAAAACTGAATGCGAATATTTTAGTATGGACGATTATACCTATATTTTAATAACGTAAATAATGTTCGCGTTTCAAACCCATATAATATATTCCGTTTAATATATCTATATAAATACGCGATCGATGAACGCATATTTTAATTGATATTCTAAGAAATTAGACGCGCCTGAAGTTGCGGGTACATTAAAAAGACTTAAAGGAGAACTCTTCTAATTAGAGAATTTCACCCATATATTAAATAAAATTGCGATTCTCTTCATTTTTAATACACAAACTATGCGCGCAGTATTTTCCATTTTATCAAAGCAAAGGATAATTAAACTAGGTTTTCGGCGATTTACTTTATTGTCCAGGATAGTTCATTTAAAACAATCATTCGAGTACTTCATGGGGTTCATTGCATGGAAATCGTGCGTATATATATTTTGCATGAAAGCTGCAACATAGCCATTATGGTGTCGTCAGGATATGCAATAGCCAAAGAGAGGAGAGAGAGAGAGAGAGAGAGAGAGAGAGAGAGAGAGAGAGAGAGAGAGAGATTCCTCTGTTTTTCATAGAAATACAAATACACGTAATCTTAAAGTAAAAACCGAATGTTTTGTGTTAAAACATTATCTATAAATGACGTCTTTAACGTTTGGACCTTGAAAATAAAATTGGTTAAGAACTGAACTGAAATTAAAATCTGATCAGAAGTTTATTAACTTTGAAACGCGGTTATTGTCCACTTCTAATGTTTTTTGTTGTTTGAAATTGTACGGTGTCCGTAAAAAGTTTCTTTTGATGTAAACCTTTTCTCCACTTCCGCCTTCAGACTGTGATACTGCTTAATTGGTGAACAACGCCCGCTAATCTGGCTTTTAATTTTGCTCGATGATAGTTGAGTTAGGCGAAATCGTATTGGTAATACGCTTTAACCGCGACTGAATTCTGTCAAAAACGGATTTGTTAAAACGTCCAGAAAGTGGGTGGTACAATGTAGTAGTAATCTCATTTTCTAACGATTCGTCATTGCATTTTACATTTTTTTATTTACTTATTTCATATCGACTATAGTTTACGCAAATATTTGTGCGCGTAATAGCAAATTGGCCTATCGCTAATTTTCGATGACGCAACCCGCATAATTTATGTGGGTTAGTAATCTGTACGTATTTATTTTCACGTACGCTATAGCAATTATATTTAGGGTAGATGACCTCTCGTACGTACGGAGATAGAGTCTATACGAGTGTTTCCAAAATTTCTCCCGCTGCATTAAGATCAAAAGTCAGAAGCTTAAGGCCGGCCGCACGCAGGATCGTCTTGCGACTGACGACTTGAGTCTCGTGTCCCATTCTGTCAATGTAAAATCACGCGCGACTCAGTCGTCACGACCTAAGTCGTTAGTCGCGAGACGATCCTGCGTGCGGCTGGCCTGAGAGTGTTGAATGGAATTCATAAATTTTATTTCTATACGCGGGCTTTTTTTTCCCCAAAATGGACGTTACCTTTTACAGTATTGTTTTGTCATGATCAGTGCTTTCTCAAAGGTTATTTTTGGTTATTTACTAACTGCGGTTTTGTTTCTATACCGTTGCGTAATCTACACTGTGTCTATAAAGTTCAACATCATTGGCAAAGCTTATTGACTACACTTTGCTTATTTCTTTGATGCTTGGTATTATGAACATGGGCAATGATACTGCGAGCTGTTCGTACCCTAAAAGGGGCTTATGGGCGGAATGGCGTTCAGAGTCTTCATTTTATAGATATACTTTTTATTCTTTTTATATTTTAAATCGCTAAAAAATAGATAAAAATAAATTTAATTTCATTTGTTTTTGCATCGATTAAAGGATGTTGAATTAAGTCACTTCATGGTCGTGCACACACACACACACACACACACACGGGTTAGTCAAAATGGAAACTCTCGCATTTTCGGTGTTGTTTTTTCTGGTGTAATTAATGGCGTTATATAATTTACTAAATTCATATGTAAATGCGTATAATATGGAGAACATCTTCTATTTTAATATGCTGATATTGGTATTTCCTGTTCTTGTAGAATAAATAAAAATATGGCGGTTGGAAAAGATGCCACTGACTGTGAAAGAGGCATGATAGTAGGAGCCAGTTTGGTTGGCATCTCGGTATTAAAAGTCATTATGCCTCCTGTATCTCGAAGAATAGTCGTCAAGGTTATGAATACATGGAAGAAAATGAAAAAAGTACATCAAATAAGGAATATAGTGGGCGTAAAGCAACCCTGACAGAATATGAGAAGTACCTTATTACAAACCATAAAGCATGAACCAAAGACTGTCGCTTCAGACTTCGTTCATAACTAAACAAGAGTGCGCGAAGAGCAGTATCAGTCAAAATGATGATATAAGAATTGTATTAAAGCCCCTCATAACACCAACCAGCGCAAAAACTCGAATGGAGTTGGAGAGAATAATGGGAACGTTATTATGCTTGGGGTGTAGTTTTTCCCCATTTCTTTCCATGTACAGTATTCACAACGTTGGGGACTGTTCCTCAAGATATAGGGGCAATTACCTTTATTAATAATTGAATAAGTTTTATTAATAATAAACTAAATACAATCGTTTCAATTTACAATGGCGTGAATAATTTTGAAGCTCGACTATTTATTTTATTTAATTTGGCCCTTAAGCTTTAGGCTTTATTGGGCTCTTATTAAAAATAAACGGCTAATTGTTATTAATTAATAATAAATAGGTATTAGTAATAGTTAAAACGTGTATTAATCTTAAATTATCACTACTGACATGACAAATACAAGGTCACCATTGAAGGCACTATACCAATACCATACAAAGAAACCAATATTATACACGAGATAAACTAGTAATTAGTAAACAATAGTAATGGACATTAATCCTAGATTTTTTGTTAGTATGCCATTATTAATCGGAATTTCAACTTGGTTTTAAACAAATTTACATTCACAATATTTTTTATATCGGCATTTAAGTCATTCCATAGTTTCAATCCAATGAAAATGTCTTCATCTCAAAAACTACTTAATCTAAATTGAGGTATAACAAGCTTTGATCTATTTCTGGTCTGATACGAGTGGATTTCTTGACGAGTTACAAAATATCTATTTACCCATTGTAAATTAATGATTTTGTTCTTACACTTGTAAATAAAAATAAAGTGTGCCAGTTTGGTTATATCATTGAGCTTGAGTAGGTTTAGCTCTTTAAATAATGCACTAGAGTGATCGAGGAAATCGGCATCAGATAACTTTATTGCTCGTTTTTGAGTGACAAAGATACCATTTAATGCGTTGTTAGCGGAGTTTCCCCAAACAAGGGTGCAGTACGTTATATAAGGAAGAACAAGAGTATGATAGTCAATAAAACTTGTTTAGGGACTACATTTCTAAGTTTAAACATTATAGCAACACTCCTTGAAATCTTTTTCGCGATATACAGGGTGTCCCTAAAGTCTGGACACATAGGAAATATCACTAACTATAACTAACTATATGTTATTATTATTATTATTATTATTATTTATTATTATTATCTTAAATTCATGCAACTGAGGCCTAAGGTAGGCCCACATCGAATCAGCAACCCTGAGGTAGGACCAAATAGGACCTCCAAGTCCATAAGTTATGGACTTGGAGGTCCTATTTGGTCCTACCTCAGGGTTGCTGATTCGATGTGGGCCTACCTTAGGCCTCAGTTGCATGAATTTAAGATAATAATAATAATAATAATAAAACACAACATAGAGTTAGTTTAGTTAGTGATATTTCCTATGTGTCCAGACTTTAGGGACACCCTGTAATTTTACATGATCACTCTATTGCAAATTCTTATCTAGCATTACACCAAGAAATTTTGTTACAGTACACTCCTTTATAGCGATTCCATTAACATTAAGTTCATAAAGATGTACATTTCTTTTATTAGTAAAAATCATGAAATTTGTTTTACTGGTATTTAGGAAGAGTTTGTTGGTGGTCAACCATTTCATTACATTGATGAATTCTGAATTAATGAATTCTGAATTAAATATATTCTTAGCTAAATTAACATCTTTGCAAGAAAGAGACGGTTGTATCATCTACAAACATTATGAAGTTCAGTATATCAGATGAACGTGGGAGGTCATTTATATATAATAAAAATAACAGTGGACCCAGAACTGAGCCCTGTGGCACACCATGTTTGACAAGCGCTTTAGTTGAGCAAATGGGTTCCTATTGTTATGCCTCTTTCACAGTCAGTGGCATGTTTTCCAACCGCCATATTTTTATTTATTCTACAAGAACAGGAAATACCAATATCAGCATACTAAAATAGAAGATGTTCTCGTTATTATACACATTTACATATGAATTTAGTAAATTATATGACGCCATTAATTATACCAGAAAATACAGCACCGAAAATGGGAGCGTTTCCATTAATCCCTATATATATATATATATATATATATATATATATATATATGTGTGGACCTTTTCCGTTCTATGGGCACCATTGAAATGAGAGAAATTAATATTTGGATCACCTGAAGATCAGGGCTCCCCCAGTCTTCTTTAGTTAGCTTTATAAGGCTAACTATGAAAATATCACGACCTAACCTAACCAATCGTCAAGGGCGTACAGTTCATCTAACGATTTGTTAGGATAGGTCGTGATATTTTCGTTAGTTAGTCTTATAAGGCTAACTAGAGAAGGCTGGGGGGGGGGGCCTGATCTTCAGGTGATCCTAATATTTTTTAAACATATATATATATATATACAGGGTGGGCCGTAAGTTTCCATACATAGGAAAAATAAACATTTTTTTATGGACAACCATTTTTATTTATATAATATGCTCTACATGGTTGCCATTGTTTTGAAAACACATTTCAATACGTGTTCCCCACTGTTGATGAACACGCATTAGCACAGTTGACGTTATGCTTGTAATGGCGTTGGTGATACGTTCCTTTAGATGATTTATGTCTCGTATCTTTTCCTGATACACCATGACCTTCAAGTGCCCCCAAAGATAGAAATCAAAGGGGGTGAGATCTGGGGATCTGGGAGGCCACTCCACAGGACCACGCCGACCAATCCAAGCATCCGGAAACTGCTGATCCAAATACCGACGCACGTGAAGACCATAATGAGGTGGAGCTCCATCTTGCTGGAAGTAAACTGGGAAGTTACCTTCCTCGTTTAGCAGGGATGGGAAAATCTCTTCTTGCAACATGTTAAGATACCTTTCGGCATTAAGATTTCCACTGACAAAAATTGGTCCAATAATTCTGTCACCCCATATCTCGGCCCACACCATCACTTTACCGGCACCTTGCATCTTCGTCGGACTCAGCCAGTTAGGGTTAGCATTACTCCAATAACGTATGTTTTGTCGATTAACCTCTCCATTGACGTAAAAATTTGCTTCATCAGTAAACAAGATCTTACGTCAAACGCATATTCTTAGGGTATCTGAAACATAAAAACAAACGTTTAATTTTTCCTATGTATGGAAACTTACGGCCCACCCTGTATGTATGTACGTATATATATATATATATATATATATATATATATCGAAACCTATGATAAAATTATTGAGTGCCTGTTAGGTCAACTGTACGCCCTTGACGTTGGTTAGGCTAAGTCGTGATATTTTTCGTTAAAAGTAACGAAAATATCACACACAACCTAACCAATCGTCATGGGCGTTCAGTTAACCTAACAGGGCATTTAATTAACCTAACCGTATATATATATATATATATATATATATCATAGGTCTTTGCGCGAACTAAGAATAAGATGGCCTATCGCCTATGTTCAATTTTCAACGCAAATTATCGTCAAATTTTGAAGAATAGACAAATTTTTTGTTTATGTTCATTAAAGCTGTTAAGTTAAATAAATAAAATGTCTCCTATTCAAAATGTACTAATTATTAATAAAAAGTAAAAAGGATGTTATTTCGCCCTGTAGATTTTGTTTTATTATACACTGTATACGTGAGATTTATCGTAATTCTGTATGTATATACCCACGAGGTTTCTATACGTCGTCATTTTCAGGTCAGCGTATTGACATGAAACTGTTATGATTTAATAAGAAACTAATGTTGTTGTTGTTGGTTAGCAGATCAGCCCACCCTGATCGAAGAAGCCGGCGGCACGCAGATAACCGATCGCCCTCTCCGGAGTGGACCAGAGGTTCAGCGCACTAGTGATGTGTTCGTTGTTGTGCTAGAGCGGTACAGTCTGTCATAATGTGTTCAATTGTTTGTGGCGTGTCCTGGCACAGGTGGCAGGTGTCGTCTATGGAGTTGTCTAGTCTGTGTTTATATGTCCGTAAGTTGGGGTCATGTCCACATCGGAATCGTGCTAAGTTAACTCGATCCGATCTGCTCAGGCTGATCTCTGACCTGTTAATGGGTGGCAGCTTCGCACCTAGGACCGCATTCGGACCGAGTCGTGTCAGTGCTTTGTGGGTTAGGTGTGTGTGTGTGTGTTTTCTGTACTGTGTGATGTCTGTGGGGCGTGGTATGGAATGGAGCATTTGGTTATGATGTCTGGTGTTACCTTAATGGTGCGAGGTGTTGGTGTATGATTGTACATGTAGTGGCAAGGGTGTTGTGGGTTAGTTGTCGCTGCTGCCATGAATTGTGTTCCCCTCGTGTCTAAATGTTCCCTAACTTTCAGTATTTTTGTTTGTGTGTGCAGGTGTTCTATTGGTGTTGTTTGAGTGCATCCTGTAATGATACGAAGTGCGTTGTTTTGTATTGTCTGTAAGGTGTTTATGTGTGTGTGTGAGATAATGGGTGCCCAGCATGGGCTAGCATAGTCCATAACTGAGTGAATATATTGTTTGTATATGAATGATGATGTTTCCTGCTGGTGTCCAAAGTTTGTACATGTTAGTACCCTAAGCGTGTTAAGTCTTGACGTACATTTGTTTTTAATGTCCTGAATGTAGTTTGCAAAAGATAATGTGGTGTTGTATGTGACCCCAAGTATTTTGGTCCTGTGAGTGTGTGGAATGTTGATGTTTAGTGTAAGCTGTGGAATTACCTGGTGTTCTTTTGTGTTGCTTGTAAGCAAGGTGATGGTTGATTTTGTGGGCGCTAGTTTGAGTCTATTGTGTGTGAGCCAGTCTTGTATACTGTTTATGTATGTTTGTAGGTTATTTGTAGCGGTGTCAATGTTGTTGTGGGTTGATGTTAGAGTGATGTCATCTGCATATGATGATAAGGTAAGCTTGTTATCTATGGGTGTTGGAATGTCATGCATGTATAAGTTGAAGAGTGTTGGTGAGAGAACAGAACCTTGAGGGACCCCGTTCGGAAAAAGCTTGTTTTTGGATGACTTGCCATTAAATGTGACATGTATCTTCCTGAAAGATAGTTGCTCAGCCACCTTTTGGTGTTATTGTGCATGTTTGTGTTGAGTATTTTGTTTATGAGAGGGAAGCGTGGGATAGCATCAAATGCTTTACTAATGTCTATTGTTGCTAATAGTGTACATTGAGCTGGTCGTCTGGAGTTGATGCCATCCATGATGTGCTGCGTGAGGTTAGTGAGTAATGTTGGTTATAATTTGCTGTTCTAAGGTTTATTATTATTTTAAAATCCCCCGTAACAGTTTTGAGATTGGTAAAGCTGTTGCATCACTTTCTCAGTTAGAAAATGTGATTGGTCATCATTTTAGTCAATATCAATATTTTGGTTTAATTAAATCGCGTTTTTATTTAATATTAAATTTATTAATGATATGTTCTATTTACCCTGCTATCTGTCATTGATGTTGTTTTCGTCATATTTTAACATGTTCTGTTTTTTCTACCTTATTATGAATTCGAGAAACCTCTCGCAAAAAAAATACTTCGTTGTACGGCTGTTAATTAGGTATATTCACTTTAACAACCCTGAATAATTTTTTGTCTTAAAAGAATTTCAATCTTTAGTTAATATAAAAATAAAAAAAAAAAATTGTTGTATACAAAAAAATACTGTCAATATTTTTAAAAGAAATTTACATTGTGTGTAAGAAAAATGTTTGAAATTTTTTATGGAGTTCTTACGTAGTTTAAAATAAATTCTTTGTAGGTAATATTTAAAAATTCGCGCTGTTGAGGTTCTGTAGCTTTTATCTTGGTCGCCATCGACCCATTGCAGGGTTTACGAGCTCTCTACCTTGTTGCTAGGATGGTAATTTTTAAACATTTTTATTTTGAGATTTACGACTTTTATTTTGCTATTTTATAAGTTAAATTTTAAAAAGAAAGTAAAGTATGTAAAAAAATTTCTTTAATTTAATGTAGTTTGTAATATGTATAATAGGAAACGGCTTAAACTTTCCTCATCGGTAAGGTTGGCAATTTTGAGATCAGCTGAGTCGACCAATCAGCTGGACTCGTGTCAAACAAAGAGATTTTCTCAGTGTCAGCTGAGATCTCGGTAAGAGAGGATAGGAGTACCGCGAAGAGACTCGCCTTTGTTAATTTCTTACCAATTTTTTTTTTTAACATTTTGAGAATTTAACTCGTATTAACTCAAAAACTCGTATCACTTGAGGGAAGAACTTTTCCGTAATTGTGTTCGGAACGACAGTATATCGTAAGAAACCCAAATCACGTTGAAAAAGACTAGTTAAACAAAGCTTTTCATACAAAGACAAGAGTCGCTGTGGGTCGGATTGCAGTTGAAGCTGAAAACTAAGCCAGCTTTTAATAATTGTTTTTGGTACTAGAATGGGACATATAGTTGTTTCTGAAGAGGTAAGTCATTTTGCAGTTAAGTGTTGTCAATGTAACTGCTTTGTTAAGCAGTTTATTTCTCTTAGTGCTTATTTCTCGGCAGAATTTTGTCATGCAAGATCTGATCAACAAATTTGAAGTTAGCTTGTGTTCAGTTAATTGACTTCTTGGAATTAAGTGTAGGCCCAATTTCATAAATTAATGTATTCATCTATTTACTGATAAGTTAAGTACTTTTTATAGTTTTAATACCCTTAAAAATCTATGTTGTTCTTATCCTAAAGCTTCTTAATCAGGTAGATTACGAGCTACACCGGTACGCAAGAAGCGGCTGAGCCAGAGTTAGTTATTTTCGCCTGGTATGCCTAAAATTATTAGACTCCAAATTTAATAGCTTGTTTTTTCATAATTTCAGTTGAGGCCTGTATGTAGGCTATATATTTTAGTTACCATGAAAATAGAGATGTAGTTTAGGTATGAGAAAGAGTTAATCAGTAGGCTTCGTAGACCGCTTCGACCGGATACCGGTAAGGCAAATCTGGTTTAAGTGCAGTTTTCTATACAATTCATAAAAAGAACGTGTATCATAATGCTTAGTTTATTAAAGACACGTTTTATATGCAAGATATTAAAATTTAGAGTTTAGACAATTGGTAGGCCTGCGTTAGATTATATTTCGAAGTATTGGAATATCATTGGCATGGGGCATCTGTAGTTTTTTGGGGCCGGAAAATATCCATTTACTCTAACCGAGTAGAGAAGCCGAATGGCCGCTGACCTAACTCTCGTTTCAGCCGTTTTAATTAGAAGACATTAGAAGGATATATTTGTTAGTCACTGGTGTGTGTGTTTTCGCGGAACGATGCAAGCATTTATTTCACCGTCTTTGTTCTTGTTCGCAGTGTTTATAGAACACACTAGCTATTTGCTGACGTAGAAAGCGAACATGGACGAAATTAGGCATGACGTAATGCAACAGCTCTCCTCGTTAAAAAAAATTGAATACCTTATATTTCTGAACCTTTCGGGAGGGAGGGAGGGACTTGGAGGGACTCTTTCTTTGTTTATCGTTCAAAGGCTGTTTTAGACCTAAGGCTAATGAGACTAGTTTCGGGGTCGGTTTCCCAAAAAACTTAATTCTAAGTTTGGAATTGAATTTAAAGTTGTTTAAATAGGTCTAAGCCCCTATGTATGGGTGGTAATTCATGCGCTAACGATAAGCGCACAAAAATCTGTAATTCCAGATACCACACTCGGTTCAGTGTCTAATCTAACCCAACCTAACGTAATTTTGGTTATAAAGTTATAAACTGCCTCCACATTGCGTTTGGCATGTGGAATTTCGTCATTGTATATTTATATTTAAGGGTTCAGACTTTTGACATTGTGGTGTTCAAGGCTTCAAAACTAATTACACTAGGATACTTTTTTTTTGTACTTGCCGGCATGAAATCCTTTGCCGGTACGGGTAACATAGGCCCAAAGGCCTAGGTAAATAAAGATCACGGTACCGTAAACGTTCCTCGTTTTGCAATTTGTAGTTGGTACAATTTGAAAATAGTTTTACTAGAAACCAAAAATTTATGAAAAACATTAAAAAAAAAATTACTAATTTATATTAATTTTTTGATATTTTTATTTTGGTCAGTAATAAGATTTCATAACCAATCGTACAGGCGTTACATATTAGTAATTGTCTTTTTCTAAAAATTAGCATTTTTATAGTTTTGAATCGTCACGGGAAGGATAATTTTAATTCTCTCGTGAATACAATATTGCAGGAGGAAAATTTTGTAATTCTGTATTCCTTATATTTTTTAATTGGGGTTGTTTAACCTCCTTCGCAACATCGAAGGTCATATGACAGAGGGGACCTACAGCTTTACGTGGGATCCGAACCACGGGTAGCTACATAATCTGGGCCCGGAGGACGGTCTCCCATCCAACTACTACCCAGTCCCAAAGTCGCTTAACTTCGTTGATCTCCGGGAAGCGGTGTTACGACATCGGCCACGACGTAGCCCAGTATTCTTTATATATATATATATATTATATATATATCAGTAAAATCACAGAATAACACGATCTTATTAATAAGTAAACAACCACAGGGAAAAAGAAACACGAAATCCGAGCGCTTTCGTGATATATTCACATCTTCAGGGAAAAGAGAAATATTTCTTTTCCCTGAAGATGTGAATATATCACGAAAGCGCTCGGATTTCGTTTCTTTTTCCTTTTCCCTGTGGTTGTTTGTGTGTATATATATATATATATATATATATATACTTTGTAATTTTTTTGGGGAGACTTCCCCATTTTCTTAAGAGAATTTGTTCCTAATGACAATTATTTGTGGTTATCTTCCTAAATGTTCTCTTTAATGTCGGTGTCTGAATTTTATGTGCTCATTAATCGCATACGTCATCGGATCACGGCTATATGAAAGTGCTGTTTTATACCGTAAATATTCGTGTAATAAAAAAAAATTTATATGTATATGAAAATATTAATTTTTTAGGCTTGCCTATGCTTAGTAACGAACTGTCTAAAAATACCTTTTCTCCGTGGAATAGGTAGGGTACTTGCATCATTTTCTTTCCTTATTGGTCATTAGTTTTGTTTTTAAACCGTATAACCATAAAACAATGCTTAACACACCTACCTATACCCGGAAATATTTAAAGTTAAGGGTTTGTCCCTTTTGGCTAAACCATATATATAGGCAATATCGTATAGCAGGTCTTAACTATTACAATAAATAACCACTAACTGTTAAAGTATTTCCCCTTGTGATTTTCTGAAGTAAAATTTTATTTTTTTAATCTTTTTGGGGGATAATATACTCTTAATATTGCGTTAGAAGTTTTCTTTGCGCATGAACTCCCGTCAACTTGTATTTATCGGTCAAATTAAAGTAATGAGGTAGAAATATTTCTAAAATTCAGAGAAAGGAGAGGAAAATTTCCCCCCCAAATTTTTTTTTAACTTATTTTGGGCCTACCTTTATATCTAATTCTCAAAACTATTTAAGAAAGTAATTTACCAATATTTTATTTTTGTTTTAAAGTCCTTCAGAGCTATTAAAATCCCATTTTTAATGTAATGAGTTTGTCAATAAGGTTGATGGGCTCATTTCTTTGTGATTTAGAGTAGTTACGGAGGAGTCATTAGTTCAGGTCTAAATTGTAATGGGTTTTCGCTGATGTTAGTACCACAACTTTATCCAATAAATTAACTAACCTAACTCGGAGCCTAGTACCGTACTGAACTCCCCAGTTAAAGTACAGCAGTAGACTACTCGTTTCAACCGTATTTTTTTTAATTCGGTTCCTAATAGGCCTACACTAGGTTTGTATCGCTCTTTTCATAACGCATGCGCGAGTCTGGTTAATTAAAAACTTTCGATCTTAGGTCAATAAGGAGGTTTTTCCGAGTTTGGTGATTGTAGCTGTTATTAATTTTTTTTTTTTTTTATTAAAAGTTACTTTTCTGGATGTCGGCCATAGAACATTGTCTTGTGGGCTCGATAAAGGTTAGTCTAGGCCCAGTTAAGCTAAGCTAAGTTAGGTTAAGGTAATTAATATCGGTAGAATATACCTTGGGTAAAATGTTAAGTCCTTGGCTGTCAATACCACAAACCCAGAAAAGCGTTTGTTTGAAATAAAGCGAGTCCAAGGTTAATTTATGTAGTAGATAAGAAAAGCCAGAGAGGTAAATGTAATTATACTCAGTCACTGTAATTAATTATTTAAGGGTTAATAACAATTTTTTTAACGTCGGCTTTAATAGCAAAGCAAAGGCCTCGGTGGATTGAAAACTTTTTAGCCTCGTTGGTCCTCCACTCGTAAACAATTGGCTAGCTTTTACCTATGTAGGTTGTATATATATATATATATAAAATTCTCTCTCTCTCTCTCTCTCTCTCTCTCTCTCTCTCTCTCTCTCTCTCTCTCTCTCTCTCTCTCTCTCTCTCTCTCTCTCTCTCTCTCTTGCTGCTCGGTGTCTCTGTGAGCAAGCTAAATATAGAGCTATTTATATATTCTCCACTTTCCTGTAAAATTTCCTTGGCTACTTTTCCAGGGTCAAGGTATTTTCTTCAACCTTTTTCCGTACCTGCCTCTGGCAGGGAGGGAGCGGAGGGTGGGGAGAGAGCCTTCTACTTTTCTATCCAGTTTTGTACTACTGCTAGCATAGTTTGAAAGACAAAATTTTCCCTGGCACCCGTTGCCATTGGTACCTCCTCGGTATGGGCCGCAAGGCCTTTTGAGGTACTTCTTTTCCTTGTAACTCCTTGTAACTCTCTCTCTCTCTCTCTCTCTCTTATCCCAACAGGTGTTATGTGCTTGGTTACTCTAAGACCTAGTATTGCTTGGGGGCATTTTCAGGTTCAGTAATGAGAGCTAAGAAGGGACTACATGACGCAGCTTTGAAAAAGAAAAAAAAAATTGAAAGAAACTAGAAAGTTAAGGGTTTTTTTTTCCTTCAGCAAAATCCAGAATAGAAATCTTGATTGTAAAAGGTTTACTTCCCCCCCCCCTTCAACCTCCCTTGCAAGGGATTCAGCGGATAATATATACAAGTTTTTATGACTCATAGCCTATAAATAAATGAAAAGAATAAAGTCGATAATATTTATTAAAACGCTTTGATATATTCACTGCCTCCAGACGCGTGTTGATTTATATGTTGGTTGGGTTTTTTTTTTTTTTTTGGTCCCGCGGGAGTGTCTTGGCCGACTACGGGAATAATTATTTAAGTCTTCTGTTGTTGAATGTACAATAGGCCTAATAATTAAAAAAAAAGAAAGACGAGTTTGTGACTTATTTTACTTCAGGATTGGATCGTACCACCTGATATTTATTGGCTCCTCCCAGGCAGGTGCGGTTAATTAAACTTTAACTTAATCAATTGTAAACGTTAAATAGTTTCATTGTTCACTGTTTTTGTTATTCATTATTCGCGTGGCCTTGCGTGTGTTCTTAAAATATTGAAGTTCATTCCCAGTGGTAAATAATAAATTTATATGTTGGTCTTTGCTCACGCGCGTTATGTGAACTTTTTCACCTCCCCACCTAAACTTCGTTGCAGTCTGATTACAATGGCGTCCTGTAGTTTTGTTTAGTGGATTGTAGGAAGCCCTTGTATACCAGTAGACACTTTTATTTTTCGTTCTACTTGTAGCGTTTCTTACAGTACCTTTTCTGTGGAAGCCTCTAAAAATTATAGTAAGTGTTGCGAAGTTGCCCGCCTTGGTGAAGACTGTCTGAAGACTGTCTGAAGACCTATTTCCACTTAATTTTAGTACTACCCATGTTATTAAGAATGCTTTCCGCTTTATAGACCTCGTAAACGATAATTCAGACGGTTGTTGGTTGTAGATTAACTAATCATATTAATTAAATGTCAATAAAATTGATCGTGGAAAAAGTTGATTCGCGAACGAGGCATTTTGTACCTTGTAATTAAAATAGGAATGAGAGTAGAGTTTTGCCTTAAAAAAAAAAACGGGAACTGAAAGGTCAGATGATCATTAGGAATTAACGCTTTTATTTATGCCAGAATTTGCCTGTCATGAAGACTAATTTTGTAAGCGCTTATACAAGACCCACTAGTCTGCTCAGTAGTTAGCATGTTCACACGGCTGAACATGCTTTTTCGTATGACCCGCCTAAAAATTTAACCTTTACATTCGGACTAATGCATATATTTATTTCCCGTGTATTGTAAATTTACCTCACTTTGTATAGATTCAACATTATTATTGTGAACTTATATAGAATACTGCGAGTCATGTTTTGATTTAAGAAAAAAATTAACTTCTAATGTCATGATATTAAGTTAATCGTCCTCATTTGTTAGGCTTGAGGGTTCAGTCTTGTTAATGAGTCGTGTACTTAAGCTTTCGATTAAACCATTTATGAACTGGGTAACCTTCTTGAAGCGCTAAACTGATGTTCCGTAGGACTATACAGTGTAGATGTTGCTCTATCGTGTTAGTGAAGGTTGAAAATCATTTTAAAGGATCATTGAAAATAATTGTGCTCCCTCATCTCCTCGACTGGTTTGCCCTTCTCATCTACACGATTTATACGAAAGTTGAATCCATCAGTCTCATTCTGAAGGTGTATGGGAAAGAAATTTATTGGATGTAGTGATCGACATTTTGTCCAGTAAGGAAAATAACTTATTTGTATCCGCCTTAGGACGTGTAGCGTGTTGCGGATAGGCACAAAGTGTATAACTTTTGAGTATTGGAAGATTATCTTGTTTCCGTTGTCAAACGTTGTGCGCGCACTAGAGCTACACGGCGTTTCCTGAGCCATATCACATCTATCAATAAAAAAAATTTTCTTGCCACTTCCAGACATAGAGAAACGCTTTTTTTTGTTCGTTTGCAACTTTACATCATCGAATAACTTAACCCAAGGTGACCTGACAGATGGGTGTTGATTTTTTTTTGTTTTTGTTTTTGGCGAAGTGGGTAAATGTGTGCGCGTTTCCAACCGACTACAGTCGTAAGTGGAATTCGTGTAGTTCTTCAGAAAAACTAAGTTCCCATTTCTCGCTGTTTTGTTTTCAAATGTCCTGCGTCTGTTGCCTGTAATTGTCGAGGCTTTTAGCATTTATTAGATAAAATATCAGAGCGTCCACGCGATAACCTAAATAATAGTTTCAGCATTTCTTCCTTATGATTAAGTGCTTGTTGTGGTTGTCCCTGGGAACATCACGCTGAGATGTATTATCAGTAGTCTGTTTTCAATAGTGTTTTCCTCTGTCATTGTGTTCTTAGAAGGTAGATTAAGGTTGTTTGTATACGAAGATTCCCTAAATTTACCTTATTGAGATCGAAATTCAAGCTAGACTACGCTACGAACTACCGTGCCCTCCCAAACCTACCTTAGTCTCGCTATTTTCTTTTTGATAACTGGCGCCTTGCGATAATGGAGAAGGCTACGGAGGTCATTGCTATTAGGAGAGTCGATATAGTCGCGGATAAAGTTTTGCTTCTCAGACAAGACAATACACACACAACACCGTCGGAATTTTGTTAGTGACGATATATATTATTACTGTGATAATTCTCACGCTGTGTTACAGATTTTAAAGCGTTTGCGACTTTGCGTGTAGGATACAGATTTTGATCAGATATTAGGAATTCTTTTAAGTGGGTACTACGTTTAAAGTTGTATATGGAGGGATATTTGATTCGAAATAAAGTACCCATTGAGAAATAGAAGTAGGTCTAGAGCCTGCCCATTTTTCTTATTGTCAGTTCGTATATGTGGGTAAGCCTACTTTCTAAAAAAAAAAAAGGCTAAGCAGTACCTCCAGGAACAGATATATTAAAATAGACCCGAGGCTACGTCTGTTTTTTTTTTAGTGTTTAACGCAGTATAAAGCTTTTTCGATAAAAAGCAAATGGCCAAACGGTATAGGAAGCAAAGGGCGAAATCGAAAACTACAAACAGTCATTTAGATAAGAGGTAATCATGACTTTGATTTATATTTCACCATTACGAAGTCGCGAGTAAAGGCCTACAGCATCATTCGACCACTCGTTTAATAATAAGAAAAGGAGAAAAAAAAAACCCGCACCAAAACATGACGTCACGAATGGAAATTACCTGCCAATATTCAAGTTGTCCTGCGAAATAGTGCCGCAATTAAAGCCATATTTTAATGAGTTGAAAGTGGTTCCTCGAATGTTTATTCTAAGTGTTAACTATAATTTATGACATTTGTGTATTTTCTATTAATTGAAGCCGCATGCGAGTTTTGAGAGTGAGTTTTACGTTATGGGTAAGAGGCAGGTACTAACCAAGTCCACGTATAATCTTAGATCGAGCTTCGTCGTGCTCTCGCTTTTACAGTATGATCAAGAGCGTCATACCAAGTACAAATTTTATTTTTAGCTGAAAAAAAGAACTCTCTTTAAAACTTGAAATGTTGAAGATTACATATTCTCTCGCGTAGAGCCTAGATATAATACGTAAAATTACGGTGTTCGACTAGGTTAGAAGAATGAAGCTAATATTTGGGACAGTTTTCCCAATCGTAAACTTGAGAAACCGTTCTCCTATCTCAAAATTTAAATTTTTTTTAAACTTTTTTTTTTAATTTGAGAGAGGAAGGGAGATAGGGAGAGGGAGGAGAGAGAGAGATAGGAAGAATAAAATTGGATTTGAAAACGCGCCCTTAAAATACATAAAAATGTAATAAAAATAAATTGGGCAGAGATGAAATTTCAGAATGATTTAAAACTGTCTCCAGTTCCATGGTTCGAATCGCTTTCTAGATAAAGTTTATAAGCTTCCATTTCACTCTTTTAAGTGACAGTGTCAAATGAGACTCAAAACCGACCTCCCCCCGCCACTTTTAAAAGAAGGGGTGGGGGTTAGCGTTTTATGTGGTCCATCGTTTTTCTCAAATTTATATTTGTTAATACAAACGTGTGTGTGTGTCAGAATAATGAAAACGCTCGCATTTTCAATGTATTTTCTGATATCATTAATGGCGATATACTTTACTAAGTTCATATATGAATGCGTATAACATTGAGCGCATCATTTTTTCTATTATGCTGATATTGGGTTTCCCTTTTGTAGAATAAATAAAAGTGTGGCGCTTGAAAAAGATGTTACTGACGGTGAAAAGGGTCATGATAGTAGGAGCTAGTTTGGTTGGTGTGTGTGTGTGTATTAAAAGTCGTACGATTGTTTCCCCATCTCGAGGAACGGGCTCCGAGGTTATGAATGGAAAGAAATTAACAAAACTATTCCTCATTAGCGCAGTCGTGTTCCCATTTTTCCTTCGCACTGGTTGATGTCATGAGAAGGGTTTTGCTACAGTTCTTATAACGTCGTTTTGACATTAATACTCGTCTTTGAAAATAAGGTGGTTCTTTCACATTCTGTCAGTGTCGCTTTACGCTCGCTATAATGGTTATTTGATGTAGTTTATTATTTCCTTCCGTGTAATCACGACACTGAGGAATGTTCCTCGAGATACAGGGACACTTATTACGCCACTTTTTAATACAGAGGCACTAACAGAACGCGACTCGTATCATCATGCCCCTTTCACAGTCGGTAACATATTTTCCAAACGCCATACTGTTATTAATTCTACAAGAACAGGAAAAACCAGTATCAGCATATTAAAATAAGATCATGTTCTTAATGTTATATGCATTCAACTATATACAGGGTGTCCCATAAGTCCGGTCTCATTTGAATTTTTTTTTAAATTAAATTTACAAAAGTAATACATAGAACTAAAATGTTTAAATTGTTTTTTGGTTGTTGTTGCTGTTGCTGGTAGAATAACACGCAATGGCTAATATGGAAGCGAGTTACTCCCGAGGAAAAGTCCTCCGGAGGCCTTTTCCGCGAGAGTGTAACTCGCTTCCATGTTAGTCGTTGAGTGTTCTACCTACAACAAAATAAAGGTCCCAAAACAAGACATAAATTTTAACATTTGCTTTAGTTCTAATGCATAATTTTCATAAATTTTAAAATATATTTTTCAATGAGACCAGACTTATGGGGGCACCCTGTACCATGGGCTGAGACAAATGTAAAGATTTTCAACGCGTTTTATTAAGATAGACAGGAGTAGTCTTGATTTTTTTTTTTAACTACAAATGCGATTCTATACATAATTTCAGACCTTAGGACTACGTTTAGTCGGCCCTTAGCTAAATTCCAAAATGGAATACAAATCCTCCGTGAATGTATTGAGGCATTTTTGTTCATAAATTTAGTGACAAGTCATATTTACCTCCTTTTTTTTAAAAGGAGTTTTATTCTTCATCTACTGTATCCGTTAACGTTTCGGTCCCAGTCAAAATATTCTTAGATAGATGGGGTCCAATAGAGTGTGTCTCCTTTTAACTAGGAGTGGAAATATTTAGCGCAAATGATTACATAATTTTAAAGCCAATTTACGGTGAGCAAAATTCAGGTGGTTTACGTTGGCTTGTTTAAATGCGTAAATACCCCAATACCCTTTAATCTTTTAAGCCTCCAAAGTATTTGTTCCTTGCAAAATATCAACTTATTATACGATCTTGGGTACACAAATAAACCTGAGTATATTTATGTGTGTTAGATTCTCTAATTGGAAAAGCCATTCTTTAGCTCGCTTTTATTCAGAACTTAGTGTAATTAAGTATATCTGTGTGTGTATATATGTATACACACCGAAGAAGACCAAGGAAAAATAGTGCATGGTCGCTGCAATCAACATTTTTTTACATTAAACGTTTCGCAAGTCACTTTCCATCTTCGGCTTGAAACAATTAGACATAAAATAAAAATAGCTATACGATAATACAAATACTGTACAGTATTTTAAACCAATGAAGCTGTATAAGATTGTTTATTTAAATTATCTAACTCTATCATTGAAGGAAACTGAAAATAATAAACAAACGCTCCTCGATTGTATCCGTAATTTACGTCAAAAACACAGGGAATTCAACCTTCTGAAACCACTTTAAGATTATTGTTGAAAACCGCAGAAAGCATTAAAATTAAAGTAATTTAAAAACGAGCATATTACCAGTTTTAAAGAACTGCTATAATTATCCAACCTTACTTTATTTCTTAATGCGACTGAATTAGTTTCACATAGAATATGATGATGATTGGCGCCAAAGTTGCACAAATATGGAAAAAGATGTTTTTGTCTTTGTATAGAAGCCTTTTCGAGATAGATAGCAAATAAGCGAAGATTAGAACAAATTCACTTGACATTGAGATTTGTCGTCACAAAAGCGAGCGCTTAACCTATATTCCAGGAGAGAGGGTTGAGAGATAAGGGTGGGTTGAGAGATAGGGATGGATGTTAGATTGAGGGAGAGAGTTGGGGTTATAGGATTGAGAGGGGGAGAGAGAGTTGGGGTTTATAGGATTGAGAGGGGGAGAGAGAGTTGGGGTTTATAGGATTGAGAGGGGGAGAGAGAGTTGGGGTTTATAGGATTGAGAGGGGGGGAGAGTTGGGGTTTATAGGATTGAGAGGGGGGGGGAGAGTTGGGGTTTATAGGATTGAGAGGGGGGGGGAGAGTTGGTGTTTATAGGATTGAGAGGGGGGGGGGAGAGGGGGGTTTATAGGATTGAGAGGGGGGGGGAGAGTTGGGGTTTATAGGATTGAGAGGGGGGGGGGAGAGAGTTGGGTTTATAGGATTGAGAGGGGGGGGGGAGAGAGTTGGGGTTTATAGGATTGAGAGGGGGGGAGAGAGTTGGGGTTTATAGGATTGAGAGGGGGGGAGAGAGTTGGGGTTTTATAGGATTGAGAGGGGGGGAGAGTTGGGGTTTATAGGATTGAGAGGGGGGGGAGAGAGTTGGGGTTTATAGGATTGAGAGAGGGGGGGAGAGAGTTGGGGTTTATAGGATTGAGAGGGGGGGAGAGAGTTGGGGTTTATAGGATTGAGAGGGGGGGAGAGTTGGGGTTTATAGGATTGAGAGGGGGGGAGAGAGTTGGGGTTTATAGGATTGAGAGGGGGAGAGAGTTGGGGTTTATAGGATTGAGGGGGCGAGAGAGTTGGGGTTTATAGGATTGAGAGGGGGCGAGAGAGTTGGGGTTTATAGGATTGAGAGGGGGGCGAGAGAGTTGGGGTTTATAGGATTGAGAGGGGGGCGAGAGAGTTGGGGTTTATAGGATTGAGAGGGAGGGAGAGTTGGGGTTTATAGGATTGAGAGGGGGGGGAGGAGTTGGGGTTTATAGGATTGAGAGGGGGGGGGAGAGTTGGGGTTTATAGGATTGAGAGGGGGGGGGGAGGTCTGAGGGCTTATAGGATTGAGAGGGTGGGGGGGGAGGTCTGAGGGCTTATAGGATTGAGAGGGTGGGGGGGGAGGTCTGAGGGCTTATAGGATTGAGAGGGTGGGGGGGGAGGTCTGAGGGCTTATAGGATTGAGAGGGTGGGGGGGAGGTCTGAGGGCTTATAGGATTGAGAGGGTGGGGGGGGAGGTCTGAGGGCTTATAGGATTGAGAGGGTGGGGGGGGAGGTCTGAGGGCTTATAGGATTGAGAGGGTGGGGGGGGAGGTCTGAGGGCTTATAGGATTGAGGGGTGGGGGGGAAGGTCTGAGGGCTTATAGGATTGAGAGGGTGGGGGGGGAAGGTCTGAGGGCTTATAGGATTGAGAGGGTGAGTGAGTTACAAGGAAAAGAAGTACCTCAATAGGCCTTGCGGCCCATACCGAGGAGGTATCAATAGCAACAGTGCCAGGGAAAATTTTGTACACCCTCAAATAGTGTGCAAGATTTGATCTAACCTTTTCTTAAGTGATCCACAGAGGAACTGTTCACAACTTCCGAAGGTAACCTGTTCCACGTGTCACAGATCTTATAGGTAAAGTAATTCCCACACACACTAGTCTTAAACCGTTTCAAATCCAACTTACAACCATTGTTGCGAGTTGGGTTATTTAAACTAAACATGCTTCTAAAATCGACATCGTTGAACCCGCGTAAGAGCTTGAAAACCTCGATCAGTTGACCGCGCAGCCTCCGAGTTCCCAGCGAAAACAAGTTCAGGGCACGTAACCGTCGATTGTAGCCCATATGCCTAACGGAAGGGATTAACTTTGTGGCTCTCGCCTGCACTGGCTCCAGCCTCTCAATATCTTTCCTGAGGGTGGGCGACCAGAACTGCACAGCATACTCCAGGTGCGGCCGAACCAGGGAATTGTACAGAGAGAGCACAATCTCCTTGTTCCGAAACTGAAATTGCCTCCTGATATAACCCAACAGCTTCTGGGCTTTCTTTTTACCTCTACGCACTGTTTTGTAAACTTAAGGTCGCTGCTAATTAGCACACCCAAGTCCTTTTCCAAATCAGTCGCCTCGATATTACTCCCAACGTCGAGTAGTCCGACTTGGGATTGGCGTAGCCAATGTGCATCACCTTGCATTTACCCAAGTTAAACGGCATTTGCCATTTTTCGGACCCCCCACCTATCCTACGTAGGTCCGCACGCAGTTGCTCGATCGCCTCCGGCGTCCCAACATTGTCACCAAGCTTGGTGTCATTAGTGAATTTGGCGATCCGACTGACGATGCCACCGTCTATATCATTTCTGTAAATGATAAACAACACCGGCCCCAAAACGGAACCCTGAGGAACCCCGCTGGTGACCGAGGCCCAACCCGAACTAGCCCCTTTAATTACAACCCTTTGCCGCCTATTCTTCAGCCAGTTTTCAATCCACCTACCTACTTCCCCACCGATACCCAGCGCGCGCACTTTTGCCATTAGCCGGCAGTGAGGTACCTTATCAAAGGCTTTCTGAAAGTCGAGATAAAGTATATCAATCGCCCTACTCTTATCATACTCACTCAACATGACGTAGAAGAACTCGAGCAAGTTGGTGAGACACGACCTATGCCGTCTAAACCCATGTTGGGAGTCCCCAAGCAGCTTGTAGGAATCCAAATGGTCAACGATCCTATCCGCTATTATCCCCTCTAATAATTTATCTACAACTGAAGTGAGACTAATGGGACGATAGTTCCCTGGACTTTCGTGATCCCCTTTCTTAAAGATAGGGGTCACGTTGGCAGATAGGGTTGGAGGATTGAGGGAGAGGGAGGATTGAGGGAGAGGGAGGTATGAGGGTTTGAGGGAGGTATGAGGGTTGGAGGGAGGTATGAGGGTTGGAGGGAGGTATGAGGGTTGGAGGGAGGATTGAGGGAGGTATGAGGGTTGGAGGGAGGATTGAGGGAGGTATGAGGGTTGGAGGGAGGATTGAGGGAGGTATGAGGGTTGGAGGGAGGATTGAGGAGGTATGAGGTTGGAGGGAGGATTGAGGAGAGGGAGGTAGGGTTGGAGGGAGGTATGAGGGTTGGAGGGAGGATTGAGGGAGAGGGAGGTATGAGGGTTGGAGGGAGGATTGAGGGAGGGGAGGTATGAGGGTTGGAGGGAGGATTGAGGGAGAGGGAGGTATGAGGGTTGGAGGGAGGATTGAGGGAGGTATGAGGGTTGGAGGAGGATTGAGGAGAGGAGGTATGAGGGTTGGAGGGAGGATTGAGGGAGAGGAGGTATGAGGGTTGGAGGGAGGATTGAGGAGAGAGGTATGAGGGTTGGAGGGAGGATTGAGGGAGAGGGAGGTATGAGGGTTGGAGGGAGGATTGAGGGAGAGGGAGGTATGAGGGTTGGAGGGAGGATGAGAGGGAGGTATGAGGGTTGGAGGGAGGTATGAGGGTTGGAGGGAGGATTGAGAGGGAGGTATGAGGGTTGGAGAGAGAGAGAGATTCAAATAATCCGAAACTTTTATTCGCCGTTTTAATTTTTGAAGTTCTCTTCACTTGACATATTTATGATTGTGAGATTAAGCATTTTTATTGGTAGAGTAAGGTTTGTGTATGTATATGCGTATAAGCAATGCTTTAGAGACACACGTCAATAGCTTAAGTTCACTTGTTAGGAAAATTTTGTGTTTTGGACAAACCACTGCTTCACCCATTCGGGGTATAAGCAGGTCGCAGTATTACTGCGAAGTGTAAATTGGCATCAGCGTACTGATGTTCCCGTACGTGGCGCATCACCACTAGAAGCAACATGGCTTTGAGTTATGATATAATCCAATGAACAGTTTGATTCATATCCACTTTCGTGCTTGTTGTTAGTGTACATTGCAGACACTAATGTATTTATAGGTCCGGGTGCATGATTCTTTAGGAAGAAGGTGCTCCAGGAGGGGGTTTGTTTTAACGGTCGTCCGAGACTACTGAGTATTCTAAATTCCCTCCTGGGGGTTAAAATTAACGGCCCGTTAATTTAGAAATGGTTAATTTAGAATGCTTGGTAGTTTCAGACGACCGTTAAAATAAACCCCTGCATGCACGCGCGCGCGCGCGCACAAGCTATATTTTGGGGCCTCTTTGCTAGTGACCCGTTGCCCACGTTGGCCTTCCATAATGAAAAAAATGTAATATTTTTACTTATTCAGACTACAGTGGATTTAATTATCCCAGAAGGGTTGCTTATTCCACCCACATTAGGTCTGTGTATTCTGTAAAAGTTTGGTCCGCCCCGAACATATATCATTTGTGTAGTATATATATATATATATATATATATATATATATATATATATATAAATTATTGTTCCCATGTATTGTGAGCATAGTTATAAACTCTGAACACAGGTCGTCTTGCATTTATAAAATAAATTTATGCTGCTTTGTGGATGTTTTTTTTTTACATGATACACTGCACTTCAGGTGTTGGCCCAATATGTGGGATTCATGAGCTCTCCACCTCTCGTGTGTGTGTGTGTCTCCTCCATTCAGTGCAGTATAGGTCAAGCGGAGAAATGTGTGCATTTCTCTTGGAGATGCTCCTAGTGGATCCCTCCTACGTGTAGATCCGAATAATTCATGTTCTTCTTCCTTAACATTATGACATTCAGGGAGTGTATTTCACTTTTAAAGGTTTAAGCCAGAATAATCCCTATGGTCCATCCACATAAGGAGCGAGCTTTGTGGCCCGAGGAGTTTTCGAAATTTTCCATGATGAACCACACCTGTCGTTTTTTTTTAGTGTGTATGTGTATATATATTAGTTTTTTTAAACTTCATTCATTGAAAATGGGATCTCTAGTTTAGTTTAGCAATGGTAAAACAAAGTTTAAAAGTATGTAAGACATTAATAGCTATAAAAACTGAATTGCTGCGAGTGTTTTGAAGAATATAATTATTAGCTTTCTGACGCTGTTTAGAATATTTTTTTTTTCTTATAGATTTTAATACTTGTTCGGACCTCACTGGTGAAGTTCACAGCCGATTGCTGGAGGCCCTTTGTAATTTCTCGTAAGTCAGGTTGAAAGCGTTTGAAGCTTATTTTGATAGATTAACACGTTTATACAGGTTGTTGCAATCGTTAAACTGCGATTCATGAAGTTTAGATAATACAGGCCTAATTAATAGTTACTAAGAATTTCGTAAAGGGAAATCGGAGTATTTAGTAAGTTTGTCATAAAATGAGATGTTTTTTCATTGCGTGCTTGCATCGGTTAGGTGAGGTTTCTCCAAATGAAAATCTCGCATTAAAATGTATATTGATAGACCCAAGTACCTATAATTATCAGTCTTGATAATTGCTGTTCGCTTACTGTAAAATTTTGTTAGAAAAACCTGATCATAGTTTTGAAGGGCCTTTTGTAATGATTATACGGGTATAAGAACTTGATGCAATGGACAGGAAATAAGTTGACATTCATAGTTTTATTTATTTACAAAAGAAAAAAGTGTTTAGCTCTACAGTCAGGATCGACAACCAATGGCGAATGTATTTATTTTTTTTATTCTTTCCAATTTAAGATAAAACGTTACGTTCATTGAATATTTCATTAGAAGCGAAGGCTTCGTGTTAAGGATATATTGAAGCAGTATTCTGAACTTTTACCAAATGTTTTTGTTACCGTACTCTATATTTCCATTACTCATAATAGGTGTGGAGACTGTTAGCCTCTTTTTGCTGAGGATGTAGATGAGAACTTGTAGACCCATCTGCCTACCTTATTAATATTTGTTTTAATTAAAATTGTAGCATAAATTACCAAATGAATTTCTCTTGTTTAAGAGGAGCTTATAGGTCTCCCCCCTCCCCCACGGTTTATAGGCCTCTATGAATATGTAGAAGGGTTGATGGTGAAAATATTATACTCTTGCTCCCTTTATGCTTATGCCCGCGTATTATTCAGTGCGCGTTCACTGTTGATGTTAATGCGAAATAAGGAAAAGCTGATTAATATTTTTGCTCCGAAGCAAATATATTAGTTCGATTGTGTAACATCACCGTCCGTGCAAAATCCTTTAAAACATCCGTGAGCCACAAAGCTATAATCCTTGTTCGTGTACTTAGGCATGGCTCGCCAAAGCCGGAGGCTTAAAAAAAAAAACACTTGGTTGTGCGGTGAATTAGCAAGATTTTTCTTTTCATTCGGTTTTTGACATCGAAAGAACGAGGCTTTTGTTCGTTTTAAGGAGTATTCTTTTTGAATTATTCAGTTCCGTATTAAAAAGAAAAAAAAAAAAAATTTGCAAGATTTGTTATGGTCGAAACTAAAAAGAAAATTTGATTGCAAATTCGTCATCAACACTTGGTAACAAATATTGATTAGGCATATCCTTTCTAGCACTTGTGTCGATCCAACTAACCTTCATTGGCAAAAGCTTTTTTTTTTTTTTTTATCGTTACCATGGCTTAGAAATATACTATGAGACTAATGTTAGTACGTTTTTTCTGACATCACATTTTTTGTGTGTAATTTTACATCCTTGTTTTATAGTCTCTTTTGTTTATGCTGAAGCTTTAAGTTAGCAGACATGCAATAAAGATTATATAACTTTGCGCGCATTTTATTATATTTTTTTTTTTTGTCCTGAGGAAGGAAAAACTAGTTCGAGTTATGTACATATGCCTAGTATTAGTTGCGGATCAATTTTAGCTTATTCTTATTGGAGATGGTATGCGGACAAACTTCTTTGCTAGTAATAGGTTTTGTTTGCTCGCACATTACTGGCGTGAATTTTAATTTGGGCGCCCAATCCACCCGTCGATCAGTCTCCATTTTGCCACTCATAGAAGTTTTTTGAATCAAATGGCTAGCAAAGATGATTCGGATTGAACAGGAATGAAAAGAACGTCCAAAGAAACTAGCCAATGAGCGTAGCCATTCGCGCCTCGGGTGGGAGGGGGTTTTAGTTCCCGTTTAGAGAAAAGAAGAGGAGAAATAGAAGATAAGTGCATTTAAAGAACTGAAAATACGAATAAAATAGTTGGGAATGAGTGATAGTTCTAAGAGGGTTAAATGTCTTCTATATTTCGAGAGAATGAAAGTCATGATAAAAATTGAGGGAGAGAAGAGACATTGGTGGGGAATCTGGGAGGAGAAGAGCAGCCTGGTCTAATACTACACTCGGAACTGCCGCGATGATATCGGATGATATTGAGATAACCGCATGTAGGATCCATGAAACTGAAGTCTTGTTAAGCTCATTCCCTCGGTAATAAAATTTTTACTCTAATTAAATCTATTGGGATTTTTGTATTTGGTTTTTGTGAACTAAGTAGGTAGGTAGTTTCGATAAATTGGAGTTTATTACCTAAAGTTCAGGCCAATAGCGAAGGTCCTCCTATTTTTTTCTTTCCCCGTCGCTGTGTATATTGGTTGTCGTCGTAGTGTTTTCGTGCGCATGTAGGCAACCCGTAAATGGCCTGACGAACGAATTTAATATTCTGCTCATATCGGAGAACGATCGCCGAGGTATTGCGTAACTGCTACTACTTTGTATGCACGTTTTATATTGTATGTTTTTTATAGTTCGTTTTCAAAATGTCGAATGTGAGAGAGATGTTTATATATAGCAACAAAAATTAGTATTTTCCAAATAAGTCATCCACAACCCATCTTTTCTTATTAGTATTATTACACGCTTGGGATTAATTTTTCAGGAGGAAAATTGGGAGAACATTGTTAGGGCACTGCACTTTTTAGATAATTTTGTGAGCGAAATTTGTTTTTAAGATGTCATAATGCCGCTTTTATCGTACAATATTAGGTAATGCACGTTTATAAGGACAGAATTCGAATTAAGCGTTAGTCATACTTTACGCAAATCCTACATATGGTAGGAGGCAGGTTTCCTCTAGGTCTTCCTTGGTGGGGCCTTGGTTCGGATACTACATTAAACTCTTCTCCGTCATTCTAAAATTCGCGTGTTGCTACCCGGAGGTTAGGTTCCGGAAAAATAGAGTATTGCTGTTATTAAAGTTCATTAAAGATACTTTTTTTTTTTTTTTAATAACGTGAAGAAACATGACATTTAGCAATTCGTTTTTGCAGTTAAAAAGCTTCTTTGGATTATTTTGGGAGCATAGGCTAGACTGCGATGGGAAAGGAAAATAGAAAATGTCGGGGCCTACACAATAATAATAAAACTTAAAAGAATGCAATATCAACCAGTCTTGTATCGCATTCTATGTAACCTTTGCATACATTTGATCTCTGTGTAAACTTTCGTCTTCCGTGTGTTTATTTTTCATATCATTTCAACCCACTGACTCGAATTTTTAAACATAGCCTAACTCTGAGCACATCTATTTAAAGAAAGTGGGTTGATTGTGATCAGCTCTCATTTCAATTAATGACGTGTGTGTGTTACGTAAGTTCATACTGTAAGAAGTTGAATACAAAATTATTTTATTACTCTAATGTGAACTGTCCAATTGTCTTGATGAAAACTCGAGAGGAAGATTGTTTCGTTGCTTGTTTGCAATTTGCAGCATGTCTCATACAGACCTCTACAAGATTCGCAACCAGCTGGTAAGCGTCTCCAAGTCACGCTATCATTCCTCACTCCTCATTCCGTGACTCAGTTGAGTCCTGTTGCGTGTAACGGAGCATCATCCACGCTTATTCCTTTCTTTGTGGGTGTATAGAGGACAGAGCTTCAATTTGTGTGCCTGCTCTAGGTTTGCTTTTACAGTTCTCTCGATGCCACTGTATGAATGGATTTAAAATAATTTAAATTTGCAGTTCAGCGTGTCCTGATCGTGAAACTCCTTGTTTCTTATCGATAAATATTGGTACGAGACTTTGAGTTTTACGACAGGACTTTTAGAAGAGTGTGCGTGCGATATAGGGTATAATTTGGACCTGCCGAACAATTGGGTATAAACTATGAGAGCTACATGCAGTTGGACTGTGCTATATGCCGGCATTATGGCCATAGATTATAAGCCTAAAAAGAAGGCTGTCTGCATCAGTGTATAAGCGAGTGCTTCAATGTAGGTAGGCCACATTTTTTGTCGTTTGTTAGCAATTAATGTTTTAATTGGCCAGACTTTTCTAAACTATTCGTTCTCGCCTTCAGCTCGAGTCTTTGGAAAAACCCGACACGGCCACCATTTCCGCTTCCTCTGGACCTTCCACCCCACACCAGCAGCAAAGCCCGACGAGTTCTCACGCGGCCAAATCACGACGCTTCCAGAGCTGCGTCGGAAACAGCTGGCATGACTGCGTCCAGGGCGTCAGTGGCCTACTGCCGTCCCCTTACGCCGAGCGATGGCTTCGGTGCCTCGAACAGCTTCTGCACAATGAAGGACCCTTACCCGAGTCTTGGAGGATTTATATCGCGATTTTGGTTAGTAGACCTGAGCATGGAGTAAGTGCCGTTGTAGTGTGTGCATATCATATAATCTGATTAATAATAACTCATTGAAGCTTATTGTTGTTGTAACCGAACCGGTTGAGAATTATTTCATTCTCTTAGGCTCTTTGTCGTCATGAAGTGACCTGGGCGGTGCGAGCCCTGACCTTCGAGTTCATTTCCGCCGATGGAGATAGGAAGTGGCTCTCGGGTTTGAGGTTTGCCCCGAAGAAGCTTCGAGCCCTCACGCCCATTAACAATATATTGGCACACCGCCCGTGGCTCCTCACCTCCAAACACATTCTTGTAAGGAAACTTAAGTCATTCCTATTTCAGTAATTTGTTAATCTGCAATATGTCGGTGTTTAGATTTCGTCAATATGTTTAAATTAATGATGATTAGGATCTTTTCTCTCTAATTCTTCAGTTAATTTGAGTATTTTAATTGTAAAGATTGTTACAAAGTTTTTTTTGTTTTTAATTCCTGGTATAGGACCTGACGAAAGGAGAAGAGAGTTGGTCTATCAGCGAGTTGTGTCAAGCTTTGTGCGTTATGACACATTTTCACTGCTTTGCTTCTTTTCTCCATTCCTGCTTGCCTCTTCCTCCTCCCTCTCAGCCCCCTCCCTCTTCCCACTCCAATTCCCTTCCCCTCACCCCAAGGACCTCTCCCTCGAAAGCACAATTGCCCTCGTCGCTTCCTGACACCTTGAAAACTTCGAAAACACCCTTAGAACTTCCTTCGGTCAACTCCGTTCCAAGTTCGAAGAGCAACTCTGAAGGTAAAAAGTGTTCTCTTTTTAAATCGCGGTAATTCCAAACAAGATTATCAACTCATTTTGATTATTTAGTACCTTATTTTCTTATTCCTGCATTCTACGAAATTTTAGACAGTACAAATGGTACGGTAGTTGCGACATCAGTTTCACCTTCAAAGAATGTCACTTCTGTCGCTACTCCTTTAACGCCCACAAAAACTCCTGCTGACAGTTCCGCAACGAATGGATCCTCGTCAACGGTGCCCATTTCCATTCCTCAGCTGCCAAAAACTCACGATGAGCAGAATGGGAACAAAGCACTTGGCCCACCCGGAGGGGCTAAAAGAGAGATCCAAGCATCGCCTCAACCTAGCAAACAGTAAGGGGTTAATTGACATTTACTAGGCAGAAGGAACTGTTTTTAATCATTATGAAAAAAAACTGCATCCACTTTTTATCTCTGACCTTGATTATCGCATAAATTTCGTGTGATAATGTAGTACATACACTAATTAGCAGATATGAGCCCAAAATCGTAAATGTTTTGTCTTTTCAGGAGCAAAAATGAATCTCATTCATTGCGCTCAAGTTCGTGCAAGGAGGAGATGCCCTCTTCTCTGAGGGAGTTCCCTCATCTCTGTCATGAGCTTTCCTTCACCTACGAAGATTTTTCCAGCAAGTCTCCGTCTAGTATTTTTAAAATCTGGGTAAGTTACGCAACACTAATGAAAATAGAGTTTATGAAGTAATTTGTGAAGTAAAAGGCGGCATCTTTTCGTAGAATTATTTGTGCAATTATTTGTTTAATTATTTTTCTCCAGGAATTTAATTGGCAAGATCATGGTTACAGCTTAATGACTCGAGTCTTGAACGAGATGGGAAATCTTATCGATGAGAGGTTTGGAGCAGTGAAGACTCTTTCTCACCCAGCTTGGGAAAGAAACAAAGACAATTCTTATCATTACAAGAAAGCCGTTTGGAATTACATTCAGGTTCGTGTTTAAATTAGCTTGGGTTAATTTATTCCTTGAAGTACTTTTTAAACGTTTCGCGCTACTCTGTTCGCGCCATTTGATGTTAATTTCATGTTTTCGCAGTCATTGTATGGGATTCATCACGACGACTACTTGTACTCTCAGATAGACATTTATTTAACCCGAGAGATAAAGCTTTTCATTAAGAAATGTTGTTGTTGGCCAGAGTCTATCGAGGGGAAAATTCCTGCCGATCTCATAAGTTCATCCGATAATCTTCCGTCGCAGTTGGTTCGTAATTTAAATGACTTTCCTCGGACTTTATTAAATTTAATAAATTGTATAAATGTATACTGGAGATTCCCAACCGTGGTACGCGAAACTTTTTTCTATTTTTACTATGCATTTTGCTAATTAATAATTACTCTTGTATATAATTAATAATGATAACGTATGTAAAAAGTAGCGTTATCTGTGGATGAATAACCGGCAAACTTTCCGACTGTGGTACTTCGAAAAGAATGGTAGTACGTACAGCTAAAAAAAGGTTGGGAACCCCTGGTGTATGCGAAATTCGTAATGTAGATATTGTGGTATTAGTTTTGAAAAGATAGTTTTATTACTTTAAATGGCTTTCATTTTGTTTCAGGTCCCCCTGAGTATTATTATTATGGAAGCAAGGATTCAGTCTGAGCTCTTGTACGCCCTACGGGCCATCATACCGCATCAGCGTTAGTTCATTTAATCAGTATTAGAAGGATATCAATTAATATTCAGTAGAAAGTAAGGCTTCGTTGTGGTAAATATGTTGGAGTGAACAAATAAGCACTTAACGTAGATGGTTAGTGTACAATTAATAGTTCCGCTTTGAATGAATTGTAGAAATTGATGTTATTTATTGTATACAAAAGTATTTAATGGCTTTATGACTGAGTCTTTAGAAGGTTTATCAGCAAACAGCTATAAGTCTTCGTTCAGATTCGTTTTAGTTTTGGTTTAGTTCATCTTTAAGCTAATTAGTTTTTGTTTGATGGAATAATGCACCAAAATGAAGATTCCGATATCGGACCACAAAAATCAATCATTTCGTGCATGCATGACTGGAATATTTAAATGTGCATTTTAATACTAAGTGTAGTTACACATGGTATTGGTAAAAGATTCTTATTGCGGAACTTTATTATTATTACTATTATTATTACTATTATTATTACTATTATTATTATTTTAAAGAACTTTACATTTAAAATGTGTAAGACTGCTTTGACTTTCCATCTACATTAAACGATTTTTTTGTTTTTTTAACACTAGGTTATTTCGTTAGAAATGAAACACTTTTGGAAATGGTATAACATATTTGCCACTTTTTTTAAATCTAAGTTTCGTATTTATTTATCATTTGATCTCTTATGTTTAATTCATCAATAAACTGCATTTATTATTTTTTATTTACACTTCAAATTATTTGATAAGATTGTTGATTGCTTTCATTTAATCTTAATTTTCAATTTAGGTTATTTATGGAATTTTCGTATTATTGCTGGTTTTCTTTTAATATATTTTATAAGTTGCAGGTATCTTATATATATATATATACCAGTTACGTTTTACTTGTCACTTTATAGCATGTGTTTGATAAGACAATAATGTAATTATCGTCATTTAAGTATTGCGTTAAAAAATAATCCTTATTTGACATAAGCACCATAATCCTATAATGGATAAAATATAATCGTATCTCAACGATCATATATTTTTGACTTGCATTCTTGTAAAGAGTACAATATTTGTACTTTTTTATATAACCTATCGATATCATTAAAAAAAAAAAAAAAACAAAAAAAAACCTCCTCGTAATTTTAATACATTGATACTAGGTTTTAATGCGTGAATTGCCAAACCGTTTACACACATTCTTAGCTTCAGATGATGGCATAAACTAAACTTAATTAGGCATTAAGAAATGTGATACACTTGAGTTTACTCAATCAGCTATTCGTATACCAACTGAACACGCATGCTATTTATTATTTTAGAAGTAACAGAAACGAAGTTCGTTGCTTTCATCAGATGCGCCAAGTTAATCGTACGTACGTTCAGTTTGAAATTTAATTAGTTTAGGAGGCCCGGCAGTGTACCTTGTGTATGCCTCTTTTAAATATGTGGGCGTATATTAAGGGCTTAGAGTAGATTTTCTATTTAAAGATAAATTATATATATATATATAATATTACTTTAAATAATGTAATCACTTCAATTTCAAGTTTGGAAAGTGTTTGAATTAGTTTATCGCTGCGTTTCTTGAATGTAATGATTTTCTTTTGTGATAATGTTGACTCTAGTCTTACGATATATTTACAAGCATCGAGTTATTGTTAGCTATATTGAGAATTATCTCCTTTGCTGAGGTCAGGAGTTTACGGGAGGAGAAAGAGGCTGGTTGTTTAGTCTTTCAGAGGCCCCAACGTCTCGCTTAGCTTTACAACTAAAAAAAAAAAATTTTTATTTTCATATTCATTTTAATTGTGGTCATGTCTTTATGAAATAGGTAAGAAGTAGTAACTTAATCTGGATATTTTACTGGTAACATTGACAACCACTTTTATTAAATACGATGAACTTTTTAAAACCCTCGAATTTGATCATGCCTATTGGAATAATAATAATAATAATAATAATTACTGGACCTTGAATGAACCATTAAATTCAGGAATTTCTTACATTTGCAAAAGACATTTCCATTATCTTATGAAATAAAATAGTCCATTTCCATGTATTTATAAATATTTAAAATTATAAGATAGGATGCTTTCAATCATCTTATTATACAAAGGAGAGAGAACAAAATGTATTTTTATACATTTCTTCACTGATTTGAATTTATTGGCTTAAAAAAATAAACTATACATATTTAACTACTATAGTTATTAATAAATTTGCATGTCATTCATTTACTATAGTTACTGTGAAGTGTTTCAGTTTTATGTAATAAAGGCAATTTAAAAAAGTCTTTCATAAACCACCTTGTTTATTTCGGATTTTTTACCAGAT
Source organism: Bathynomus jamesi (assembly GCA_023014485.1). Taxonomy (NCBI): domain Eukaryota; kingdom Metazoa; phylum Arthropoda; class Malacostraca; order Isopoda; family Cirolanidae; genus Bathynomus; species Bathynomus jamesi. Next base: position 248,475 of record JAJOZX010001144.1, on the reverse strand, counting down.
AGATCGAATTGTTTTTAGTCTATTAGGAAGCGCGTGTTCACGAGTATTTCGAATTTTGAATTCTGATTTGTGTAAACGTTTAATGTTCAGTATCGTTTCTATCGGAAGTTTCTCAAAAGATCCACGTCAAATTTTGCGTTACGTCGTGACTACATTGCAACTCCGCTTCTCGTAAGATCAGATAGGTTGAACCACGTTGGGTCTGTTCAGTATTGGATGCGTTTAGATGTAGCGACCCATAAATGGTTCGGATCCCACTTAGTCGAGTCTCCTCTGTCACGTGATTTTTGCTGTTACGAAAAATTAACCTCAAACGTTGTTCCGGCTCAAATTTGTAGATCACGTGACTGGTCACTCGGTCTGTATTTCTCCTCTACTTTTTTCTCGGGAGCCATTTGAAACCCAAAATGACATCTTACATTTTTTCTATAATCCAAGTTAGCAATTCCATGTATGATATATAAATAAATAAATGTGTGTGTATGTACGATCACCAAACCCGCAATGAAAAAATTATAAACTAGTTAAAATGTTTAAAGTTGTAAAACTTCCGTCCCGCGGAAGAGCTGAAGTTAAATTGACTTAAGGCATAATCACGGACAGAGATGGTGGCTGTCGTACATCTGGCAGTTAGCAAAGTAAAAATATTGCCCAAATTTCAAACATTCGAGATGAGAAATCTTTTCGAGTAAAAATCAATCCTGTACATCTGGCAGCCGGTTACGACCCGAAATTGCTCAAAAATATTTTAAAATATTAAAAATAAAGCTACCCATGCTGCAGGACAGCTTAATACTTGAAAGGGTGTTTTACAGGGTGTACAGGATTGATTTTTATTTAAAGATTTCTCATCTTGATAAGTCATTTTAACTTTAGCTCTTCCGCGGGACGAAAGTTTATAACTTTTTAGACATTTTAAGTAGTTTATGGCTTTGAAAAGGGCTTGGTTGTGACCGGCCGAAATTAGTCTCTTTAAACACTTTTATAATTTTTTCTCTGCGGGTTTGGGTGATCGTATATTGTTGCGATAAATGCAATCAAAGTAAAATATATATAAAAAGGGTGTTTCAGGAGGAAAGGTCAATACTTCGGGAGGTGATAGTATCGGTCATTGTGAGAGAGAGTTCATATGAACATGTCTAATTCTGAATGGTTACGGAGATAGATCTGTTTGAATCTACAAATACAAAAGCATTGTTAATGGTAATCAAGAAAATTGAAACCAATTACTGTTTCTAACACTTAATGTTTAAACATTGGCATTTTGAATGGTATCAGATAGAAATGACAAATTTGTTAGTTTACAATACGTTTTCGAAAATCCCACTGTCAACCTCAATGCACTTTGCAACTCGTGTGCGAAGATCGCGTGTTCGTCCGAGTTGATCTCGACGTTCCTTTATGGGGGCAGCAGCAGACAAAATGCGCGCGAGCAATTCGTCTCGTGTATCCCACTTTCTTTTGTAAACTTGACTTTTCATCCACCCCCACAAACAATCTAACGGAGAGAGGTCTGGAGATCTTGGTGGCCATTGAATAGGACCATCGCGGCCGCTCCATCGACCAGGGAAAGTTTGATTTAGGTATTGCATCACCAGACGGGTAGAATGTGGAGGAGCCCCGTCATGTTGAAAGTACATACCAGCGCGTGTAGCCAAAGGAACATCATCCAATAGTCTTGATAATTCATTTTGCAGAAATTCTAGCTAACTTTGTCCTGTAAGACGATTCTCTAAAATAATAGGGCCAATCAGCTGATCATCGATGATACCGCACCACACACTGGCAGAGAAGCGATGTTGAAAATTTGTTTCCACAGTGGCATTTGGATTTTCGTCTGACCACCGATGAGAGGTGAGTGTGTTGTTGTTACCGTCACGGGTGAAATTAGCTTCATCGGTGAACAGTATTAATCGAAGCAATCGGCGATTAGCATTTACCCAATGACAAAATTCCAGTCGCATGGCAGCGTCTCCTGGTTGAAGGTGGACACGCTGTCCATAACATGGATGCAAGCCTTCCTCACGTAATGTTCGCCATACTCTTGTGTGTGGTACACCGAGACGCGTAGAAATTCTTCGTGAGCTAGTAGTAGGACTACGCTCTACCAACTGAAGAATGTTTTCCACTTCATCCACATCTTGTTGACCTTCACGTTCAGATGAAACATGAACGCTGGGAAGTGTACCAATCTCACGCAATGTGTTGAATACCCTGGTAAACACTTCGATCCGGAATTCTGCGGTTCGGAAACCGTCGACGATATTCTGCAACAGCAGCTGTTGTACTTCCATCGCAAAAACCGTAGACATACACCATATCTGCATATTCGGCATGTGTGAAGGGGTGTGGCATTCTTAACTGCTTCAAACAATGTCACTCACAACAGTCAGCTGTCGATTGGCTTATGTTACATGCTTACATTACAGCTTACATGGTTCAAGGTTATAGGGGAGGAAAGGGGGAGGAAGAGTTGCGCGCGCATCAGATTCAAACTGCTCCATCTCCGTAACCATTCAGAATTAGACATATGTTCGTATAAACTTTTTTTCTCAGTGACCGATACTATCACCTCCCGAAGTATTGACTTTTCCTCCTGAAAGTGTGTGTATATATATATATATATATATATATACATATACATATATACATATACAGGGCGTCCCAAAAAAATGTATACACACTTAAAATACTTATAAAGGCAGTGTATTAAAATACATTTCATTTTCGAAATGTAATAGAATCTACAGACATTATTTAATTGTTTTGTCAACGCGTTTTCAAACTGACGTCCGTTCTGGTCCAGGCACTGCTGATAACGCGAAGCAATGGAATCGCAAACATCACGAAACATTTCGTTTGGTATTTGTGTGCATTCTCGTTCAATGGCTGCTCTCAATTCAGCGACTGTTGCAGGTTTTATAGCGTAGACTTTGTCTTTTAAGAATCCCCATAAAAAAAAAGTCTAGTGGTGTGAGGTTTGGTGAACGCGGAGGGTATTCTACGAAACCCCTTCGTCCAATCCACATCCACATCGTGCCAAGTACCACTCGCAATACTCCACTCTTCGGTCTGGATCATCTTCATTAATAGCATGGACTAATCTTGGAATGTAACTTTTCCATTGACAGCGCTTCAAAATGCGTTGGACAGACGATTCTGAAATTCCTATCTCACGACTCGCTTGCCGCACCGATTTTCTTGGACTTTGGTGATACGTTTCCAGTACTCTCTTGCTTTGTGGGGCTTGTCGATGTCCGTGGTCTTCCGGAACGCTTCTTGTGGACATTCTGAACAGTTCCATCGGCTTCAAACTTATCTCTAATTCGAGTGATGGTAAGTCGCTTGTAATGGCGTTGGTGATACGTTCCTTTAGATGATTTATGTCTCGTATCTTTTCCTGATACACCATGGCCTTCAAGTGCCCCCAAAGATAGAAATCAAGGGGGGTGAGATCTGGGGATCTGGGAGGCCACTCCACAGGACCACGCCGACCAATCCAAGCATCCGGAAACTGCTGATCCAAATACCGACGCACGTGAAGACCATAATGAGGTGGAGCTCCATCTTGCTGGAAGTAAACTGGGAAGTTACCTTCCTCGTTTAGCAGGGATGGGAAAATCTCTTCTTGCAACACGTTAAGATACCTTTCGGCATTAAGATTTCCACTGACAAAAATTGGTCCAATAATTCTGTCACCCCATATCCCGGCCCACACCATCACTTTACCGGCACCTTGCATCTTCGTCGGACTCAGCCAGTTAGGGTTAGCATTACTCCAATAACGTATGTTTTGCCGATTAACCTCTCCATTGACGTAAAAATTTGCTTCATCAGTAAACAAGATCTTACAAACGCATATTCTTAGGGTATCTGAAACATAAAAACAAACGTTTAAATTTTCCTATGTATGGAAACTTACGGCCCACCCTGTATATATATATATATATATATATATATATATATATATATATATGTGTGTGTGTGTGTGATGTAGGTCACATCCGCATCCGCGGAACATCCGCACATTTTCCCGCATCCGCACTTTGGACTGCGGATGTGGACCGTTGAGATAAAACGTCATTAATAAGCGGAAATTATCAAATTCTACTATATTAATAGAACTAGTTCATTGTGCGCAAAGTGATGCAAGCGACAAGACGAGAGGCTGTTCTTGTATGAAGTTACTCTCTTGCAACCTACTTAGATCCACGTTACAAAGCTAAGTTATTTTCACCTAGTACATTAGAACGAGTTAAATCATCACTTGGCAAAGCAGTTGAAGAGCTTCAATCTCTTGAATCTGTCGCTTCGCCACCCACCAAAAGAATAAAAGTTTCAGTGACAGAACCAACACCTTCAACAAGCAAATCTATCACAGAATCTGTCTCAGTTTCTTGAGTCAAGCAGCAATGACGAGACCTACGCGATGTCAAAAGATGTAGTGAAAATGATCGAGAGCTATCACCAAGAAAAACGCCTGGCTGCATGTGACAATCCTATTAGTTGGTGGAAAAATACGCAGAATATCTCTCCATACTCGAGTAAACTTGCAAGGAAACATTTAGCCTGTCCTCCAACAAACGTACCAAGCGAGAGATTATTTAGCAGTGCTGGATTAATATATGATGAAAAGAGAAACAGACTGGCAGCAGAAAAGGCAGAAAAATTAATGTTCCTTAAGCATAACCTTCCTATAATTAAGTTTGAACATTAAACGATGAACATCTTAGTTTACTTTATTTTAATTACTCATTTATAAATATGCCTAATAAAACTTTAAACTTAATATAAATAGTTATCAAGCTAATTAAAGATCTCTTTCTATAAGGGTGGAGGAGGTTGGGGAAAGAGGTCGGTGGGGTGCATTTGAGTTGGGTTCACGTCCCGCATCCTGGTAACACAATTATGGTTTCTAATTGTGGCTGAAACTCAACAAAATATAACGAATTTATTTGCAGACGAATTCACTGATTGATTTCTATATTAGTTAGATGCTTGATATTATTTTATATGTTCAGAGAAAAGTACAGCAATTATTGTACAATTAATCAATTATACTACATTATAGCTACAGCTCTCTCTATATAATAACTTATTATATACGTTAAACACAACAAATCTCGAATATATCCTAAAAAATAACGAAAATGTAGACATCCGCATCCGCGGATGTTGAAATCAAACATCCTCATCCGCATCCGCGGATGTGAAAAAAATGACATCCGCTACATCACATATATATATATATATATATCGAAACCTATGGTGAAATTGAATACCCGGTTAGGTTCATTGAATACCCGGTTAGGTTCATTGAATACCCGGTTAGGTCAACTGTAGACCCTTGACAATTGGTTAAGTCGTGATATTTTCGTTGAAACCCGGGATAGTTTTGCAATTCGCAGAAAGGGCGGGTTCTCGGCTAGTATATATATAAACCGATCTGCCATACTTTCGGGGGTGATATCGAGTAAAAAAAAAGTTAATACAACATGGGTGCTATTTCCAACCGTTGTGGAACTACGGACGTTTTAATATGTGCAAACAACAAATCCCTACTTGTGTGTAATTCGATAGATGGCAGCACTGGTGGTGGTTTCGGTTAACGGTTACCACTACCAGAGCTGGGCAGTATTTAAATACATTTGTATTTAAATACGTATTTAAATACATTTGTGTATTTAGAACTGTATTTATAAATACATTGTTTTTCATGTATTTAAATATAGTATTTAAATACTTTAATGAGTATTTAAATACAATGTATTTAAATACTCAAAATATAAAAATATAAATACTTTTACTGGTTTAATACACGTTCTGTACTAGCACAGTACGACGCGTCAACAGTGTAGTACAGCATGGTTCATGTTTCAACGTGTCAGTTCAATCAGTTGTGTGCCACTCTTAGTCGAAAGCGGTTGATTTCTTTATCGTGTGCATGTCATGGCTTCAACAAGCAAATCCGGTGAATCAAACAGTGATATATCTGCAGATAACAATTTAAAATGTATTTACAAATGTATTTAAATACAATTGATGTATTTTGTATTTAGTATCTAAATACATTCGTAAAATGTATTTAGTATTTAGTATTTAAATACATTTCTCCCATGTATTTAGTATTTAGTATTTAAATACATTCAATGTATTTATTGCCCAGCTCTGACCACTACTAATCCTCAGTTTTTTCTTTCAGTTGGTTCTGATCCGTGGTACGAGACAGTTTTGCGCTAAGGTGAACAATCAAAATGAATCAACAGTTCACACCCGCTGAATACGCTGATATCCATTTCATTTATGGATTCTGTAATGGTAACAGCAGAGCGGCACTTTAGGAATACTGAAGACTTTTCCGAATCGCCGAATACCGAACAGGCAAGTTGTTTAGTGACACACACCAGAGATTAAGGGAAACGAACAATTGTTCCATGTAACCAAGAACATGTAGCACGATGGCCCATTGCTGTGGAGGAGCGCATACTGGACCTAGTACAACATAGCCGAACTACCAGTGTTCGAAGGATTTCTAGACGAATTGGTGAATCCGCATCGCGTGTATGGCGAACCATACATGATGAGGGTTTTATCCCTATCATTTGCAATGTGTGCAAGCTCTTCAGCCGGATGATTACGATAAATGTGTTCAATTTTGCCAGTGGATGGTTATGCATCACCAAATTCTTAATCGCATAGTTTAGTGATGAAGCACATTCATTCGGGATGGAATTAACAATAGACGAAATTCCCACTTGTGGTCCGCCGATAATCCCCACGATATCGTTGAAGGAAACTTTCAACATCGATTCTCATGAATGTTTGTTGCAGTGTAATTGGAGATCAGCTGACTAGACAGTTCGTTTTGGAACAACGATCAACTGCTGATATTTATCTGAACTTCATGACGAACGAATTGCCGCTTTTGATGGAGGACGTGCCCTTGGAGACAAGACGCAGGATGTTGTTTCAGTACGATGGGGCGCCACCACATTTTGGTCATGTTACGGATTACTTGAATCAGCGGTATGGAATCGTTGGATTGGTCGTGCTGGTCCAATATCGTGGGCCCCAAGATCTCCGGACCTAACCCCGTTAGATTTCTTTTCATGGGGCCTTATGAAAGAGATGGTCTAAAGATCAAACTACAAACGAGAGAGGAACTCTTGCGTCGGATTATGGATGCCGCTGCTTACATACGAGAACACCCAGAAATTATTCAATGGGTAGTGGACTATTGTTTGGAACGAGCAAGGCTGTGCATTGAAAACCGAGACGGACATTTTGAACATTTATAAGGTATCTCGTAAAATGTAGCAATAAATACATCAGATTAATACTCTCGTTTATTTTTTTTTCCGTGCACCTTACAACGTCCGTAGCTCCACAACGGTTGGAAATAGCACCAATGTTGTATTAACTTTTTTACTCTATATCACCCCCAAAGTATGGCAGACCGGTCGTGAAACACCCTGTATATAAAATATATACAGTTTCGTTAATTAATTTTATTTTGGGTTCAAAAGTTTGTTGTACACTTCCTGCCAGGTTAGGTTAATTTCAAAGTTTGCTGTGCGATTGTAACTTTTACATATTATATACAGGGTGTACATAAAATCAGGATCTATTTTTGTGAAGCACTTGGAAATTATATGGAATTCAATCATAAAATGATAGTGGTAACATTTATTAAATAATTAAGAGTAGGATTCGACGTGACGAACATCAGTATCCCTGCACAGCTCAAATCGTTCCGCAGCATTTCTAAACACACACTGGAGCATTTGCGGGGTTATGTTATCTGCAGCAGTTCGTATACGTGTATGTAAGTTTTCAAGACTCGTAATCTTCGTCTGATAGACGTGCGATTTGATAAAGCCCCATGCAAAGAAATCTAAAGGGGTTAAATCTGGTGATCTCGCTGGCCAAGGTCTTTTGTTGCTTCCGCGTCCGATCCAGCGATTTGGAAAACGTCCATTTAGATAATCCTGAACAATTTTGGCATAGTGACAAGGAGCACCATCATGTTGATAGGCGACGGGGATAGGATTGTTAGTACCGTCGTCTATCAACATGATGGTGCTCCTTGTCACTATGCCAAAATTGTTCAGGATTATCTAAATGGACGTTTTCCAAATCGCTGGATCGGACGCGGAAGCAACAGACCTTGGCCAGCGAGATCACCAGATTTAACCCCTTTAGATTTCTTTGCAGGGGGCTTTATCAAATCGCACGTCTATCAGATGAAGATTACGAGTCTTGAAAACTTACGTACACGTATACGAACTGCTGCAGATAACATAACCCCGCAAATGCTCCAGAATGTGTTTAGAAATGCTGCGGAACGATTTGAGCTGTGCAGGGATACTGATGGGCGTCACGTCGAATCCTACTCTTAATTATTTAATAAATGTTACCACTATCATTTTGTGATTGAATTCCATATAATTTCCAAGTGCTTCACAAAAAGAGATCCTGACTTTATGTACACCCTGTAGTATAAATCGTGGGAAACGTGGGTAAACTCGATGACCGTAGTCCCCCCCCGTGTTCCTTGGGCTATGGTTTGGAACCTGAGGTTCCGAAGATCGAATCTTGTGGCTCTTAATTTAGTACGTTAATATTCTTTTTTTACCTAATGTGGCTCTCAATAGGTTAAAGTTTCCTAACCCCTGTTCTACAGGGTATAAATTTTGATTGAAGCGCATTTTGGAACTCTTATCGTGTTTTGTGAGCTCACTTCTGAAAACTTGTACTTTTAAAATGGTGTTTTAATGGTTGGGAACTGGTGGGACGAAACGCGAAAAGCACGCTTCAAGTACAGCAACACATTGACAGTCTGCCAAAATTTTGAAGGGCGATCATTTGAAAATACAAACTTCAGTCGATTCTCGACGATATGTCAAGATGGTTTTCACTGTTAAATCCAGCAGCACGGCTGCAGGAGCCCCGGCTTTGTTGGCGGTCATCGTAAACCTGTCGACGGATATCGTCCCAACAGCTTTAACTGTATACTGGTTCAAGGTGGTGGGTCTCGCAGGCGAAACCGAAAACAAACCCCGAGGGAATTCGTGCAAAGGAAAAAACCCTTCAAGTTGGGCAGTGAGCCGCAGAAGTGGATGGCGAACCAGGACATGTACGAGATTACTGATGCGAACGAACATACCTTTCATCAAATATTTGATTAAACTTGTGTATTTTGGTGAGTTACCCGTGTTTTGTGGTTCGTTTTATATACAGGGTGTCCAGTGGCGACTCGTGGTATAAATGTATGGGGGTGCGATTTCATAAAATTGTACGACAACACAGACTCACAATAGGCTAGCGCGAATCCAACTGCCGCTCACAAGAATACTTGTATTAACATATACGGCTATGCCAGACGTACAATTCTAGTTAATTACAAATAAGTAATAATTTCAATAAAATACATATAAATGGCTTATATCATTATTACTGAAGTAACTATTAGTAAAAATAAAGTTGTTATTATAAAAAAAATTCGCGATTGTACTTATATTTTCATTACAACAGTAAAATATAATTTATATTTACTTGAGCGAAAAATCTATCGCTCCATTCGGCTGCAATATTATTTGGTATTCAAACAGCGGTATGCTGTTTAAACGAAGCTATGCTATAAGTTTAGAATATTATGTACTGTATGAAGGCTTACTCAAAATGCCTCATGAATCATGATATGCCACATGAATTTTTAAAATATATTTCAAGAATATTTATTTTAATATCTTAAAATTAATATATTTTTTATCTGTTAAATTAATATTTATCGGTTTCAAGCAAGGGGGAGCGACCGCTCCATCGCTCCTATACGCCAGTCGCCACTGAGGGTGTCCCAAAAGTCTCCATACATAGAGAAAATTAGCACTTTTTAGCAAAATGTAACTTTATTTACAAAACATTCTCTACATGATTGCCATTTCTTTGTAAACACACACGGATGCGTCTCTCCCACTCATGGTGAACTCGTGTTAACACATTTGGTGTTATGGACGTAATTGCACTTCGAATGCGTTCCTTTAGGCGATCCATGTTCTGTATCTTTTCCTGGTACACCATGGCCCTGTGGAGTGGCCTCCGAGGTTCCCAGATCTCAGTCCACTTGATTTTTACCTGTGTGGGCACTTGAAGGCCATGGTGTACCAGGAAAAGATACAGAACATGGATCACCTAAAGGAACGCATTCGAAGTGCAATTACGTCCATAACACCAAATGTGTTAACACGAGTTCACCATGAGTGGGAGAGACGCATCCGTGTGTGTTTACAAAGAAATGGCAATCATGTAGAGAATGTTTTGTAAATAAAGTTACATTTTGCTAAAAAGTGCTAATTTTCCCTATGTATGGAGACTTTTGGGACACCCTGTATTATTATCTATTATAATGCAGGTGCTACTAACACACTTATCGAACGGGGGCCAACGCTTTCGAAATGGAGGGAGGGAAAAAAAGGAATATTTGACTATATCATCAGACGACCAAATAATTTAACGTAACTAGACAATGTAAAGTGACCTAACTACCTCGACCTATCCAGCGGGTGAGCAGGATATTTTCGTTGATGACGATTCGTCTGATTAAACGATAGCGAAAGAAGTGTTTGTATTTATACATAGTATAGGTAGTGATGCACTCTACCTAATTTTGTGCGTGTGCGTGTGCGTATGCGCGTACGTGTCTTAATTACAGAATTGCGACGACCTTGGATACAGAGCCCGTTGCGCGAACGTGCTTATCTCGACATTTGTGGTGTCGCGGTGAATTCTCTATAAATGCTAGCTTTTATCATAAAAGGATATAATTAAGGTTATGCTATGCTAGTTATTAAATTTTTAAAATTGTCCCGCGGTTCAGAATTGAATGGGAGTACGTGGAAAGTCGCAGTTTTGTAGGGAAAGTGTGTGTGTGTGTGGTGTGTGTGTGTGTGTGTGTGTGTGGACTCGGTTGGTTCACCCGTCTTGACGGTTTCTTATTTTCTTTTGTGCTTTCGGGTGAGGGCTTTATCGAGGGTTGAATACCTCGTCCAAAAAGAAAAAAAAAAACAAGCCAATGAATGCCAATTTGAAAAAGATTTGATGTCGCTTCGTGTTGGCGAACCTGCTTTACTTTAAAATTTACAAGTACTGGATGCTATTCGATCTCTCCGATTCCGATAAAATAGTTCTGGGCCTGTTGTGAACCCGCTTTTAACTTAGTTCATTTTGTTCATGCATGTCTTGGATTAATTTGATTTTTAACTAAAGTAGGCTCCGTTCAAGCATTATTTAAAAATGACTGATAAAAGAATTATTAGCGTCCGCAGGTAGCCAAAAATAAAACATATAGTTAAGAATTATAACATCTTTATTGCACAGTGTATCCCATTGGGGCAAAAACTGATTGTGTACACGTATAAAGATGCAATAGAAAACAGATTTTTATGTAAACATGATAATAAATATCTTCACTTGGAAGTTAAGGATGGACGTAGGCAGTTTCAATGAAATTAGCTTTTAATAAAAACATGGTTATGAGAGGCCAATAGAAACTAGCATTCTATAACTCATGAGGTTTAATTTTCTTTCTGTATTTGGTCGTCATGAACATTTTTTTTCTTTAAAAAAAAAAAAAAAAATTTTGTCGGTTAAAAGAAATGTCAAAGTAAATTTCGTCAGCCAAGAGTAGGACTTGGAATGAGAAAAGAACAGACTTATTCACAATATTTACTAATAATATCCTAAAATCCGTAATCACAGGGGGGGGATGGGGGAGGAAATAAAACAGTTATAAATGTAAAGGCCCCGTCAAGAGAGTGTAAGGCAAGTTCAGAATTGATACTTTCTTTTTTCCATTTATATAGAACAGGATATCATAATCAATTTCATACTCAGAAATGATATTTAATACGTTGTTAATAACAAATGATCCGTTAATATTGAATGAGAATGAAAATACATAGGCGTATGTTTATGGAGAAATTAAGTGAAACTAGCCTATTTCTCAAACTGTAGTTAAGACTGGATGATGGGGGAAAACCCGTCCCAGTAATGCTTACCTATGGAACTAGTCGCCTTTAATGATATTGATGAAAATGTTTGTGAATAATTAAGACCATATAGTTTAGTATTAAAAAAAAAAAAAAAATATGACTAGGAAACGAGATCGCTTTGAACTTTGATGGTGAATGTGTACGCCGGGAGACGTTCCTTATTCTAGATAACTCGTATTTTATAACAAAGAAAATATTTATAAATATAACAAAATGCGAAGGAAATAGAGACTTACACACAAAAACAAGCCAATTAACTTTAAATAGGTTTAACATGAACATGCATAAAGGGACTGAAAAACTAACATCAACAATGACTTCGCACAAATACAACTGGCGGGTTTAAGTTCTCAGAAATAAAGATAATTTCTTATTTTTTGGTAGATGCCAATTGTAATACCAATTTTTTTCCATAACAAACATACGATAGTCGGTATAAATTTTTTTTTTTTTTTTTTTTAGTCTGATTTCAATGGAAATGACGAGAGTTACGTTACACTCAAATGATAACCCGTAGTGGATGCTATGAAACGAGTTTTTTTTTTTTTTTTGTCTTTTGAATGATAAATAAAGTCATAAGACTAGAAGAATGACTAAGCCGTTGAGACTTTGGCTACTGGAAATGATGATATCTGATCCGTTCCATCGAGTTTCCTTTGAGTCTCCCTCAGTTCTTGAAATAAACTTTGAACCGAGTAATTTTATAAACGAAGTAACAACAGTTCTCTTGAGTTTTGATCTAGTAATTGAAATTATTTATTTATTTTTCTTCTCAATTCTTTTTTTTTTTTTTTTTTTTTCGCCAATGTCGCATAAATGGTCATTCCTTTTCTCCCTTCAACAGATTTGCTCATGAGATTTTACGTATTAGCACCATTCGTGTAAGATCATATCCACAGCGTAGGTCCTTCCACTACACTCCAAAATCATCGTTTACTTCTGATTCCTATCTCTAGCACGATATTAGTATGTAAGAGATCTCCGCTTCAGAGTTTCTCAGTGGCGTCCGCGCCTTCTATGGAGTGGGATGTGGAACTGTCCGAACTGCGTGAGTAACTTAAACGGGACTTCTGTCTTTTAAACTTTGGTGGCCGCGCTAGAGTGAGGGGGGTCAATGCCCCAGCCGGAGAAGGTATGAAGTGGCGGGGACGAGGCCCCGAAATCAAGATCGGAGTTGGGGCTCGAAAGGTTCCAGCCCCACTTCCCGCCAGACTGTCTGTAAAGAAAATAACCCTTTAAAACTTGAAAAAATAAAAAATTGTTGAACATATTTTTAGATAATAAATCACTATAGAGAGACCATAACTATTTCAAAATGATTAGTTTAATAAAGTCATTTCCAAACTACCACATGAGTAACTAACCCGAAAGGACAAACTGAATCTAGTTACAGGACATGATCTTTAAATAAATATGTACATATAAAAATTTAACACATTTACAGATTAAAAGTACTAGGTAAAGGGAAAAAAATAAAAATTAAATTTTTGTCTAAAAGCAGCCAAGTTTCAAAAGCCCCGAACATTAAAGATAATCAATTATTCTATTCTTACCGTAATGCAAATTACAAATGAAATTAAAAGTGCTTCATTTATATATATATATTTTTTTTAAAGATCCAAATTCGTGTTAAGGGGGGGGAAAGGGGAGTATTGATGAGATATATATAAATATAAAAAAAAAAAAAGAAAAGTGAATACTGAAATACTCATGCAATTGCTTGACTGATAAAAAACCAGTTGCCCCTGAGAGCGGGTGGGAAACATCACACCAATACAACCATACTAACAAATGAAATGACATACTTGGCACTCTTATAAAAGGGGATTATTAATTCAAACCGAAAGTCACCAATGGGAATGATTTCCGTGGAAAGAAATATAAATACCAGGAATAAGATGGTGAGCCCAGCCATAGGGCGAGGCGACTAACTTTGCATGAAGGTGTAGGGCCTTGGGAGGAGGTGCGCAGTGGGTGTCCCTGCGAGTGGGGCCACGGGGCCCCCACTCTGGGGCAAGGCCCCCACACTTCCAACATACCGCTTGCTCTCTTCCTTGCCTGCCCCGCTGCCACAGCCCTGAGGCTCCCCACTACCCCCGGGGATTAGTGGATGCATGGAAGAGCCCACATAAGGCTTCGCAAACACAGGGGGGTGAGGGGTGGGAAGAGGGGCCGAAACCCCCCATACTGCAAGACGGGTTGCGGGGGTGGGGTCCCTGTCGACCCACTCATCATCTGGTGAGTGAATTCAAACTTTAAGTAGTCATGCGGTGTGTGTGTGTGTGTGTGTGTTTGTGCGCGCGCGCGAATACAATTACAAACACATTTACTCTAGCGCGTGTAGACTGGAAAGGCAGTTTATACACACACACGATAAGTCACTCACTCACGCAATGTGTAAATATGAGGTCACGAATAATAAGCATCAAATACTTGGCTAGTCACTACACATTAAGGAATCTACTTGCCACTTATATGATCCTAAATCTACTCTCTACGCTAAGAAGCAACCCCTCGCGGACAAAATACCTGCACAGACGGACGAAAGAAAGTTGAGAACAGCTGGGAGGCGTGAGATGTCGGAGTTGGGGGTTGGGGAGGGGGAAGGACGATGTATTGGCCCCCAACTCCTGCAGGGGGAGGAGGAGGAGGGGGAGGAACCCCAGCGGCTCCGGCAGAATTAAATCCCAAGGGCATGGTAACTCCCTGGTTATAGAAAATTAAAAAAAAATTTACTCGTTATAAATTAACTAAAAATTGTATAATTCCCAATCATATTTAAAAAAAAAAAAAGTAAGTCTTTAAAATCATCGCTTTCGCCTTAAAAAAAAAACCTTTCAAATAAGCATCACTTACCTGGGTACTTGGAGTATGTGGTGGCGTGGAGACTCTGTAGGACAAAGCCGCTTGAGGGGGTGGCTGGGGTGTTACCCCCGCGTGCGACTGGGGACCTCCATAGACTCCTCCAGGGAATCCTTGCATCCCATGAGCTTGATACATCCCGTTGTTACTCACTCCACTCCCAGTGTAATAACCCATCGCCCTGAGGACCAATGTACAAGCACTTGCTAATTACACCCTTCCATCTTTTACGAAGTTTTCCTCTAATTCAGCTTATTGTTATACGGTTTTATTTTTAAATTCTAACGCTATTAATTCTCTTTTATAATTAATTAATAAACTCCCAAATGAATATACTTAGGTGATAAGCCAGAACAGTATTTTTAATGTCTCGTCTCCAGATATAAATTTCTTATAAAAAATAAAGGACAGAGCAAATTCTTATTGGAAAAGTAGGTGTCTACTTGAAATCTTACCCCGAGACAAGAAACTACGCTTTCTATAGTTTTACAATTACTTTTAAATACCATTGATCATTTCGAATTACATTTTTGAAGGAACGTAACATGTCATTCAATAACTAAGTAGTTTGCCTATATAAAACTGAAATAGACTTTAACTTCAACCTAGAAATATTTTGTATAACTTCTGAACAAAAAAAAAAAATTCTTTAAATAAACTTTTAATTACACGATAATAATTTTTATCTGGTATCAATATTAAAGGATTTTTGTGGGGAGACATGCTACTGGATGACACTGGGCGAAAATAATAATAATAATAATAATAATAATAATAAATAATAAAAAATCTAAAAAAAAACATTTTGGAAATATCACACACACAAAAGAATAAATACTTCTAAGACACTAACATTGGGAAAGTCGTTGTAGTACTGGAAGAGGGCGCGTATTGCTGTAAACTAACGGCAGGAGCAGTTGCACCACCAGGGGTAGTAGCTGTGCCAGCAGCTGCAGCTGGTGCAATTGCAGCTGGTCCTGCAATTTGGCAGTAGTAAGTTGTCCCCCCGGATTCGTGGCCGCCTCCCGTGCTTGTCACTGTGCTGAGGAGACCGTTGGGCGGATAAGCCACCACTGCATAGTTATTGGGTATGTACCCTTATGGCAGAGAGAGATAGAGAGAGTGGGAGAGGTGGGGGGGTAAAAATATATATAATGCTCAGTACGGAAGTAATGGCGGTGTGGTACAAATAAAGATCATTATTGTTTTTTTAAAGTAAAATACTCTATGGTTGCTACATACCGGGAGGAAGGTGAGCATTGGCATCTTGTACCGGATTAGGAGGTTGTGGGGGGCCTGGACCCGCAATGGGTTGGGGTATGGTTGGCAGAGCGGCCATATTGCTCAAGGCAGGAATGGGCGGCGGGTGCGTTTGCATATTGGCACCAGTCAGACTGGTTTGCTGAACGTTCCCGGTGCCTTGCACCGGTGCCACTTGATACTGCGGGTAGACGTACTTCATACCCCCTCCGGACAAGTTCTGAAAGCTTGTCGCGGGCATGTAGTATACAGTCTAGGTAGGAAAGGGGACGATTTAACGCAAACTTTTCCAACAACAATTTAATTCTTAGAAGTTCAAGATTGAAATGAAACACCCAAAGCAAAAACGAACCGGTTGGTATTGTTGTCTGGGCATGACGTATCCTTGCGGGGGGATTGGCGTCCCAACTGAGACAGGAGACACGTCATGACCTTCGCTGACGTTTCCTGAACCGCTTAAACTCAATTGACGAAGGTGACTTCCAACTTCACTAATGTTCTCCTGAAAATTGGAAACATACTGACTCCTAAAATAAGCAAGCTGTAAAATAGTTTAATATAATGCATTTTAATTAAAGATAGCCCGTCTTATCCACTTCTAAAATAAGACAATAAGTTCCTAAACTTTGGTTCATTAACTTACTGGGCAAGTACGAGTAAGTTACAGTTTTCATAATTTTTTTTAGTGTATGAAGTTTCACAATAATGTTCATCATGAACAATACAAATTACTACAGATAATGATGACCTATCTATCATCTTACCTGTGAATAGGAGCGACCTTCCACGTGCGCAGGATGGAAAAATTGAGAGTGAGACGAGACAGAGGCCTCATCTTCGCTTCCCCTCACGAGATGTTTTCCGGGGTCTCGCCCCTCGTGTCCTTTGCTACTGCTACTACTACAGGAAATTCCTTCTATACCTTCATCAATATCGCTTGGATCACCTTTTATATCTTGAGAAAAAAACGAAGGTATTAATTGACATTTCCTGAAAGAGGAATCAAAACTATAAATGGCGTTGGCTTAAATACAGCAGCTCTAATTATTCAAGATTCTCTTCAAGCAGTTTAGAACTAGTAATGGTTAATAATTTTGTTTACTGGGCATCTTTCAGGGCAAAGTTTGATTACAATTCGGAATTTGAATACCACTGAAAAATTAAACTTAAAAAATTCCTAACTTTAATTTTGTTTCTCATCGTTGTAATCAAAGCTTACCAATATCCAGTCGGTCCACGCTCGCATTATAACAAGTAACTAATTTCATACAAACGATTTTGAAGAGAAAGTTTTAAGCTAGTGAGACCTTAACATTTACTTTAAGCTCACGAGCCACTTAGATTTTCAGTGGAGCTCAACAAATTTGGTTTCACTGGCTTTCGATGTGAAACTCAAAATTTTGATGGCTGTGGTATTTATGTAAATTTATGGTCTCACTGGCTTTTCCTCGATTTCACAAGTGTGCGAAATTTTGTGCGAGTTTGGTTTGACTAGTTATAGGTAGGCTTTGATTGTACCAGTGAGATTAGTTTTGATATATCGTAAAAATCTAGACACTTTAAATGAATTTCGATAACAATAATAAATCATCATAACTATTATAATGATTAACGAAAGATGAACATTTAAATTTTGTTGAAACTTAAAATCTTCAAAAATGCAATACAAAGTTATGATCATTCGCAGCTGCTCCTACTGTCGAAACGAAACACTCAAAAGTTAAACTGTTAAAGCATATCGGCAGAACTTGAATTTCTACTCTTTGATTCTCTAAATAAGAATAATAATTAGTTATATGTCAAATGGAAGTATACTATCTAAGAATAGGATTTAACTTGATTAGGGATGGAAATTAAGTCCAGCGATAACAGATTGGAAAACGAAGAACCAGAAAATGTTTCGGAGGGTCAGAAAAGTTTTTATTCCCTATCCTATTAATGTATTAAAAGAATCTAACTAACGAATCCAGATCATGTAAGCCATTCCGCATGCTTCCGGTCAACCTAAATCAGGGGTGACCAACCTTTTTTTTTCCGGGTGAAGATCTACTTTACAATTTACTTTTAAACGAGTGATAGATATACCGTCTTTTTCAACCGGAACTACGTACAATAAATATAATAAATGAAGTACTGAAAGATGAAACTGAAAACTCGTTTAAAGGAAGTTGAGATAATAAATATATGTCGAGAACGCGACAATACGTTATTAGCAAGCATGGTGTTGAAGATCATCTGAGCGTAGAAAGAGTATGTCAACTTAATTTTTCAGGTTGAATTTTCTCCAAAGTTTTGCATTTTCTTCAATACTTGCACAAACAATTCGACACAGGCTCTGATTTTGCACTTAATGCTACATTCAAACGTTAATTATTTTTAATACTATCGTAATATAACTTTTTTAAGTTAGACGAGCAATAATTTTTGGAATATTTCCCACGCGCTTTTAACACTGAACGAAAATAAAACAGTTCGTTAGTAACATAAATTAACCCATTAGTGGCCATTGGTAGAATTTCCTACCAACAAAATTGTTTGTCATTATTGCATCACTTTTTTCTCGTATTCACGTGATCTTCGGTCATTAGACGAAAGCGCTTGAGCACCATTCTGTGTTTCCTTTTTCCTTCGTGGTTATTTTCATCATAAATATTATTCACGTATTACTTTCGTGAAATAATTTTCATATATATATATGCTTTGAAACTGCAGGTAATCACAATCCAATAGTGTTTCAGCTTCGCACACGAGAAATGCAATTCGCCCTTGTCCTCACCTCTTTGCAAGAGGGCGACTTTCATGTCTCGTATGCCAGACTGGAACACTGCAGTTTCAAAGCATTGTCTAAGTCAACACGTTTAAAATTGTTTTCTCTCGACTTATAAATTTTCCTGGTTCTACTGTTTTGGTATAGAAACCAACTGTATTCAGAAACCTTCGAATATAATGAACAGACCAATAAGAGCGTGGAAATTTTATTTTATATAAATAAGTAAAAACTTCAAATAAAATTGTGCTTCACTGCTGACTACAAAGTATCATACTCGCAATGCAGATCGAACAAGTAAAATATTGCTGCACAAACAGTCGAATCAAACACCAATAATGGAAAAAAAATGTTTCAACATGCACTGCTTAAAGAGGAATATATAATAAAGGTATTTGCAAAATATTTAGGAAATAAAAACCTTAAACTTTACTAGCTATTAAGCCTGACAAGCGCATATTCATCTGCTGAAAACCCCTTTGAAATTACTATGGAAATAGGTGACGTACAAATGAATAAAAGAGGGTGAACGAGGTTCCACGCAACTCGAAAGACATTTTGGAATAGGGAGGGCACGGTAACAAGGGATGAAAAATATCTACCCTGCAAAGTCTCGGAAGAGGACACTTGGTGGGAGCCTTTGGCTGGGGAGGAACACGTGACAGGGGGGCACGCTGAACCCTGGGGGTTAGGGGCACCAGACCCTGAAGAACCCCCGGGAGAAAGGGAGGAGGGAGCCCCTGTTGTGGTTGGGGTGACAGTTTCTGTGGCACCTGTGCGAGGAAAACTAATTAGTGGGAAATGATAAAAGGAAACTTTAAACATTTCATCGTACCTACCATTTTAAACCAAAAATCCTTCACGCTCATCAACGCATACCCACAGATTGAAATACCCTAAATAAAGACTTACGCGTGAAACCTACTTGGTAGCCATTCTACCGATTTGCATCATATTTATATGTTTTGAACACTTAATTTCGTACTTTTTTTTTTTTTTTTTTTTTTTACAAAATAAAAAGGCTTTGCATTGTCGGCATACCTAAGTTACCGGGGAGAGTTGGAAATTATATAAAAAATTAAGTAAAATTCAGTACATTAACAAATTGTACATTAACTTTATTATTGAGAGTTAAATATGTACCGTACATGGGTCCGTACTGCGAGGCCCTTACGCCAATTTTGTGCGGTCTTTACCAATTCCTAAATTTTTTTTTTATCATATTTTATCTGCGCAAATATAGTATATGTAAAGCCACTACTAATTAACGCCTCTAAAAAACTGTACTGAACAATCAAGAAAAATTAAAATGCTCTTTGATAACATTAACACCCAATGAAACGATACTTTTTAATACTTTAATGGAGATTCCATACCTATCTGAAATCTAATACTTAAAAATAAAACTCACTAATTAATTAATGGGCAGCTAGTATTCATTTTTGAGGACCCCAATTATACGAGGTGTCCCATAAGTCTGGTCTCATATACGAAAACTTATTTTGAATTAAATTTACAAAGTAAATACATTAGAACTAAAACGAATGTTCAAACTGAGGTCTTGTTTTGGGACCTTTCTTTTGTTGCAGGTAGAACAACACGCAATGGCTAATATGAAGCGAGTTACACACGTGAGAAAAAGGCCTCCGCCTTTTCCTCATGAGTGTTATTCATGAAAGTTGGATAAAAATTTCAGAAAATCAACTAAAAAATTATACAGAAAACTTAAGATACGTCAATTGGATTTAATATATATATATACAGGGTGGGCCGTAAGTTTCCATACATAGGAAAAATAAACATTTTTTTATGGACAACCATTTTTATTTATATAATATGCTCTACATGGTTGCCATTGTTTTGAAAACACATTTCAATACGTGTTCCCCACTGTTGATGAACACGCATTAGCACAGTTGACGTTATGCTTGTAATGGCGTTGGTGATACGTTCCTTTAGATGATTTATGTCTCGTATCTTTTCCTGATACACCATGGCCTTCAAGTGCCCCCAAAGATAGAAATCAAGGGGGGTGA